>VWZG01011719.1:74727-234176 GCA_013396735.1 Grallaria varia | reverse complement strand
GTACAAAGAGACTCAGCTAACAGACAGACATAAATATGCACAAAGTATTTATGGCACTAACAATAGGAGTTAATATATGTATATATATGAAAAATCTCTTTGTACCTTTATATATATTGAATACATTTCAATATAATTTTATATATGTTATATATTATGAGTACTATACAGCAATAAATACACTATATAAATAACCTCTATGTATATACAAATACGTATTATATATGCTACACACACACCTTATGCAAATGTATATACCTACATGTATTCATACACATTAAAATGAATGTAACTTTTCTATCATCGCTAATTAGGATTTATAGTGATAATATTGACAGACCCTTAACAAATAAAACATGACAGGCATTGAAGTTTTGGGCAATTATACTACACCTCAGATGGTGTTAACTGGCACTAAGCCAGTGACTATAATTACTTAAGAACTCCAGTAGTCTCTCTGTGATATTTTATTTTTAGTGTCTTGTTGCTCTTTTGAAATGCTATATGATACAAGAAAACAAGGAAGAGAAATGGTTCTGTCCAAACATACTGGGCATGTGGTTATGGGAACAACATCAATGTCAAATAGTCCAAAAGACAAAAAATGTCTTCTGAGCTCTGAGTTTTTCAATGACTGACAGCAGTATTCATAGATGTCATTGTAGTTTCTACTTTTTTCAGTATGAGCTCTGCAGCAGAATAGATTGCCTTAAAAGGAGATGATTTTTTTTCTTTACAGGCAAAAAGTAAATTCAGATGAGGTTTGGAAGAGCTCTTTTATCAGATCGAAACATCTGTGAAGTTAGCAGCAATCAGGCACAATTTCTACACAAGCTGCTGTCATTCCTGTTCGCAGATGACAGATCACTGCACTTTCTTAGAGAAACAGCTGTATTCTAAAATCCAGCTATAATCATGTGTATAAAACACACTGATGAAATTGTGGATTAGGACTAGGCCAAGGAAGATACCAAACAAACTAGTTATTAAGCACCAATTACTTTGTTTGGTAATTAACTAACACCTAATGAATTTCCTCATAGTTGTTTCCTTTACAGCCAATTAAATGCTTGAACAGACCTTCCAAGTTTAATAAATAAGAAATATTCATTTATAGTATATGCATTTTTTAATAATAACCAAGCAGCTGTTCTTATCACTATTTTCTTTATTAAACCTCGGCAATCAGTTTTAACAAAAATTTAGTATTTAAAATGCATGATCTTGAAAACTTGGTTAGATTAATTTGTGTTGCTTCTTTTGAATAATTTTATTTCAGTACACAGTTAGTGATTTGTCAGCACACATAGAATTTAATTTTAGCTCCTGGCAATGAGTTACTTCAAACTGGAAATTCCTTTGTCCTTCAATGTAATTGTTTTCTTATCTGTAAAATATTACCATTTGAATAAATATCAGACACAAACACCACAAAAGTGATACTAATTCTGCACAAGGATTCATCCAGACTAGTATATTTTTCAAGTGTGGTTATGAACAGTTATCTGGAGAGAAAATGATGTTCTAGGTGCACATCCAATTTCCACAAGAGTAAGACAGGCATTCATTCAGACCCACATCACCCCTTCTTTGGAGTTCAGCTCTCCCACATATGTGTTATAGGGGTTTTGATCCCAGCGTTGTAAGGGACATTTTGCCTTTGATCTTAAGCCACTTTCTTCTTGCCACACATTATCTGGCTTTTCTCTTCCCTCTCCTCCAGCCTTTACCGTTTCTGGATGAGCATGTGTAGCCAACCCACCAATTCAAAAGAGCGCTTTGAGGCGCACAAAATGAACAGCCATGCCCCAAGTACTGCTAAGTGTCCTTGTTTTCGAGTGGACAACAACTAATCCACCTTTTCCAAGCCTTTTGATATGTATGAAAGAATACTGATCTGATCCACTTATGCTTTCAAATGCAAAATTAATACTAAAATTAAAACAATGAGACTTTATTTATGCTTCTTTGGATCATTTAATTAGTATGGTAATCAGATAAAAATGAATATAGATTCATATAGTAGATATTAAATGATGCATTTATCTTAGAACTAACATTTCAAAAAATTAATTTGGGAAATAAATAGGTGTGCAAAGCATGAAAATGCACAGAAAATAATGAAAATGCATACAAAATAATATGTATTAGGCAGATACAGGATCATAACATCAAGCACTAGAGAATGCATGCTTACTCTTTTCAAAACAAAACTCCAGCTTTGATAAACTAAAAATTAATAAGTGAGATATTCTACTTTCTGTAAGATGTTGTGCTTCCTGAAGGCAAAAGATAGTTTACTGTGGATATGCTTGAATAAATAAATAAGAGGAAATTAAGTCAGAAACAGGTCAACCCAGGTTCCTATCTTATTAAAATCAAATGAATTTGAATAATGTGTTTTCCTTCTTGCTAGACGGTCAGTGTTGTGCGGTCTGTGATCTGTCCTCTGAAGCAGGATCACTAACAGGAGCCCATCAGGTCATCGCCAATCTGTTCGCAGCGAGGTTCAGAGCTGGGAACTAACCTGAGCTGACACAGGAACAGCTGTGGGTCTGAACAAGTGGATGGCATGCACAGACTGTCTCGAGCATGGACAAAAACACAGGCTTTGCGTATTTCTAATCAGATGGCATATTATTCCTCTTGTGTAGACATGCAGGATAACAAATAGCAATACACACTTTGAAAGTACTTGCTGCGATGTATAATGGAGACATGACTGACAGAAGCTAGAGTTAAAAAATAAATCAGGTTAGCATTACTTTTCTTCATTTTCCTTAACTGGACTATGTAGTGATGCAGAAAGACTGAGTCAATGCACTGTGTCCAGGACATCTCAGATACTGCAGATGCCAAAGCTTGTCCTTCATTATACAATTAAGGATTTGAAGGACGTGTCTTATATTACAGGAATTATCCAGTCCTTTTTAGCCTTGCAAATCTAACAGTCCAAAAAAATGCATTTTGACCTTGATAGCAAATTGTTTGTGTTATTTATTAAGTCTATCGCTGAGCGAGATATGCTGTTTAATGTAGTTGCCAGGTTTTAAACATGTTTAGTACACCACAAACAGAATGGGCATGGCCTGATTTCTACTGAAGAGAGTTTATTTTGCAAACTAAATTATTCCCTCAAATGTCTTTCCCTCCAGTTTTCCAAGTTTAAATCTCATTCCTTCCATCTTATTTTCCTCTAACTATAAATTAATTGTAAAAATTATTAATTTAATCTAAGTTATGACCTTATATTGTCAGTGAAAAGATATAGGAACCTTCAGGATAAAATTTTTGCCAGCCACTTTTAAAATAAGTATGTTTGATATTTAACCCTTTCCTCACTTGATCAGTCTCAACTTTTGTTTGTTATGTCTGCAAACTGGACCAGCCTAGACAAATGGCTCACAGAACAATATCTAACTTCCAGAAGGAAATCAGTTGAATCACTTCTCACTTGCCCCCTTTTCCTTTGCAAAGGACAAGGGCTGGTCTTTTGGTAAGGTCAGTTCAAGCAATGAATGTGCATGAAACTCTTGGACTCACGAGTCTTTCTGCTGGAATGGTTGCCTGCGCCCCCTCAGAGACATGACACCTTATTGAAGAAGGTTCCCGGCGTGTCAGTGTAAATAATGCCTTTATCAGTAAGTTTTGGTTCTGCTGGACTAATGGCAAAAGGAATCAGAAAGGTCAAGTATCCCATTCTCAATTTCTTCCCTCCTTTGAAGAGGACAAGAGGGCAGAGGGGTTATAAAGAGCAAAGTTCTGCATCTCTGATCATCCCAGAGCACACAGATGGAGGTTTTCTCTATCCGCGTGGAACAGCTCCAAGAAAGGAGGTAGAAATAACAATTTTTCCCTTGTTTTGTAATGTTTTAAAACAAAAATGGGTCCTTATTTGGAATGTATTTTCACTTCATAACAAATGAAGAATGAAATGTCTATTCAGGCAGCTTTCAATCAAATCTACATAGTACAATAGATAATGATTGCATATATTATTATTAAAGAGCAAAAGTATGGAGCAAAGGAATTAATAATTTTCATGTAATTTGCATATGCTTTTTATCCATTTTCCCCTAATATAATTCTAAAATTTGTGCCTGACATTTCAGGAAAATTGGGAGCATGTAAAGCAGGTATTTAATTGTTTTATGTTTTGTAACAATTCTTTCCACTATTGTTTTTGGTATTTCATGAGAAATAATATAAATACATTAGAAAGCACATTGAATGCTGCAGTGGCATTGAATCCTGCAGTGGATGGAGGTCTAACAAAGACAATTCTCAGCTTACTTCTTTGGGGCAGCACTATTTTAAAAGTTAATAAACAGGCAACAAGAGCAGTGAGCAGTACGTTAAGTACAATAGCAGCCCTGAGCTTCTTACATACTTTCTCTAATCAAAAAGAGCCAATTATTTTTCAAGTCGAGCAAAATGTCATCTAATGGGCTGCTTAAACATTGTGGACATTGAGCGCAATGTAAAATGAATCAGAATCCTGTTTTAAAAAATGTACAAAAAATGTAATACATTGTTATTTTTCCTGAGTGATGAAGTTCAAAACCGTCTTCACTTTTAGAGTTGGGAGTTAGGGAAAATATGTTTGCAGTTATTACACCTAGAAACACTCAAACTTGTTATTTTCTTGGCCCCTGTAGTCCATTGACTAAACGTAGGAAAAGTATACTGTCATGGCCCCTCCAGTGTTTCATCTCCTGATCACTCAGACTGAGGGCTCATCCAGACAGGCACAGGCACCTCAGTTTCTTCCATCCCAGACATAACAAAGAGCAGGTTTAAGCACAGATCTTGTCTCAGGGTGGAGTTAAGATGCAACACTCTTGGGAGCTGTAAGCTGAGGAGAGCATTTTGGTCCTCCAATTTCAGGTTTTATCTCCACAGTCACTCACGGGCAGTTCAGAAACAAGAGAATGCCAAAAACCATCCCTGTTTCTTGCCTAGTATCAATCCTAATCATAGGCTGGTCTTTCAGGCGCTCAGTGAGGAACACACATGGTTTTATTTGGCTTTCTCACATACATGCATGCATACACAATGCAATTTTTTAAATCTATGTTTTTGCCAGCAAGAAGACTAAAAAAGCCACTCATTTATTGTGTGATCCTCCCTAACATTTTTATTGGCAAAATAACAAAGAAAAATGTCATCATTTGAAAACATGGTTTGAGAATCAACACTTCAACTTTGATCAACAGGAGGGTTCTGTAGGTCCCTTAAGCTTTAGTCATTACAGGAAAATTAAAATAACTCCACTGTAATGAAAAAATTTGCAAACTTCAATAATTAGTATAAGATCAGAAGATAAAATTTTTATGAAGTTACTTGCCATTTACTAAAGCATCTGACTTCTAAAAAATTTTAAACAGCAAATACTTTTTTCCTTTTTCCCCCTTCATTAAAAACAATCTTCTCCTTTTAAAAGATGTCCACAATAATCACAGCAAAATTCATCATCATAAGAAACAAACAGGTGGAATGCACAGTTGTGCTGAAAAGGAAAAATGTGTTTAGACCTCTAGACCATTTAATATCTTTGTTTGCTATTTTCTCTAGTATAAGTTTAACTTGAATGTTTGATGATTGCACAGGAGATTTTATAGCACAAAACTTCTGCAAAGACTTGCAGAGTTCCAAGATGAAATAAGTTTCATTTAAGAATATTGAATATGAGACACAGTGAAAAATAAATCACTCTCTCCTTATTTCATCTTTTTCTTCTGCATCTCTCCTGTTCTTTTCAGATTTTTTTCTCTTCTATATCACAGGTCTGTTCGTCTAAGTATCAGTGTAAGTCTGGATGAAGTTGAGTGAAACTTCACTTTAGTGAAAAAGCACGATATAAGCTTCAAATTCTGTTTCTTGCTCACACCGCAAAAACCAAGTGCCCTCTTAATTTGCACTGTGCTTTAAACATGGCTTTTGTTTGTGACCTGTCTTCCTTCAGTGCAGTAAGTTTTTTGCCTGACATTTCTTTGGAGCTAATTAAAACTCTTACTAAATGGATATTACAAAACAATGAGGTTTTCAGAGTCACTATATGGCATGATGGCTGTCTGGTGGGTATACAGAGACCTGTAAATGCATTGATTTGGTAGTGGACTTGTTTTCCTACTTCACTGGTACTAGAAAAATAACCCAGCTTTCAAATTAAGCCTGTGAAAAGGCTAACAACACACTCACTGAATAGGCAAAGCAGTTGGAAAAAGTACAGTTTTCCCTGTGTGAGGAAAATGGAAACAGCCCACACCATCAATCTCAGTACCCCATGGGATCAGACAGTCCTGTATCTAATGAAAAGGTGGGGCCAGTGTCTAGGCTGTTGCCTTGTTACTTTCCAATTGCTATGAGGTTTTTCATTTTTCAGGAGAGCAATACCACCTTTTCAGGCCAGAAGAAATTAAAAGAAACTCACTGAACCTGCAGAGTGCAAGATGTAGTTTCTGTGACAACGACCCCTCTTTGACAGCTCTCAAGGCTTGCCCTCGCCTTCCCAGAATTATTTACTCTTCTGGCAGCAAAGGCAGAAGAAGTGAGGCCAGTAAGTTGCACAGTGATCACTTGTGATATAAAGTGTAGAGCGGCAAGTGTCGGAAAAGCTAATTTATGCAAAAAAGGGGAAAAATAAAAGACTAAAATAACATTCAGCAGACAATGTTGTCGAGCCTTTCCATGAAGGACTGGTAAATCAATGAACAGCATGTTCTGTTTTGCTGTTTTGAAACATTATGTTTAGATTTTCTTAAATTAAAAATAATGATGGACAGACTCAATTTTCTGCTTTGTCCGCTTGCTATCTGATTAGAAATACACAAAGCCTTTGTTTTTGTCCATGCTCGAGACAGTCTGTGCATGCCATCCACTTGTTCAGACCCACAGCTGTTCCTGTGTCAGCTCAGGTTAGTTCCCAGCTCTGAACCTCGCTGCGAACAGATTGGCGATGACCTGATGGGCTCCTGTTAGTGATCCTGCTTCAGAGGACAAACTGCTGTGTTACTGCCTTTTTCTCTTTTGAGTGGGGGTGGGAACAACACAGGCATTATTAAATTCAGTCTGATAAAGCTGGCAATCTGAGCCAAATTTATTCAGACCTAATTTCCTCTTAGTTTTGTAGAGTTGCTTCAGGTACCTTCTACAGATATTTACAAGTGATAAACTGTGTTTCACTGGCGCCTTCCAACAAGTGGGAGTCTAATTAGTGAATAGTATCATAGCTCACAACAATAATGATGTTAATTATAAAGAACACTTCACATAAGCATGTAACTTTAGATCATTACAAAGCCATCCTCATTATATAACAATGTTGATTATTAACAAAATTGCAAAGAAATTATTTGATGAAACAATGTGAAAACCACTGTGGTAGTTTCTAAGTACCTCTAGCTTCACTTGTTCTGTTTTTCAGAATTGCACAGTGGGAGTTATCTGGAGAAGAGGTGAATTCCACATTCCCATCACAGAGTCCATCAAGAGAACATAAAGTGTCAAAGATGTATGATATGCATGACCTTGATAACCACGCATCATTTTCCCAAAGCCATTTAGCAGAGTAGTTCATACCATACCAGTAGGATCTTTGGTCTCTACAGACATGTGTATCAAAAGCTAATAGGAACTCCAGCATAAGAGAAGAAATCCTACTTTTCATAATAGACTATGGCTAAGGGATTAACTCTTGGAGTTTTAAGTATTGTTTTGATTATAGGGGAATACAAAGTCCTGACTGATGCACTAAAACAAGAACGAATTATGAATCATATGACTGAAAAGCCAAGCTCCAATTCTGCACAGTATTTAGTTGCCTATGAAAGTGTTTTTATAGCTACCTAGCGGTATCAATCCAAAAACTACAGGCTCAAGTTTTTTTAAAAAACTGTGCATTTGGTGTAAGATGTTTATCTGGAATGCTTCATGTTCAAAAGGATCTCTAAATTTACAACAAGGCAAGGAACATGGTGTAAGAGCTACTGGATGTTTCCATCCTCACTGACTCTAAAGAAAAATAATCTGAATGGATAAGCCCAGCCCTGGATGCTGAGACAGGCCAGGGAGGTGAGAATGATGGAGCTCTATTGTCACTGACATCAGTCTGTGACGTGTTTTTAATTTAAAAAAAATGGGACCTAGGCTTCTATCAATTGCAGTTAGGAATGCATAGTCTCTGCTTGAAGTAACAACTGCTTCTCACTGAAAAATAAGGCATCACGAATATCCTTTTGCTATTTTTTTTTTTATCTAACATTCTCTTAAGTCAATGAAATATGCTGATTATCTTCTCCTGGGTCTACTTAATTTGGAAAAAGCTAAAAGAAAAAGGAAATACAGGAAGAGAGTTGCTAAAAGTAGAAAGAAGTTTTCTGTTAACTCTTCTCACAGGTTTGAATGCAGACATATTTTTCACAGTAACAGACATACAAATAGGTACACCTTTCATTCATTTATAGCCCTTTGAAATTTATCGCCAGAAGCGAATTTGCTACATGCAGATGTTTCATTCTGATTCCAGATGTTTCATCAAGCCACATTGTCTTTAGAGATATAGTTCTGATTTTTCACAGAAAATTTAATTCCTATGCCTATTCCAGATTGGACTAAAAAAATAATGACAGGAAAAAATTATATATTGTAATTTAGTATAATTTTTTGATATTTCAAGAGTTGGAGAAAGACTGCAAAGTACTTGAGAGCTGGTTGAGCAAGTCCCTGGTTGGGCTGGTTCCAGATGTCGAACTGACTGACTTCTATCATCTGCCTATTATCTTTGCAGAATATTCACCTTGCTTTTGGCATTATGTTTATTGGATTCCTTCAGGCAAAATTAGATTACTGACCTCATCACTTAGAGTTTTGTTTTAGTCTCAGTGCAAAGCAGTTAGATCAAACTCATATAAAGGATTTGCAATGAAGTTGGCACTGGGAGAATTTTTATTTTATTTTCCTTTCATTTCTTTGATGGCATAGATTTTGCCAAGTTATGGGATCTGAGTGAAAATTGAAAGCTGGGTGAAATATGGATGAAACAATGCAGCTATTTACTTAGAAAGAGGGGAGGAAAAATGTTCAGCTATTTCCCTTACTGTACATTAACCTGCTGTTGAAACTTTTGTCTTTGAAAGGAAAAATACTGATTATTTTATAAATACAGCAGACTCCTGGGTTTGGGGTTGAGACAGGCTCCTGGGGAGCAAGACTTACATGTACAGCATAAAACGATTAATGGAACTGAGAGAACGGTAGATGAAATAGAACAGTGCTTCCTTATGTTCTCATGTTTATTACTCAAAAATTAGTATACAAAAATATATTAAAATGTTGCTTATTTGCAAGTATTGTAGTAAATCAAGTTCCATTTTCCTGTTTTTGTGACTATTCAGAGTGGATGTTTCAGAAAAAAGCATGAGGAAGCAAGAGCAACTGTATGATCATTATATATCCATACCAATTAACCCCAAATGAACCCCTTAGTTCCTGAGACACCATAAGCAAAATTGTACTGGCAGATAATTGTCCACAAATAAAATGAGAGTAGGAGTAGTGACTCAAAATCAGAAAAAGAAAAATCTATTTATTTTTCTCTTTTCTCATCCCTCTAGTGATTGATGTTGACTGAGTGATTTCAGTTTTAAATTATGCATCACATGCTCTAATCAAATGCAAATTTCTCTTCTGTGTATCACCTGAAGCAGAACTGTCTCATCTAGAGCTGATGTTCCTTAGCTGACACTCACATCCCATAGCACTGGCAACAGACACACTGATGTGCTACTAAGAAATGTTATCCCCTGCCTTTCTTCCACACGTCAGCCAACCAACCTTCTGACAGCATAAGCATGAGTGTAGCCTGTACAAATGAGCGTAGCATGGAGACAAGTATGGAGACAAGGGATATGGAAATGAAACTTCTTTGATGTCAAGGAGTGATATATGACAGAACCAACTGTGTCAGCTAGTCACCAGCCAGTAAACAGCTTTCATATTTTTTTGCTAACACGAGTAACACTGCAATGTCTTAACTATTTGTCTTATTCAGCATCATCTGAAAAAAGGCTCTTCCAAAGCATTGGTTCAATTGTGTTTTGTTACATTCTAAACAAGAAGCCACATTCAGTGTATTCCAACTACAGATAAGAATGAAGACTTAAGGTGGCTGAGCTGCAATGGAAAGTGATTAGGCAATTTATTGAATTACATCTTGGTACTGGTGGGATGTGGGCAGCTGTCTGTACCTGCCCTCTGACAGTCTTTCCAGAGCTCAGCAGAGATTCAGCCACTTCCCATGTCTTGCCTGCTTACCCCAAGTTATGTACTTGGCTTAGATATATTTAGAACTGGAACTGAGTCAAGGTTATAATTAACTTAACACACTTCTAGAGCCTGCACTGTTTAAATAAACCTACCTGGAATTTTGAGATGTTTTTATGCAGAATCCTCTGAAAGGTCACAGATTTTTACCCCACATCCAGAGCTGATTAACTTCTTTAGTCTGGTTCACAGAAAACTAAAGTTGCGTCAAATAATACTGACTGACTACTGCATTGTTTGCTTGTTTGCTTGTTTTCACAATTATTGAAGTTACTGAATTTTAACTATATGAGCACTATGAAAAATTGTATTAAAATCCCAACACACAAAATCCATGCAAACCAGATTCTAAATTCTGACTTGCCAAGGAAGGAGTCCAAAAGGGCTAGAAAAGCCATCTAGGAAAAAATAAAACTAACTCACAAGCAACTAATGCATTAAATATAAAATATATACTATATCTTTACATTAAATTTGCATTACAAAAGAAAAGTTTAAGTATATTATACAATGGGAACAGAGTAAGTTTTGTTAGTATAGAGCTTTCATTTTTTCAAGGATACTATACAACATCTTTGTGACTATGTTGAAGAGGTTTTGCTCTGCAAGGAAGTAATTTTCCATACTTAATCAATCTGTTCTCACAGCAATATCTGTCCTGGATGGTGACAGACAGGGAAATCGTTTCAAAGACTTTGCTAGGGGAGCCTAAATATCAGACCAGGGATTTGCTGGCATGCTGACCATCTCAGGCTGCCTCTGGCTGGCTGGGCAGGAACCTCATATGGTTGGCATCATATGGTCAGCTCACCAGGAAAGGCAGAAGTCCATGAGCTAATCCCATGGCATCACCGTTCACTGTAATGCCACAGCACACAACCTTGTTAAAAAACCAGATGAAGTAACTGAAGCCAGTAAGAGCCACCAGGGTAAAATAACATTGATAAGAATGCTACTACCTGCCTCTTCAGGAAATGCTTCATTTGCTAAGTTTCATGAGTATGACTCAGGCAAATTTGTAAAGATTCTTATCCTGAATGTTCCCTTTCTCAGACTATGGCATTGACACCACAAACCCAGCTTGCTCAAAATGATGGGGAATTATCCAGTTGTGATTCTCCGTAAACACCTGCAATGTTATTAGCCATGAACAAGGCCGTGTGAACCTTCAGACTTGGATGTTTTCATGACTGTGCAAAACTGTGCATGATCAAGTCTCTTGACATTTTTTCTTATATTTTAGATACCAGCTTCCACTGTTAGCATTGAGACTCTGACCTCAACCTTGTTTCTTGATGCTTTATTTAACAGTTTTTTTCTATACTCTTTCATTTCAAGTATTATAAACTGGGGCATTTGCTGAATACATTTGAATTAGATTTCAAGTGCTTAATGATTCAAAGCCAGAAAAACTATTTTATTAATTAGTAGCACTTCCTTTTTTTTTTTTTTTTTCCCCTGAGAAATGTCACGGAAATATGTAGGAAATTTTTTGTTAAATATCATAGGAGTTTTCCTGATTCAGGTTAAGGGCAAAAGTCTAGCTCATAATGTGTTTGAAAAAGAGATACACAAAAGAAAAATAGGGTATATTTTCAAACTATTTTTCCCCAAACTTGTGGATTACTAAAGTACAATGAAAAAGAACGTCTTCTGTGATGTAAAACTCATCAGTAATACAGAATTACAAAGTGCTTACAAAGCCCTGAAAGGGGATACCAGGGACTCAAGGACCTCAGGACAGTAGTATTGAGACTTCAGTGACTTCTGAGTGGGAACTGAAGAACAGGACAGGTCACAAAAAAGAAGTGAAGTGCAATTTGACCACAGTTACACACAGAAAGAGAAAATATCACTGGTACAAATACATTACTGGGTGAGCCTATTCCTTGTAACTGATGCTATTTCAGAATAAATTACTTACACTTACAACACCAAAAGGCCTGGCCCATACAGATTCTTACTGATGTCACTGCAGCATCATAACCATGACCTGGTCTATCTCATTTCTGAGTTTTAGTACCAACTGTAGCTGTGAAAGATAAAAAATACCCCTAAGATTCATGATGAATAGCTTGGAGCCAGGTGGAAATCATTGCCAACCTCCGTAGGCAGTCTATAGACACTGAATTTATTCTCTTCAGAGCAGAACAAAAGAAATTTTCATTAGCATGTATCTATTTCTGCCTATCTGTGTGTAGTATGTATATATTTCCCCTTTCAGGACTGAAAGTACTTCACATTTAGCAGCACTAGTCCTATTGAAGTTAATACAACTTCCCAAATACTGTACTGTGCATGTTTATTTAACATTTTTTCTGTGTTGCTGGCAAAAGGTTACTGTGTTACCATGCATCTCATGGTCAAGCGAATAAAAACAAAACTAAAATCAGAAGTCCCAGCATCCCAATGCTGGTTTTGTCAGGCTCTTTAGAGCTACATCTCTTCTTCATGCAGAAGGCTTTGGGATGCCCATTGGCAGCCTTGGCATCTAACAATCTGATCAGCCAAGGGATTATAAAAGCTTCTAGCCCATTAAAAGGCTAATCTGTGCCACAGGACAATTACAGGGATCTTGTTCCTTCTGTTGTTGTCAATCAGATTTCTCACTGATGGATTTCCTGTGATAGACTGGCAACAGAAAGACAAAACTGGGAGATTTTTGTTAGAAAGAAGATATGCTTTAAAAGTGGGGAGAAGTAAACAAAGCCAGAGAGAAAGAGCTGTAACAGACAGACTGTGCTAGTTAGAGTTAGAAAAAAAAAACAGTCATTTATGTGGAAAAGGAGGAGTAAAGTTGTAGTTTTATCCACTTAATCAATTTCCACCAGTCCTTTAGGAGGTTTAGAGTTTAAGTATTAAGGCTAGGGAAAGCAGAAAAAAGATCAGCAACTTCACGTGGACAATTTTCAACAGGATGCAGACAAAAAGTAATCACCAGCAAGGTGAAGTCAGTCTTATGAGAAAATCATTTGCAAAGTTACACTTAGATATCTTTTGAAAATAGCAAGCTTAATTTATGTGTATATTTGTCCCATAACACTGACTGACGTTGCAGGGACTGACTCTGCTTCTCTTTTGCTTTCCTGGAACATCAGGAGAGGAACAATAATAGGACTACTCTCCATATGAGGAAAACAGAAACATGGTGTACATACGTTGATTTCTTTATGTCAATGATATTTAACAGTAGTTGGTAAATTTTGCCTACACCTTAAATACTATCTGTTACTATAATCAGTATCAATTCCTAGAAAAGGAGTAGCAACAAAAAAAAGGATGACAAATATTGAAGATAGGGTCATAGTGCTATATCTTTATGCCTTTTCGTTATTAGTTTTATAATTAGTGTCCATTGTTTAAGCAATAAAGGAAATTCCAGAAAAATGTATCAGTGCAGGCCATCCACAGTGTGGCATGTTAAAGGCCAATGTTTAAATGCACAAAGCCCTTAAAATATAATCATTATTTTTCTGCATTTCCTGACTTTTCGCAATGCTACCTGAATATTCAGTTGAACTGACCAAGCAATTCATTAATTATAGTAGTACATCTAGGATCAGGGAAACCATATTTCCAGAATTCAATTTCCTTCAAAGGAGGACATTTGCCAAGTTTGAGATATGCTAATACTCTGTTTTAAATATTTGCAAATTATTTTATAAGCCATTAATAACACTGCACTTCATCCATACGCAGATCAGCCTCTGGAAAAAAAAATGCCATCTGTTCCTTTCAACAGTATTTTAATAGTATTTATATATGGCTCTAAGGAGATCCTTCCATAAGATTAAAATCTTAGATTTGTCACAAAATGGATTAATTTCTGTTGCCATTTTCAGATCTCATTATATTTTTGGCACAAAGTGAAATGGGTTTGTGTCATTTCCTGTTCTCTTTACAATTTTGTCACTGATAATGCCTTGTAAAGATAAATTTACATCAAGTATGAGACTTGTGATAATTCACTCTTACAGCAGGACAGCACTGATTAGAACTGCCAATTCCACAAAATCAGTTGACTCCTGCTCATAAATATCATGAGAGTTGGTATAAGTATTGCTTGTTTCTCATGGCAATTTATAGGCAATTTGGGAAGGAAAAAAAAAGTTGTTAAACTTGACTGAGACCACATTTACTGATGCTTTAAATTCCTGAGACAGCTTCCATTTTAATAGAGCGCAAATGTAAAAAAAATTGCTACAACAAAAAGCATAAATTTTGTCCTTTTGCAGTGTTGAGCTGTGTAGAATTTAGAAGCCTTGCAATGCATAATAAGAAATTATTATTCTAATTTTGCAGATAGAAATTTAGCCAAAGTGTGTTGGAGTGACTGGGAGCACAACTGGTTTTTTGACACATCTCTAATTACCCCCATCCCTTTAGCAGCCATCACTGATGCTTCAGACCTGCTGAGCTGAACTGGCTGTGGGAGTGCTCCTACCAACCAGCCCATAAGGCACAGCAAACCAGGCTAGAAAAGACCTCTCTCTGCCATTACATGAATTTGGTTCATTTTAGGCAAAGCTTCTGCCATAAACAGTATAATAATGGTTATGTATTTCAGGGCCAGTTATTTGTTTTGACCTGGCTTTGTTTAGGGTTATTACGCACATTTCTGTTGAGTTCCAGCAATTTCTGGAAACACCAGTCCGTGAAGATGGTAATGTTTCAGCCCATCCACCAAAAGCTGTAAACAGAGAAGGAAGCCTCCATGCTGCAGACTCACGTTTGCTATGACCAGGATGTATGACTACACAGCTCAAAGCATCATGGTCCCCTTTCTCTTTGTGGATACAAGGCTCCTGGGGGACCCAAGGCACATCAGACCGAGCAGGAAGGCTCCCAGTGACCATGCTGAACCCTGGTAAATAATTCATAGGCACAGCTACAGAACATCTATTACCCCACAGAACTGCTGACACTGCACCACAAGCCTGCATGGCTTTTAATTCCTCTCTGGCAGAGAATTTGAATCTGGAAGTTTTCCTTGATAATGGACATTAAAAACATAATAACGAGTTTTTATGACATTCATGACAAGATGAGGAGAATAATGACAGGTTACATGGATCCAAGGAGTACTCAGAGAAATTCAAATCAAAATGTGATCCTGAAAGTCCTGGGCAACAAATGATAGGACTCTGGGAGAGTATTTATGGGAGAGATTCATATAAATTTTAAGTGTTATTCTACCCTTTTGGTTGTGGGAACAATGGTTGTGTCTGGAATAACGCAGCAATTCATATATTATGTTTTGGTTTAGCCTCACTGTTTAGTGGTTATCATTCCTCAGATCCTTTCTGTTCATTCCTTCTCTACCTCACACACAAATCTGCTTGAAGAATAATTTTAAAATTCTGCTTATTGCCATTTTTCACTTCCTTGAGGAA
This sequence comes from Grallaria varia, assembly GCA_013396735.1. Taxonomy (NCBI): domain Eukaryota; kingdom Metazoa; phylum Chordata; class Aves; order Passeriformes; family Formicariidae; genus Grallaria; species Grallaria varia. The sequence continues at coordinate 218,460 of VWZG01011719.1, read as the reverse complement.
AAAGAAAGCAGAGTGGAAGTCAAACACAACTAGCATAGACGCTGCCGTAACGGAAGCCAAGCAATTTTATCCTTGATTTAAGGTAAAAGGGAAAAGAAAAGGGGAAAAAACCCCAAAGAAAGCACTGAAAGATGTGCTTCTTTTGAAAGCAATATTAAGATCTAAAAGTAAAATTATCATTCCGTTTGAACAACTGAATGCTGTAATTGAGACCCAAATAAAAGTTCTAATTTTTGGAAATCTGTACTCTCTCTGAGGACAACATATGGTGCTTCAAGTGCATTATGACTGAAGAAATCTGATATAAATAGAATTATTTGTGTAAAAAAAACCCCTGTCAGTAAAGTACTTCCAAGTAAAAAAACCAATTTCTCTAGAAGAATGCTCTTCTTCAGTATGACCTTGTTGAATCCATGAATGTTTCAATGTTGGGACATCTCTAACCCAAATACAGGATAGCAAGGTACAGTGTAAACCTATTAATGCAGAGTGCCATCAGAGTAAAATGATGGGCAGAAAACATTTGAAAATTGTTACACCTGAATTTAAAGTGTCACAGCTCATCACCTTATATACAACTATAAAATACTAAATTAAAGGTACATGCTTAAGTGGTAGGTTTTGGTATATTTAAAAAGTCAGTCTGTGACACAGAAAACACCTATTTTCTCCCATCTCCCCCTTACTTCACAGCTGGAATAGCTCACTTGAAAATTCAGCTATCTGTCTGTGCCAGACACATGCACAAAATCCCAAACTTGATGACAGTAGTGAGTGGGCTTCACTGCGTCCTTTTGCATCTTGCTTCCATCATTTCGGTATACATGTAATATTACAATCTGAATTACTAAATACTGATCTATAAGTTAATCTAGAACTGTTCACTTGAAGCTAATCAAATACTCCACTTTAAAAAAAAAATCAATTGACTAGTAAGCAGAATATAAATGTGCCTAGCAAAAGGCAAAATCAGCACACTTGTTACTTTTTTATTTTTACTTAAACTTTCTGATACACTTTTCAGCTTTCTGAACATAAAAATACACCATTTAGATACACTTTTGCTTTGGTCAGGAAGGAATAATGTGGGTAAAACTAAAAAAACTCCATGTGCAGAGTCCGTCTTAACATAAACAAGGTCCTAGTTATGCTATATTTACATACAGCTTCTGGGCTTTTTTTTTTTTCCTAATGTTGCAACATCATCTATTGCACCACTGTAAAAGGTAAGAAAAAACAGTTTTATCTGGCTATCCAACATGCCAAGTAGTGCCCTTCCAGAATTCTGAAAAAAGAAATACCCATAAAAAATCATAATATTTATTCCATTACTCCCTACTTGGGAGTGGAAAGCATGAGATACTGCAGAGAGACAAACACCCAAAAAAGTCAACACCAGAAATTTCTCACGTGCCTGACAAAACCTAGGAAAGCAAATTTAGAACTCCGAATTAGTTTTTTTCATCCAACCAGGCAATGCCATACAATGATAATAAAACCTGCTTTGAGAACTTCTGGAATTGCTTTTTCACTACATTAATGCAGGCTGTAGTGCTGCTTTAAAAAAAACAAAAAAAAACCAAAAAACCCCCCAAAAAAGCCACGACAACAAAACCAACAAAACCCCCCCCAAAACAAACCAACCAAACAAAAATCCATACCAGTCTTACATTTAATACTTTCATGTTTACTAAAATATTCCATTGGCCTTTGAAATAACACAAAAATTATTGACTCAGTATATTATAAACCTTCTCAGTTTAACACTACAACAATACTTGGCCATCATATATGTGCACAAAATGATTCATATTTTATAATAATAGTAAGCTTTGTCTTAAGAAAGTATTTTCCTTAATGACACTAAGAAGCCAGTAAGGCTGCATAGCAGCTTGTACTTAGCTCCAGCTTGAGTGTCTATTTTTAAATAATAAGATTACATGAAAACTGGGACAAAGTTACTTTCATATTAATCTCATTTCATATGTTCATAGAATTGTGAATTAACAGCAATTATTCCCCCCTTTTTTTTCTTTGATGTCACTCAGAAAAGAATGTAGAACCATTCTTCCATAACTTTTTTCCTTTATGTCAATTTTACAGCCAGTTCCTGAAATTGCATATATATTATTGCTGTCAACATACAAAATTTAATCCATTTGGGATTTTATTTACAGAAAATATAACAGAAATCTGGCATGAAAGTTCCTGTTTTGAATTGTGCTCTGTAAAACTGGTGCTTCTTCAGCCAAAATTTCATACCACAAACCTCTTACTGGACTTGCACGCTTTAGTCCATCACTGCACAGATATAATGGCAGAGGACATGTTTTTGGTAGTTTATACTGATTATTTGAATAGCTGAAAGCCATAACTTTGTTCTTTATAGAACATTCACCTGAACAGCCTTAACATCTCACTCGTGCTTGACCTCAGAGATGCTTGTAACCTATGTAACCCATATGCTCCTACTCCATATGTCAGAGAACAGCTACAGGTGGAGTGACCATAAGCGTTATCTTCCCTCATCACTTTGTTAATCCAGCCTAAAATAGAAAGCTTCCACTTCTTCCCAGAAAATAAGATAACTGAGCTGAAATCTGCATTAACTGTACCAGATATTTGAAGATAACTTCTTCCTGGGTTAAATATGGACACATGAATGATAAATGTTTGAAAAAGCTTTTTGCATTCTTGGCATGTGTGTAAGCATGTCTTTTGATACTTATGACACATTAATTTTAAATATCTAGGCGACCAAAAATATTGGATGCCTTGATAGATCTGGCAAGCAAGGCATAGGAATCTCAGGTATTATTTCAGAAATCCATCTTGTTCATCCTTAATTCCTATTGTCCCGTTGCACTGTTTCTCCTCTTTCCCTTCTTTGTTCACATGAGAAATAAGCTGTATAGCGTAACAAAGCTGCAACCGAAGCATCTCTCCTTGGGGAATAAATGAATCTTGTTTTCTATTGGTCTGTGTACTTTGCAAATTCCCTCTTGTATGCTTTTAAAATTAATCTAGTTTGGTTATGATTTTCCTGATGAAAGAATGCAAGTTTAGAGCTTGTCCTTTGACAGACTTGAAATCTTTTGTTTCAGATGATGAATGACTGTCATTGTTGTCTGCTGCTGGTTCTTTTTGCAATGATTGATGCCCAAAAGCTCCCCAAACAGAATAGTTGAGAAGAAAAGATTCTGCAAACAAATACCTAAGCTAAAATGACAAACAGAAGGAGTATAATTCGAACAAAAACAAACAAAAAAGGAAGAAGACTGTCATATTTTGTATTCTTTTGTATTAGGTTTAGTCTATAACAGATCTGTTCTTGGTCCCATTCAGTAAGATATTTAGCAGTATCAGAAATGATTAAACATCCACATGTGACTTGCTCAGTGCTATAAAAATCTCATCTCAAAAGACAAAAAATGTTGGTCTTTTTTTTCTTCACCGCTCCATGCTCTCTTTCAAAGGAGTTACTATGTGGTCTCATCTTCAATCACCAGGCACAATTATTACAATACTGTTTCTGCCAAAAATAAATGATACAGAAGTAATGTCATAGCCTGGTGAACAAGTCAATGACAAATGAAATGTTTTTAAGAATGACCATTCTATATAAAGTTAATTGTTCTTATATGTTGTATATTAGACCTTGACAGTAAGTACATCTTGTTATACCAGAAATCTAATCATTACCAGAGTCCTTTTGAAGCCTTAGAGAAACTTATTAGCAAACGAACTATGACAATTCTGAATTGCTTTCAGAAAGGTACATCACATTTGCAGCTGGGACCCAGCATGTAGAGCAGCTGTCTTGACAGTGTCCTTGTACTTGCTTGATGACATCCTGCCTGCTCTTTAAAACATAAAAGCATCTGGTTCACATTTAATTTTGGACTTGGATGACTTATCTGCATTACATTTTAGTATGGGGTATTTCATTTATTATTTATGGTACATTGATGTTCAAAACCCAGCAACTTTATGCGTGCCACAAAACCCTCACTGGCAGTACAAGCTGTTTACAGGACGACATATCAACATATATTTTCAATAAGTCAAGTAGATCAAAAAACAAAAGCAGACTTTCCTCTAAACTTATGCAAAACTGATTAAGCAAATTAAATGCTTGAAAAAAAATGAATACTGGAAAGTTGCCATTACTGTTCTACTAGTGCTCTGACAACTTACAGCGTAAATCTAAATGGAATGCATCGTTAAGTCTGACACGTGAAGTCAGTCCCTTCCCAACACGGGCATAATGTGATGCTAAGAGCAGCCAACGCATGTCAGCCTTGTTTTGTTAAAAGTGAATGATCAGCATAAAATACTATAATTTCTTAATTTTATTTTTGAAAGCACGTGTCTGGTACCAACTATGAAATTGGGAAAGAATGATTAAAAGCCTGTTGCCTCATCACCTGTTGCCTCATAAATCTGAAAACCATTTCCAATTCCAGTTGTAAAGGAAAATGTTTTTCAGATAAATAAATTCCACGAGCAATGATGATGTGATAGAATTTGAATTTTTCAAGTGCCACCTTTTGCATTATTTACAGATATTGACAATATATCTGGAAAAAACCTGGGATTTTGCAAACCAGAACCTCAGCTTGTAGAAAACTGAACAATCTTATGTTAGACAATTGGCTGAGGGGCAGCTGAAATACAGCAAATTCTTTAGCAGCAGCACCTCACAATCATCAAGTGTCCCCGCCATGGCAGGGAAGTTGGAACTGTATGACCTTTAAGGTTCCCTGCAACCCATTCCATTACTCTCTGGTGTCAATTATGGTGAAATTTCTTGAAGTCTCTTAAACAAATTAGTGTGTTAATTTGGCTAGAGCAGCATAGTCAAGAGATAGCTGTATAGCAGCATTATAAGATTTAACAGTATTCCTGAGAGAAGTGCTCTTAAATTACATTCATGCTATGGGTACCAGTTCCAGCACCTCCTGACATCATCAAAGAGGATGACTGCATGATCCTTCTCTTTTCTCATAGTATTAAAAATCATTAGCAAAACATAAAAGCCCTAATTGCAAAACTGTTCCAATAAGATGGATGCACTTGCATTTTCCTTGCACTTGCAAGGAGGTGTTTACAACTGGTCTTTATTGCAGACAGAATCCAGTACAACAAAGGGAATCTAGAGGAACTGATCCCTTTTTTTGTCAGGTAGTACATGTGTCTCAATCACTGAGATTAACCCATATAATTTTTGTTTTCCTTTTAGTAAATAAATATAAAAAATAATTAAAATCAATTTCTAATTCATATAAATACATGTAATTTTATATAAGATATATTAGATAAGCAGTAAATTATGGGAGCTTTTCAGGCACACATTTTGCTTCCTAGGAACGAATATTTCAGAATGTGTAAATGAGAACCATTATTTTTGATTACACAAAGTGACATGCCTACTTGATGGCAGAGAATTCTGAAATTTGTGGTATATACTAACCTCTGCCTTCAAGCTTTATTTCTGGGTAAATAACTACCCTCTGTTACCTTCCTAGTTCTCATTTCAAACCAGGTTTTATCGGCTTTAAACAATATTGCTCATTTCTTCTGACATCTGTCCATGGTCAGCCATTCCAAATTAGGTATTAGAAAATTCTTGACCTATAACTTCAATTTTGCAAATATGTGAACTGTCTTCCAAAGTCCAATCCACAATTGTTCTCTGAATAAAACAGTGGAACGGAGTAACTAAGGCTTTGAACCCGAGACTGCAAATTGCACCAAGTTGTCCAGGAAAATATTTTTATTCATGGATTGTTCAACCATTTAAGAAAGAATTGCATTATTTTTTCAGATACAGAAATCTATTTCTAAAATATTACATTAAAATTCACGAAATGCTTGAGCATAAATTTCTGACACACATATTTCCAGGGATATAGATCTCTCCAGCTATATAGCTGTGAGATATTAAAATGAATATAGTATTTTAAAAAGACATTTTAAAGTTCTCAAAGAAAACAATGTTTTTGTCAGAAGAAGAAAATATAATCTGAAGATGCAAATAATGAATAGCCTTCATTCAACAGAAGACCAAGATGAGACTTTTCAAGTGTCTTCATACAATATTGAAGCCCAGAGTGACTTTTATTTTTGAGTCGTGAACATACTTTTCAATGGACAAACCTTTATTTTTTCTGCTATTGAGGATAAATTGCCCACAGAATTTTCTAGTTATTTATTCTGGCTGTAGTAAAATTCAGAAAATTTCTTTCTCCCAACCCTGACAATTTATTTATTTCTCAGCTACTTCAAAATTTGGAGCTCCTTGAATTAGTGCAGTTTATTAAAAAGAAAAAAATAAAAAATTAAGAAGGATAGATGAAGAGAAATAGAAATGCAGATGCTGTGGGGAGAACAATGTGTCTAGCAACTGATTTTATTGTTGAATCTTCCTCTGAGAAATCCATGCAGAATGATGCTGATACTCTCCCTGAAACACCCCCTCAGTTCCTCTCTACTCCCCTAAACTAATGCTTAGATGGCTCCACAATCTTCATCAGAGAATGGAAGGCATCAAAAAGGGAAGAAAGAGACACGCTGACTAATTCTTCTCAAGAGCAAAGCAAATCAGGAAATGATTCACTCTTTGATAGAGCTAACTCTGCTCTGAACCTTTTCTGCAGAATTGTTTGAAGACCAAAGTGCTCGATGTCGAAGTGGTAACGTTCCTGACAGGGGACGTTACGGTGGTTGTTAATCGCCAAAGGGCTTTGTATAGGCAGCCTTTGGAAAAGATATACACAGGCAGTATCCCTGTTACTGTCATAGCTTGTGCTGTAAAAAATTTATTGACCCTTAGTTGTTAAAAGCCCTGTGATCCAGAGTCTGTTATCTGTGTGTAGACAGGAATAAAGCAGGGAGACGTGGTTATGCCTTTAGGCTGCTCAGCTGCAGGGAAGCTGGCAGGAACCAGAGCTGGCAATTGACATCCCCCCTGTGCCCATCCATTGCTGCACAGGCTGAGTGTGCTGGATGAATCAGTGCAGGCTGGACCCTCAGCAAGGAAAGAAAGCATCTGATGGAGGAGTATGTAGATAAAGTGACATTTCTTCAATGAGAACCCTGGACTGGACATAACATAGGGTTCCATTGCCCCAGCTAAAGTAAGGATACTGCTTCATATTAAAAAAAACCCTAGAGTTGTGCACAGTTATTTTGGAATAAAATAACTCCATAATGCTTTGATAGCTGTAATGGTAAGAACTAAAGAAAACATTACAGAGATGCATAATTCACATTGAATCTGAGATGCCGTTGTTAATTATTTCCTTGCCACGCCACTGCAACAGCACAGTAAATATTATGAATTTCCCAGAATTTGCAATTATTGGTATTTGTACTGGCCTCAGGAAAATAACTCAGATGCATCAGTCATCTTTTGCGTTTCCCCCTCCTCAACCCAATAAAGGAGTTTAGACAATTCAGTTTTCAATTCAATTTTCCCAAAATAAACGTTAGGGGAGTTACATCTAAACTCAATAAGCAAACTCGAAACTTAAAATGTTTAACACTTAGGAAAATACAACTCTTTAAGCCTGAATTTTAAACAATTTCCTTTGTTGTGTCAAAAACATATATCCTTCACTTTTGCTGTGGTACCATTCTTTCTGTCCTGATACACCAGTAATATGACATGCCCTCTGTTTAGGGCTTGAATGACCCTACAGTCTGGTTATCCATTTCAAAGACTTCCTGACTTAGCTCCTACCATGATGTCACTAAGCTAGACTTGAATGGTTTCTGCACCGCACAGAGAACGCAGTCTTGTTGCAAATTATCTTTATTAGAAAGAGCTAATACATTCCCTGATTTCTCGATTTTAGTAGAGCTAGTTAGTTCAAATTTTAAACAAAAGAAAGAAAAAATGAGGATCTTTTTTCTGCCAGATTTCTCAGGAGTTATTTTAGTGACGTAATAAAAGACAGAATGCCAGATCTATGTGTTTGGGTTTTCTTTGTCTCTCTTCATTCTTTCCCCTCTATACTTCCTTGATCTTTGGCCAGCTCTGAGAGCCAGATCGGGAAATCTGGTGGCTGATGCCATACTTTATAAAGCTCCGCCGTGAAATGCACAGTGCACCAAGGGCTATGGGGTGTTGAAAACCCATATTAAGTCTTTGCAAGAATTTGCTTTCCTGATTGTGCCTTTGCATAACATGCCACGAAGAATGCAGTGCAGCTCCTGAGACAGCTGCACCTAAATCCATTGTAGGCATCCTTGAGTATCCCACTCGGCTTCCTCATCAAGTACAGCATGAATCTACTTTGAGGGCCATGTCAGTGTTCTACACTGGTATCTTAGATACAGCAAAGGATGTCAAAAGACCCAAGACATCTTATGTTTAGACAACTCAATCATACCTCCAACGTTTGTTGTTTTCTTGCATGAATCCGTAACGTAACAGTATTACACTTAAAGATCTTGTTATGGACGAAAGGGAACACGAATTTTAAGTGGATCCAAGTACTCATGGATACCCTAAGGTCTTGACAGTCTAGTTAAAATGCAATGTGCATTCGCTATTAGCCCACTTACAGTGCTGCTAAGTTCCTGTCCAAATTAATACAGAAAAGAAAATCCTCATTACTAATATTTTTAAATTATTTAGCAATACATTCCCTTTCAGGTACTTACCCTTTTTCTTCACTGTTATACTCACCCTTGAGAGTGACCCTCTGGGCCCCAAGATCCACAGTGCCCATCAAGAAATTTGGAGGGGAAGATATTACATCAACTTATTAGGAGGATCCCAAGGGTTTTGCTGGGAGAAGTGTGACTTTTATGGTGGGATTTTTTTTTTTTTTTCTTCAGTATTGGATCTGTCCAGCGCTATTTTTGGAGGTATTCTTCAAGGAGTTTGCTTGCTTGTCCTTTTTCCCCACCGGATTCCAGTTACAGCTAGAGGATCCTCACCACTTCACTGTTACATAGAGACAATTATAGCTCCAGATATCAGAAAAAGTTTTTTTCACCTGCTCTCTAGAGACTTTATGGGTTTGTTAGACTTTGATGCCGTTTGATATGCACAGAGATAAGCTTAAACAAGGTAGGTAATAGTCTTGTGACAGACAATTGCTATCACAGTAGGGAGCAAGCTAAAATGAACTATAGCCACACAAGTCCCGGCAAGTCCCAACACCGGTGCCAGGGTTAGTACTCAGCACGGGGCCGCATATCTCCTGAGCTGCAACTGCAGCCAGCACCCAAGTTTTGTCCAACTTCCATTTTGTCTGATCTCTCCATGGCATTTGAAGTCAGATGACGGGGCTTTTGTTGCTGTAAGAGCACTGGCAGATGGAGAAACAGATGTAAAAGTGTTGGAAAGCAGAGACAAATCAGGAGTTAAATGAAGGGAGAAGAACATAAAAGGGATTTTTGACACTTATAAAGCATGAGACAGATTCAAGTGTTTATCCAGTTTAGTCCCTGAGTCCTGTGGGTACATATTTATCTATATCCACATAAAAAATAAATGCATATACCTAGGAGCTTGCTGCAAACCTACAGCATGTACTTCTTTGAAGAAAAAAGAGTTTATTTTCCAAACTGGAGGATTGTGGCACTTACTTATGACCTAGTTGTATTTTCCCAAATTAGAACACCAAAGGAACTGAAACCACAAAACACAGAGAAGGTGGGTGGGGTACACAGCCTTCAACTCTGGAATTAGTTTGATATGGATCTGGGAATTTTTGAAAATAAGTACATGAAACTAGAGTACTTAGAAGGAGACGTCATGATCTACTGAAGTTATTTGGTGTCAGTCTGTCACTGACAGCTGCCTGGTGGAAAAGGGCCTGGGGCTGTTGGTTGACAGCCAGCTGAATATGACACAGAAGTATGCCCAGAAGGCCAAAAAGGCCAATGGCAACCTGGCCTGTATCAGGAATAGTGTGGCCAGCAGGACCAAGGAAGTGATTGCCCTTCTGTACTCAGCACTGGTGAGGTCACACCTTGAGTGCTGTGTCCAGTTCTAGGCCTCTCACTACAAGAAAGACATTGAGGTGCTGGAGTGTGTCCAGAGAAGGGGAACAGAGCTGGAGAAGGGTCAATAGAATAAGTTCTATGAGGAGCAGCTGAGGGAGTTGGGGTTATTCAGCCAGGAGGAGGTTCAGACCTTATAGTATGGAGGGAGAATTCACAGTTCTCTGCAACTACCTGAAAGGAGGTTCTAGTATGGTGGGAGTCAGTCTCTCCTCCCAGGTAACCAGGGACAAGACAAGAGGAAATGGCTTCAAGCTATGCCAGGGGAGGTCCAGGTTGGACATCAGGAAGCATTTCTTTACTGAAAGGGTGGCTAAGCATTAGAAAGGGCTGCCCATGGAGGTGGAGGAATCACCATCCCTACAGGTGTTCAAGAAATGACTGGATGTGACACTGGGTGCTGTGGTTTAATCGAGAGGGTGGTGTTTAGACCAAAGTTGGACTCGATGATCTCAGACGTCTTTTCCAACCTCTGTGATTCTATGATTGAAATAACAATAGTGGGTACCACTCCTGTTCAGTTTTCTTCTGTTCTAGGAATATTCTAGTTTGTGTCTTAGAACTGGCTAAATCGCCTGTCCTTCTGCTACTAAATATATCTACACAGCTCCTAAGGAATACCCTACAAGAACTGCAAGTTTGTATACCAATAATTCGCCAATGTTAGGTGATGTCTTACTGCACCATTGAATTCAAAGTATGACTCTGAGACAAAGAGAAACCAATTGAAAAACTCCCCTTTACTAGGAGTTTCTCACTAGAATATTTACAGAAAAAAAAAAAATGTATTTCAAAAATGTGAATTTAAATTTTTTTTCCAAACAATTCTTCCTCTCACTTAGTTATGATAACCACCTATTTATGTGTTAAGGCACAAAAGGGCTTACAATAGATGGAGGATACCATAACCTGCTGAGGAAAGGCCATAGGTACTCTCAGAGAAATTACAGGGAATTTATGCAGAAGTGGATCTCAGCAGGAACAGTTTTGTCCAAATATATCATCTTTGTTGTGCCAGAGCCAATTGCACTGATTGATGTAGTTGTTACTACAGGAAACTTTCTCCAGTGTTCCTTCCTACTCAGAGCATCATTGGTTTTCGTCCCCATTTCACAAAAGAATTTAAACCATTGTCTTTGGGGGCACAGCCTGTAAAAAAAAAGATGATAGAAGACACACAAGATTATGAAATAAGATCATTAAGAACCTGGACAGTGATGTATACTTTCAAAGAAAACCAGATCTCTGGAGTGAAAGTTCAGAAAGGTCCTGGACATAAATCTCTAATTTTTTTGGACTTTTTTCCTCGACTCCTAAGTGCCTTTTTTTTTTTTCCTTCACATTTTTTGAATGAATTTGGCTTTCCCCATATTTCTTACGGCAAATAAATGTTTCACATGAGCTGGTTTACCTGGAAACTAAAATGTCTTCTGTTGGCAGAGGAAAACTATTATTTACAGGAGACACATCTGTAACACTATAGCTAGCATTTTCTCTAAGGTTTACAACACAAGTTAGTAATGCTATTTTTATGTGAATTACATTTTTAGAATAGATTCAAATACTAAAAATATTTATCTGTATATGATTATCTGTAAGAATAAACTAAAAGCAAAATCTAAATTCCCTCAGACACCCATAAGAGGCCATTCAAAGAGCATGTAACTAAAGTGATGTGACAAAAGTCAATCAGAAATTGACAATACTTGTTGACAGCACAAATTTTCATTAAATTCTTTTCCAAGGCTTTTCCAGTTATTATTAAAAGCTTATTTCACATACTACATTATTAAAAAGTGCCATTTTACCATCAACAGGAAGAGACAGTAATTATGTTAATACTTTACATAGAAACTTCTCAACACTAACTGTCCAAAAATGCATAAACCAGAGTGAAGCACATGTAAAGGGATGTCATGTCCCAGGAGCTTATGCATTTCTCATAAATAAAGCTCTTTTTTTCCTGTGCTTTGTTCAGTCAAAGCCCCTTTGGAAATTTGTGGTTGAGTTGTAGAGGTTTTTGATGATTCCCACATTGAATTTGTGATGATATCTGTGTTTTCTTGCACAAACTATAATGGGGAATTTAATTGTAATAGAACTGGGGAGTTGCTCAACACTTCCTACACCAAAGTCTGTAAAAAATGAAAACAGAACATAAAGAATCTTTGAAAATAAATTATGACACTCAGAGTCATTTGAAAAAGCTATGCCACAAGGACTGCCCATCATATTTTCATTGAGTGAACTCACTTTCCTAAATAACCAATTCTTACAAAAACACATCTCTTCACTCCTTCTCCTGAAAAATACGACTTCAGAAATTTGAGAAAGCAGTATGAGACAAAAACACCTCCATATAAGATGATTTCTTGGTTTTCTCCTACCAATTTCTACAGCTACTTCAAAACCTTTCTTTCTCTTCGTCGGGGCACAGCCTGTAGCACATACCTGCAGTCCAAGGGTCACCTCAGTGGTTGGGAACAGGGCTAGACTTTGAACAAAGAGTGAGAACAGGCCTTGGGATGCAACAGGAGTCCGTGGATGGTAACCTTTACACAGAATGGGTATTTTTTTGTCAGTGATGAGATGTTTTCTTCAGATGCACATAAGTGGAAGTATATGTTTTGATGTTTTAAAGTTTCAGGATTTTTAAGGCAATTTTATTTGCTTTTCTCCATGCCATAATATTTGTTTTGGTACGTGCGTCAATCAGGACTAAACTGGCAAAACAAGGGCTTGATTTTATCTCCCACTTACCTATCAAGACATTTGTATGTCAGCCAGTATTAAGGTACCTGAGTCTTTCAGGATACCATTAAATAACAAGTAAACACAGACAACACACCTGAGCTTAGAGGGAGTGAGGGTTCTGTGCTCCCTGTTAACAAGCAGATAGAAAATTTTTGAGTTCTTTTTGTAAATTCTGTCTTGAAATATATGGGACCAAGCTCTACCCTTGGTTATGTATGCCTTAATCACAGAAATTTCATTTCTATTTGCATGTCTGAATACATCAGGCCAGAACTAGACTTTATATTCCCATCTAGAAAAATTATAACACTTTTCTTGAAGTGTAGCTGAGATTGATCAGTTGCCTTAAATTACTTTGTCTTTTGATTTTATGAATAAATCTGAAGAGAAAGAAAATCAGATGGCAATTTCACTAGGGAATTAAAATTCCACTTTTTTAAGAGGCAGGCTTCAACTTACTCAGTTGAATAAGTCATCAGGAAATGACAAAATCCTCAGTTTGAAAATATTAAATATGGTAGGTGAATTTCACCAGGAATATTAAAAATGCCCAACTAATCTCTATGTCATTGTATTTAAGGTAACCACGTGAAGTGTCTTCTCTTAAATCCGAGGAGGTGTCTCTTGGCTGTTCAGACTGTATTGCATATATTTTGGCAGAGACCTCCTTAATTCAGATTTTGAATTGCAAAGTTGTTCTGTTGTTTGTTTTTTTTAAATAAATTCTGATAGCGTTAAAAATTATTAATAGGCAGATAAAACGGCATCAGAATCACTGCGTTTACACAGGCTTATCCACAGCACCATTCCTGTAACTGAACAAGGACAGACCTAAGGTTACAGCATGTTTCCAGCTAATATTTTAGAATATACCCATTTCTTACATGTACCAATGTAATTGGTATATACCAATGTTCTTGTTATCTCCACAAGACAGAGAGGTCCCATACTCATAAATAACACTATTATCTTACAATAAATACCATCTTTGGATCACACTTTTCCAGCACATATGAAGTACAATGCACCATGGCCTTTGCTCAGCAACTGAGCATTTTTCTATTCTTTTCAATATGAAACACAAATCATGCATATTGCCAAAAAGGCTTGCAGTCTCTGTGTGTTTTGCTAAACATAAAACAGATCCACCAGCTGTCAGACTTTTATGAATGTACCTGGAAAGATGAGTTCTGGAGCATAGAGTGTTTGTGTGTTACACAGTAGCTTGTTACTGTGAGTAACAGTCCACTTTTTTACTTCTATATTCTGCAGAAAATAAGAAAATTACTTATATTTGTGATACACAAATTATGTGTACTTTAAAAATGCTTAAAATGCCTTGCAGTTCTAAAACACATGATACAAAATTCTTAGCTAGAATGTGTGTATCTTCATATCTGTATATAATTCTGCATCAGACTATACTGGTGAGATTGTATAAGAAAGCAATTTATGAGCAGAAACAACTATATTCTGGTAAATTAGTATTTGGTGGCAAATTAGGAAGCAAAGATAATTTTTAATATACATATGCACACATATTTTTATATGTGAACATTGCTTATATTTATTTGTTCATGGAGAGGTTCCAAACACTGGAGCATTTTAATAAAACAGGGACACACTGGCAGTGGGAGCTTTTAATTAACAGAGAAAGCAGCAGTTTAACAAGCATTTCAAAACCTGTCGAGCTACATGTTCTTAAATCTAATTTATGTACCCATTTAAGTATATGCCCTTTTATATATCCTTTGAGTGCTTAACTGCTTAAAACACTTTGAACAGGCTGTAGCAGCATTTTGCCAAATCTATTAGCTGCAAGTAGTGTTATGTATCTGGACTTCCACTGTCTGATTAAATGAACTAAATAACATTAGAACAGGCCTGTGTATTTTTCCAGACTGGTGCTGCTGAGTGCCAACATGGCAGTATTCATATTTGTCTTCCCTTAATGACAACAGCAAGAGATACAGTCTTAAGAGCTGCTTTCATAATGTGACTAATAAAAGAATCATCAGTGGCTTTTCTCTCACATAACAATGCTTTCCTTGAAGAGGAAACTCAGGGTATATTCTCTTTAAAAAAAACAGTAGGTTTCTCCTTTCACCTGAACAGTAATGCAGAATACATTTACTTTTAAACAAATATATCCACAGGCTCTGGAATGCCCCTGTCTCACAGCTGGCTTGGAGGGTTGGTGGAGTCGTGGATGTGTATCTGCACATCTGCACAATGCATGGGACAACTGCACATCAAGACACTACAGTGATCCTGCATTCGTTCATTTTGTTTAGGTAACACTGCCCTTTGAAAAAGCATTGTCTCTCCTTCCTGCCTAAAATGCTCACTGATTGGAAAGTGTATCAACCCGTAGGCAAGAGGGGCAAACAAGCAATCTGTCATGAATACTGGAGTAGGAGATGAAAAAAGTCATTCATGTGGTCATGAACAGGCAAACAAAAAACCCAAGTCTGAGAAGGTACTCTGCATCACTGAATTCCAGGGGCAGCACAGTGCTTTCAACGTAGCCAATATATTCATGGGGAATGCTGTGCTGCCAGCTTACTGATACTAAGGAACTTAGTTACTTATATGTCCTAAATATTTGCCTGTACATTTACAAATGTACACAGAATCACACAAAGAATGGTGTGCCTTGGAAGGGACCTTCCGAACCATCTAGTTCCAATTCCCATGCCATGGGCAGGGACACTGTTCACTAGATGAGGCTTCTCTTGGCCTCACGCAACTTGGCCTTGAACACTTCCAAGGTCATCCACAGCTTCTCTTGGCCACCCGTTCCAGTGCCACACCACCCTCATAGTGAAGAATTTCTTCCTAATATCTAATTAAACCTGACCTCTTAAAGCTGGTCCCCTTTCTCCTATCACTACATGCCCTTGTTAAATGTCCCTCTGAAGCTCTCTTGGAGCCCCCTTTGGTTACTCTAAGGATACTGTCTCCTGTGAGCTTCATCTGGGCATGCAAGTATAGACTCTCAAGTATATCCATGCATAGTAAGTATATAGAGATCAGTGAAAGATTTCTTATGGCAAAATCTATCACATTATGACACAAAATCTGAGTTTGACTTTACCTTGCCTCTGTTAATTGGCTTTGACTCATCTTTTACCTGTTATTTACATCCGTTTATTTTTCTTAAATGTCTGCAACCTGCAATAAAAATGAGTAGAAGAGGAACCCTACAGTACCTGCAATTTATTCACTAATAGATTAAAACATCTAATACAATATGTAGTCCATTATTAAGCAAAAATATTAGCCACAGTTAGCACATGAAACTAAAATTATTGGATCTTCTACTAGAAATGCTGTGGGTTTTAATTTTTGTTCCATACTTGATACAAGGACACTACTGAAAGACATCATCTATTAAGTAGCTCATTATTTTATCCATTATTATCCATCAATGATTATTTTATTCCTTAAAAGTGAAAACTGTTAATCCTCAACATGAGTTGCAAACATGACCAAGGGTGGGGAACACCAACACAATGAAAACTGAGTCAGGCTACACGAGTGTAAATCTGTAATTCAGACCTGATTTCATAACATTGGCTTTCCTACAACAGCTTCTGGGAAGCCAAAGGAACATTTCAGACTGGAGCCTGTAAGCCACCAAAGCCAGCATTCCTACTCTGGGTCCCAATGGACCTTGGCCCCATCAAGCTTGTGTGTGCATCAGAACTAATAACTGCTTAACAATTTGACAGAGCCAAGAAAAGGAAAACCAAATTTGGATGAAATTTGGGTTGGAAAGCATGGTTTAGGGTTCTTTAGAAAAGCTTATCTGAGTAGTCCCAGCTGAAAGTTAGGGAAAAGGCTGACAGCTCCCTTTCAGAGACAATAACCTGTGCGCATTGAGCCCTACAGTCATGACAGAGAGAAGAAAAAAGGCGACAACAAAGATACGTGATACATGTGAAAAATACAAAATGCCACTCAGAATAATAGAAACCTAAACTGGGATGAGAGCAGGGGCTGACCTTGACCATGTGACAGTGAGACTGAGAAAGGAAGAGCACTAATGAAGGTTTTGTGGTTTTCTGTAGAGGGATTCCAACTGTTAACATGAACACCAGCTCTCACTAAGGGTTGCAATTCGTGCAGAAGTAGAACGAATGTAGATGCAAAACCCCAAATATCAATCTGGTTTTGAAGTCATTTCACTTCCTTTCTCTACAGAGTTTTCTTCAAAAATCCATTCTTTCATACAGAGTTCTTCCTGTGTTTTCAGTATCTCAGGGGACACAACACAGTACCCAAGAACACTTAAAAAGGCACCTTTGTATTGATATAAGTTGGTGTAACTGTTATAAATCCCTCTTCCTTCCCCTTTCACAAACCCAAGGGGAACCAGAGCCACAAAGCAGTATTTTGTTACTGAAAAGTTGCCTTGGGGAACCACTGCGTAGCTTGAGATCCTGAGACCAGAGCCATAAATATTGTGCCCTTGCATTCAGAACATCAGAAATAGGTATTTCGCAAGGAATTGATTTAGTTCTGAAGACAGGTACTGAAGACCTGCTTGCTTTAAAGGCTGAGGTAAGCAAACAAGCCATGGTTCACACCAGAGTGTCACTACCTGTAACTCCATTGTGATTAGAGTATTGAGCATTTTTCCTTCATTGTGGATGCTCTGCTGAGAAGCTTTTCTTCAACACCTTAGGGAAGTACCTCCTACTATTCTATAATATAATTGCTAAGGTAGTATGGCTTATGACACAGCTACAATGCTCTCAGTGTTTGAAATATAACACATCTCGCTAAAAAGATTAACCCGAGTTGAACCAAGCATGTGAGAACAGAATTTTTTTCTCCTAAGTAGAATGATTTCTTTCTTCCTCAGGATAGAGCTTTTTTTTTAACTAAATGCAAGTGTATCTCCCAAACAGTGCAACTATATTGCTTTCTTGTTTAAATTTTCTTTATTCATTAAATTTCAAAAGTATTGCCTCCTTTATCATTTCCTCAAGTACTAGTTTCTTATGCAAAGACCCTGATATATTTGTTAGCATTTTACTACATTAAAAAAAAGACATAATAATATCATCATTTCATGCTAGACTACTGCTTTCACATAATAACCTACATTTCATAGCTTACCAGAATTGGCAGGGTGAACATTGTCAAGTGCGATTCATCCCAGTTAACCCAACATAATATGAAATTCCATTAGGGAAAATGCAGCCTAAAGAGAGCACCTAAGTCATATTCAGAGCGTCCAAGACAAGACTCATTTATGACGTTCTGGCTTAGCAAAGGCTCTTTTGAACCTCTGTGAAAAGGCTGGAGTCTTCTGTAGGATTTTGCTGAGCCAAAGGAACAGATACAAAGACACCAAGATAGAAGAGAAAAGTTGGTAGGTTTAGCAAAGAGCTTTCTGAGAGGAACTTTGCCTCTGTAACTGTATTTTTCTTTAATAATTTTAGATTTTATTATAGCTCCTGCAAGAAGAAGTGCTTATCTTGAAGGGTGCACGTACACACTCCTAGAAATCTCTCTCACAGGTACTCACAGACACTTCTTTCCAAGTGCTATGTCTTTGTAGAAGTACATTAACTTTTCATATTTCTTTTTTGCACTGCAACTTGGACTGACCTAGTAAAAAATGTCTGCTGCTGGGTTTTAACAATTGCAAAACTGTATTTCCCAAACAATTGTCATCTGATAATTTCTTAGGAAATTTTCTAAATGTAGACTTGCAAACTGTACTGAGGAACAGAAGCTCTACAGAGTCCTTAATCCTTCATCTCTAAAACATTAAGCCACCTTCTATTCATTCATACTGCAATACCCTCCCTGGGCAGGTAAGGAGCTTGTAGCTATAGTGTTTGTCTTACAAACACTTTTCTAGGATTCCCACTGACTAAACCACTGGTGCTGTACCTGCTGCAGAACAACAGCTGATTCAGATAACCCAATATTAATCACAGCCTTATTAAAGATGAATGCTAGGTTAACTTCAGAGGGTTACTGTAAAACCAAATCATATTAGCATATATACAATGCAGGTACCTAGCTTCTGTCTGCTTTTCTCTAGGAATACAGACTAGACATGTACCAGAACTCTAGTTTCAGCAACCATTCTTCCTTCAAAACATCCACACATCAACATGCATATGTATCTTTACATGCATAGGTAGGTGTAAATTACATGTGTTTCTTCTTCTCCAACAACGCTACTATACCATCGTTATGTAACAAGAACTATCTACCATCCATCTGTAGCCCTTCAGGCTTGTCTGAAGGGCTGTAGGTGAAAGTTTTAGTAGTTTTTTTCCCCTTGAAATTCATAAACATTGGAGAGTTGCCCTATATATCCAGAAATCTTGTGGTCTGCAGACCTCAAGCCAAAGCACATTATAACCTTTCTGGTAACCAGTGAAACAAAGAAAACAAAAATTACCTCATGAGAACAACCTTCAGCAACACTTTATTATGTATGACACATAATTACTTAAAGCAGCCATCTGTACAAAGGAGTAACTGTCAGTGACTTATAATAAGATTTTTTTTCGGTGTGTTAATAGAAGTGTATCAGAGGATTTTCTAATACAGGCTCTTAGTTTCACTGAATCAAATCTAGGAGCTTTGTATACTTTGACAAACACAGAAACACAAGTGTCTGTGCAGTGGTGTATCAATTTATGATCAGATAAGGGTTATTTTCTTCTTTCTGATATGAAAATATGATCTGCTTTCTGTACCATTGTAAAAGATCATTGCAGGTGCCCATGCAAGTGGTGCAGCCTATTCACTGTGAGCATCAGAGCTAACTCCTTTACCTCTCTGTGGATTGCAGATACAGACTCTTCTCCTGAAATAGGGTACTTGTCTAACTTCAGATGGGATTGGAAGGGCTCTTACTGAAGCATGTAGCTCTTGTCGTACAATGTAGACAGCTGCTGGCTTGAGCAGCCAGTTCAATTCAGTATGCAGTTCTTAGATGGCTCATTGATCTGATTAGCCCTTGATCAGCTCAAATTGAGAGCCTTTCTGTAGTCTATAAATATAAATAAGCTCTTTGCAATATGCACAAAGTAAATTTATTTCAAAAAAAATGTACTTCCTTCTCCAGACACTCTGTTCTACTGCTTTGCTGATTTCTCTGCTCTCTTCCACTATGGAGACGCATCCCTAGTAGCTGCTGTTCAGATTAGTCTTTTAAATAATTTCTCCAAACCCTTTATTTCCATTTTGAGTCTTTCACTATTACAGCTCTGCATTAGCATAGATACTTTATATTCATTATAAAATTATTTAATATTTCCTTTTTCTCTTTTAAAGAAGTCTCTAACATTACTATCAAAGGGATGAGGAAAAGTGGGTGATTAGAATGAGTTTTCTGGTACCAAGCACTTTTAAACATAGTGCCTCTCTAAAGATTCAGAGGAACATTTGAGAGCAGGAATTGTGTGACAACACAGCCAGATTTCTTCATCATTGCAGATAATCCCCAGTCCTACCTAATCACTCTGTCTATTCACCTCTGACACATAAAAAGTGTCAATCAAAATCATACCTCAGACCTGGTCCTAGCACTTCTTCTGTAAATATATGATTCTTCACCATTACTCCGCTCTCATGAGAACCCACCTGGAGTACTACATCCAGTTCTGGGGTCCCCCAGCACAAGAAAAGCAGGGACTTGTTAGAACAGGGCCACAGGAATGGTCAGAAGGCTGGACCACCTCTCCTGCGAAGACAGGCTGAGAGAGTTGGGGCTGTTCAGTGTGGAAAAGAGAACCGCTGAGGACACCATTTATCAACCTTTCAATACTTAAGAGAGACTTTTAACAAGCTCTGTAGGGGTAGGACAAGGAACAACTGTTTTAAACAGAAAGAGGGTAGATTTATATTGGCTATAAGAAAGATACTTTTCATCATGATGAGCTGCAGATATCCTACCATTGCAAGTGTTCAAGGCCAGGCTGAACAGGGCTTTGACCAACCTGATCTGGGGAAATACATCCCTAACCCTGGCAGAAGGCTGTAATAGACAATCTTTAAAGTTTCCTTCCCACCCAAACAACTCTGTGATTCTCTGATACATCCACACTCTAATGACAGCTGTTACATGAGAAGTCCAATGGCAGAGTTTTTCCAAAAGGCAGTAAAATCAAATAATTTTTTCCCTTTTGGCAGTTGGCTGTGTGCTGTTGGCTTATTCTAGAGGTACTCATGGATTGCTAAACACATTATTAGAACCATTCATGGGAGATGGGACACAGGATGACACATTATTTGGTTTTTTGTTTTTTTGTTTTTTTTTTTTTTTGCTACCATTTAAAAATATTTCTGATTCTTCAGTGGTTTTGTATAAACCAAACCTTGACTTGTATCAGTAACTTACAGTTTCCTGTCAAAAACCCCAACTTATTAATGTTGATCTCTCATCAATTGCTGGAGGTGAGCATCAAGCCTGTAAACAGAAGCAAAATTCTGCTAATCTGCATGGCTTTTAGTCTGGATGTTGTTTCTGGTCATGAAATCATCTTTCAAGTAAAAGATGAGATATGAGATGAAGATTTAAGTAGAGTATTAACTTAGTTACTCTGCACTTTCCTTGTGCTAGAAAGTACTTTAACAAATTAACTCACGCTACCTAGCAACAATAATACTTTTTTTAAGCCTTTCTTTTGTTTGTTAGCTTTTAAAATCTGTTTTAATAATTTTTCATGTATCTTTATTGCTTCCTCAAAGCCAGTGCCATTTTGCTTACTGAAATAGGCCATTTTTTCTTTTTGGCTCTCTGACAAATCAGAGATTAATAGACATTTCTATAATTTGTTTTTTTTTTCTTCAGAAAGCAGTAGCATTCAAAAAAACAAAATACCTGAACTGTTCATCTAATATTATTAAGCAAACATAAAAAAAAATAAAGGCAAATTGCTTCAATTTATTTATTTTTTTTTACCACTGTAGCAAAACAACATACACATTATATGGAAACATTCTATCTGGAGAATATTTACAGTCAGAAACATGACGTGTGGTAGGGATGGGAAACACTGATTGCCATAACGTCTTTCAAGTAGAAATGCTGATAGAAAACAGTCACTTCTTCCCTCCAAAACTAGACTATCACTTCGCTAACCAAGAAACTTTTTGTTTCAAAAGTTATTGTTTTATTAGCTCTTTTCATCAGAAAAAGCACTGAAGCATAAGTGTACAAGTAATCTTTGGACTTTAACCAGCATATTTTTTGTGACGTGGTACTTTCAATAATGCCTTAGACTACTGCTAGTGGAATCATGGCCAAGAATGAGAATAAAAAGCTGAAAGTGGAAAATGAAAATTCACTCCACCTCAGGAAACCCATGGGATAGATTGTATTTAGCTCAAATAGAATCATAGAATGATTTGGGTTGGAAGGGAGGACCTTAAATATTATCTAACTCCAACTGCCCTGCCATGGGGAGGGACACCTTTCACTAGACCAGGGTGCTCAGAGCTCCATCCAACCAGGCCTTAAACACTTGTGGGAATGGGAAGGAAAAAGACTAAGTCACCTTGATTAGTATTTTTTATTTCATACCACCAGAAAACCACACACAGAAAATCCCTCTCTTCGTCTTCAGAGACATTTATGTGCAAGACACAAACACTAATTATGAAAAAGCAAAACAAACAAACAAAGAAACAAAATAAAGGGAGACCATTCCTATAGATAAAAGCAGCCAATGCACTGTAGCCAGGCACAGAGTAGAGATCAAGAAACTGTGGGAGATACAGCCTAGGTGAATCTTCACACTGTTAGGCAATACTTTAGTTCGCCAAACTAACCTCACTGTTTCTGGGTAATATTGAACAGTTATCTCTGCTCAACAGGTCAAGTTTAAAGATAAACCGCAAATGAAAACCCTTATGTTATTAACAGCAGTTTTGGCGTGTTCTGAAGAGCTAGTGATTATTGTATTATTGAGTGGATTCCTTCTTCCTCAGAGTATAACTGCAGGGCACTTGCATCTGAATATGTATTTTTGCAGATAATAGTAGTGTGCATCAAACAGCATACAGTTTGTGGACGGTCAGCTAGAAAACAACACAAGCTGCTTGGACCTTAAACCCCACAATACCTAACTGAACACTAGAGCTGATGTATAAGGGATCCTGTTACAAGATTATATCATTTTTATAGTGCCTTCTGCTCCTGGAATGGCTGTGCTTCTAGAATATGATAGTTCACTTGATACAGAGAAGGACAAAAAATGCTTTGTTAAAATATTTTTGTACCGAATTTATCATTTTGAAAATTCAGATAAATTTCAGTCTTTAAATAAATCTTTGCCTAAAAAACATATGACATTCTGTGTATTTGCTTGCCCAGATACTAAATCATCAAAACTTGTAAGCACTATCAATTATTCACAGTGACTGTGGTACAAGCTTGGATACCTGTAGTTATTAATTTACTGCATAAATTCATCCAGATAAGAAGCCTTGAAAGAACAATAAAGTTCTATGTGTCCTGTTGGAAAATTGTAGTGGGGGGCTGAACAGCTGTTTACTGTCATCTGGATTTCCAAAACAAGACCATCCGTCCGAGCTTACGGGCAAATTGGGAACAGAGTAATCTGCTAAAAATAACTTTTTTCTTGCATCAGAGCAGTGATCAAATCACACCAGGTTCATATAACTCAGCTGTCCAGTTCTTTCTGCCATGCTCTATGATAAATTCTGTGTTCACAGATCCTAATTCAGAAGGTACTAAAACACTTACACAACTTCAAAGAACCAAATGTGCTATGGCAGGAATATCTTGGCCTTCACAAGTTAGGTTGTACAGACTCTGAACACTGTTATTCAACAAAAATCCTATGTACAATAATGGAGTTATTCAGATTGGAGAAGACCTCTAAGATAATTGAGCCCAGTATTGAAAGCATCATAGAGAATTAGGCAATACAATTGAGAAAAATCACTTTTTTTTTTTCTTGGTACAGAAAATTAGATGCTTTGTTAATCGTATTAAAAAATATCTCCTGATATTTAAAATAAATTTGTGTCTCTTACTTATTTATATTTTCTTTGGAAAGAGTTCTCAATGTTAAAGTCAGGGCTACATTTTACTGCTCAGAAAGGACCAGATCTACAGTTCCCTTGAGAAAACTGGGAACAGCACAGCTCCTCTCCAGGCATCCAAATAGGTGCCAGAAGTAAGCAAATGATGCATCCAATTTCTCCCCTGCATGTCTGGCATTTGCTATCATGGCTCATGGAGCCCATCTCTCTAATGTCCTTGGAGCAATATGCTAGCACAAGGGAGCGATGAGAGAAGTATCTGTACCTTCCATTGTAACATTTTGTCTTCTGCAAGAAAGAAAGAATAACTCTCTTTATCCTTCCAGTTCTTTATATCATGGAAAGATCAGGCTTCAGTTTATATTCACTGCCTATCATAAGGTCTGGGACCCAGCAACAACCGGCAAACGCTGACTTTGCAGTGACTTCTGTTTTAGTGTCATAGTTGAGACCATGGTGTGTGCTCAATAAGCTGAACATTCCCTTCTGTTTTCACTAGATATACCCCTAATGTTGCTACTTGTGGAGAAAATACTTTTAACATGCAGCCACACTAAGTCTATTTGAGATTCTCACCTCTAAAAGCATCTTCTCAAGAACAATGGCATGTGGGGTGAGACACACTAGGGCTTCTCAACAGGAGAATTCCTGTGAGGAGGGCCCCTGACTCACAGAAAAAGAAAATAAACGGTAAAGAAACTTCTGGTGTGAAACTACAGGGAACTTTTTTCAAATAAGAAGTTGAAGATTACAAAAACAGCTAGAAACCCTTTTGCAGATCACCATCAAAGGGGAAAAATACAAAATAAGTCATGAAATTATCCCTTGACCAAAACTACTTTGTTGGACACTGCTGGAAGAAGCCCAATAGGCTGTGGGGCCCGCAGATGCACGCAGGGCAACTGGATGGAGATCTTGTAGTTTGTGTTGCCATGGCATAAAGGGGCAGGAATGAGGAGTGAGGCATAGGCTGTGCAGTCTCATTCTGCTACCTGATTTACAGAAATGTTCTGTACAAACGACATACACCTCTGTGACACCCCAGTCTACACAACCATCTTAATTTTAGGCTTCAAGAGATTTCCCTCACACAAACTCTTGTAAAGCTATTGGTTCTTTGGTAGACCCCGAGTTAATGTCTGAAGAATAACTACACATTCTTCACTAAGAGATTTCTTCTAATTTGGTGAGAAAATAGGCATTTTGGCAAAAAGGGTTTTACAAAGATAACATGCAACTTCACAAAAGCATTACAGCAGATTTCCATGACTAAAAGCATTGCTGTAGTAAGTAACCTTTGTTACACTTAGCAAACACAAACTCTATGCAACTTAAGTTAGGTACCCATAGCTCACAGAAAGTGTTTAAGTTACTCCCAAGAGGAAGAGAGATTAGGAGAAGAAAGAGTAAACAGAGAAAAAGAGAGGAGAAAGAACATAGTTATAACTCAGGTCACATGTTTACGGCGTCAAAGAGAACACGCCAGGGACACTTCACATTGCTTTCTCATCTGCTCTGGGCACTGTGGCCACTCCCTCCAGGTAGGACCTTTGGTCTGGCCACCACTCACTGCCCCCTTAGCCAAAGTGAAGGGTGCCACAGACCATCAGAGGCTCCAGGGAATGTGGGGAGGGTGCACTACCAGGTGGACCTTCTTTGACTGACAGCGTGGCCATGTGGCTGCAGCCCCTGTGCTCCCAGTGAGCCCAGCCCCTCCCTTGCACACACACACTCACAGGGACAGACACACTCACCCCACGAGGCAGTTCTGACCCAGTGATAACTCATCTGGTGTGTGACAACCTCCTACCAAGAACTGATCTGTACCACGTGCCAAGCAAAGAATGGAAGATTTTACTCCAGTTCTACTCACAGCATTTTGCCAAATAATGGTTGATGAGGTATAAAAAGTACCCCAATTTTGCACCTAACTAGGGGATGAAATTTCAACGTCGAATTGCAGGGACAAATTGATAAGTTTGTCCTTCTTGCCCTTCCCAGAAGGGAAGCCCTTTGGTAAGCCTTGTGACCTCAGCCACACTGACTATTACACTTGGGATATTAAACTTCTGATTGCAATTGTATTGTTAACTCTGCAGTTAATGTATTATCACCCACAATCCAAAAGCCTTTTTATGTTGCATTCTAAAAAGTGTGCTATTCATGAATCCAATTGTCTTTTTTGAATGGCCTTGGACCTGTGGTTAAGTTTTGTTAAGGCTCAGTAAAAGAATGATGAACTTATTTTCTGTTCTAATTATAATTGTGAGAACTAATTTTTAATACAATTCCATCAAAAACAGGTTTAAAAGAAAAATCACTAAAAAGCAGATTTTTTTCATGAAATAAACGTCTCCAAATATTTTGACTATTCAAAATAATTCACTTTTGTAAACAAAGTATTTCACTCCAGCTTCAGTTTTTTATTTAAAAGCAACGAAATCTTATATAAAGTTTTAAAATTGCATTTTTTTAAATTGAAAATTCTACTGTTACTTTCTAAACAGTTAAAAGGGAGCTGTCTAATTTTTTAATGAAATTTCAGATTGTCATGTTTACACAAAAGATTTCACTTTAAATGAATAAGCATCTTCTAACTGAGACATGCTCCATCAGAAAAATTCTGGTCAGCTCTATTCAAAAAATCTTTTAACTATTTAACAGGGATTGCCATCAAATCAAATCACTGTAGCGAACTCCATCAAGCAGCCAGCAGTACTGCAGCTGAGCCAGGCTTTCCACCCACTGTCTGTCTTCTACTCTTCACCTGTCATTTCAGTGCCCCCTCCCTCTGTCACCCAAAAATAAGGCACTGGAAGAGTTTTAAGATGAACAGCACCAAACCAAGGCAGTCAGAAGAGGGGTTGGCAGGGAGAACTGTGTCTGTTTTTGTAAAGATTTGACACCAATAAAAAGCTTTCCCTGGAATAGGACTTGTCCTTCTGAGGTGTTGGCCATCCTAACAACTCTGCTGTCAAGTGTGGAGGAACTTTTCACATGGACCACTATAAAAAAGCAAACATAAATTAGAAACAAACTGTAAACTGTTAAAATAGCAGAAATATTTGATTAAAAAATGTATGAGAAAGGGTACAGAAACACCCAGAACAGATAACAAATGGCAAACCGTGATGCCCCGAAGAGAATACAGTTCTGCAGCTTCCAAGAAGAGGGAAGTCTATTCATTTTCAAATTCATTAAATCTGAGGACTACATTTAAATCTGTTGTAAAAGAACATAAATATATTGATTCTGTCTGATGCTGGTTTTTAATCTCTGCTATTCCAAGAAGGCACTAGCCACACAGTTCCCATGAAAAGGAGCTGAGCATTTGCAAACTCATGCTGAGTATGGGGATTACACCATTACCACATCAAAATGCCCTCAGAACTCAGCAAACATGCAACACACATTTGTTTGCAATTCTTACTTTAAAATACACCCTGCAAAGAGTATCTTAATTTAGGTTTCACAGTTTTAGGTGGCGTTTTTCCTTCCTCTGCCTGCACTACACATTGCAGTGACATGAAAAACAAAAGGCCTTTAGATAGAACAGAATTCAGGGTTGTTAAGATCTAGACTGTTGTCTCTCTGCCATTGCTCTGGGAAGAACTTTGAAGTACCTTAAAGCTGCTAGAAGCCCAAAGTCTGTTTTAAATCAAAGTACAGTTAAACTAGAAATCACTTGAAACACTCACTAACAGCCTGCGCAACCCCCACCTTATGACATTATCCCCTTGTTATTGAAACTAATCATATAATAACTCATCAGTCCAGTCTCAATGTCCGTGTGCGATGTATTTGTTGACTTACTGGTTTTCATGTTTCTCACAAACTCAAGCACTTTATTCCCCCTAACACAAAGTCTTAGAGCAGGGAAGCTTTCATCTTTCTCATATAATCATTCAGGCAGTAAAGGAAAATTTCTCCCAACACCTTTTATCTATTTCTCTCCTGTGCTTTATAATAAAATCTCTCAAATTTTCTGCATTGATCCTCTGCCTGGGGAAACAGAAACAAATAAGTGCCTTCCTCCCAAAGCCTAACACCCACCGGTGACCTGAGATAAGTTACCTTCAGCAGAATCTGAGTCCCAGTTCACTGATGGATCTCTGCCTGCCTAATTAAACTGAGGTCAGTGAACTCTAGGCTGTAACAGTGCTCCTCGCAGCAGCAATTCATCATTTTGCCATGCAGTTCGTGTTGTCAGGACAAGTGTTCGTCCTTTTTAACATGCCAGGTTTTGTTTTGATAGGTGAATTTTAATTGAACCATAATGCCATTGCTGTCAGCGTTTGAGAGGACTGAAGTTATAAATCATAAATCCATATCTGTAGCTCTTTTTCTCTGAGAACAGAGAAAATGTGTGCCTGATGCTATTTAGTTTTCCAAGAAGAATGAGCTGCTATGAAATGATACATACCTTGGCATAAAGAAACAATAATTATTTATGTAGATTTATAAAAGTGGAATAAATGTAACAGGTGGTGAAATAAGATACTTGATGAGCAAGCTGTGATGAACCCTACTCAACTGGTTATAACTTTGAAGATCTCAGATTGTGAAAAGCTTCAGTAATTTCAAACAACTGACTATAATGATAGGTAATTTTCGGTTAGTAAGAGCTTTTTATGGCTACTGCAATTAGTAAGTGAGAGCAGGAAGAAGTCTTGAATAATAGGTCAACTCCTAGATATAAAAAAACTGTAAAGTTTGGAAATATATGTAACATTGCTAGAGAAAGGAGTAATGGCAAAAAAGCCAGATTAACCATCAAGATCCATGAAAGTCTAGCATTTAACAATATAAAAAACTTTCCTAGGTCTCATATTACAACAAAGCAATACAATATTACATTCAAAGCCCCATCCTATCATAAGCATGGAGATCCAAGGCAAAATCCCTAAGGATGCACAAAAGTGGAGGAAGGGGAGGAATGTTCCTCTTCTTTATTGTGACAAAAGATCATTAGTTTTTTTTTTAATAATTCATGTTTTCATTCCTAATAAGTAATTTTTCACATGGGCATTTTTTTTTTATAAAGACACTAGTTATGTCAGTTATGAGAGCTCAGTCACTTCCTAATCTTTGCATGATTCTACCCTTGTTTTCAGTTTTATGGTATTTTTCACAAGAATAATATCTATTGGTATTGTACAATTACTGTAGTTCTTAGTAAGTACTTCACACATGGATTATGAAGCCACAGTAACATTCTGCATTGTAGGCTAGATCTTTCCAGCCTATCCCTATCTATACTGCAAACCTGTTTTTTTCATACAGCCACGTAAGTTAAACTCCAGTTATTCCAGCTAAACATTATGGAAATAATTTGTAATTAGCAATCACTGTAGAAAATAGTTTCATTATATTACTTTTAATTTGAATTGAGGAGACGCATAAAACAACAAGGCTTTGGCTTTAAATATAATTCCTACCTTGAACAAATTCAGCAGAAAATTGATTAATAATCTGAAATTAGCCTCAAACAAAGTAGCTGTCACTTAATTGCAGGTCTTTTGCATGCCTTCTTGTTTAAAGGAGTTAGTATCTAATATTATTTTGCATTTCAGTTTTGCAGCCTTCAGGTCACAAAGTCATCCTGCACACAGCTTATTTTATAAGATGATAACTGATGGAGTATTGCTATGGTTTTAATCTTCCTGAAACTGCAGTTCTGAAATTAGAGACATTTATCACTCCATTTAACCAGCTACGAAGATATGAAAAACTGTTTAGTCAGTATTTCCAGAATTCAATCACACCATCACAACATGTTCTTTCCAAGCATTAACAGACAGCTTACCAGCTCTGTCACCTAATGCAGCTGAATTCGATTGACAGAATGACAAATCTTTTTCTGAGGAGTCTGAGTCACATCAAATTAGTCACACAGAGATGTTAGTAACATATAACCTGCAAAGATGTAATGTCTTTCTGATTTTATACTTTCCATGTTGTTATTCAGTCACTGCTGCACAGATACAGATAGAATGTCTTTTTGATTTTAAACTACTCCTGCTACCACTTGTGCA
This sequence comes from Grallaria varia, assembly GCA_013396735.1. Lineage (NCBI taxonomy): Eukaryota > Metazoa > Chordata > Aves > Passeriformes > Formicariidae > Grallaria > Grallaria varia. The sequence goes on along the minus strand of VWZG01011719.1, from coordinate 188,602 downwards.
AGGTTTGATAATTAGTTTTAAGCTAGGGCAAAGAATTCACATAATTTCTGAAGTTGAAGATACAAAAATTTGTCTAACAGAAACTAATTTACACAAATATTATGCTATTTATTATACATAACCTTTTTATATGCAGAATTTTATTTAGCTTTAATATTCAAAATCAAACCTAAAAGGCAGGATTCTTTTAGTATGTGTTCCAGCTGGACAATTATATCCAAATCATATGAGAATCTTTTTTGAACCTAGTCCTGCAAAGCTATTTGGAGCTCTCTGTTGAAATGATAATTGGACTTACAGTACAGGTGGCTTGCTCCAGAACAAATCCATAAACCAATGAAAGAAAGCATAAAAACCATACTACGATCCATGTGCCCCCCAGCACTTCTGAGATACACATTTAAACCATAGTGTCACTCTCGGTGGTGTTGTAGCTTACTGAGGAATAAGTCTTTCTGACTCCACTGCATGGCCAGGTTTGAATTTTGACATACAGAAATCTGTCTAAGACCAAAAAGAAATTGTTTTGCTAGCTCAGTTTCAGAATATAGAGAAGAAGTCTGAGGTTTCCCATTATTTAACATGAATAACCTCAGTTTTAAGTACGCAGGCAGCCATCATTAAATAGAAGGAAATGGTATAATAGGCTAAGGGTCAAAAATGCAAAATTAGATTGCTGTTTATTGTGATTTTTATAGTTTCACAAGTGACTTAATGATCTTTAACTCACACACATCAGTCATTCTTAAAGCACTGCTTCTGTTATTTCAGAACACTTGCAAATGTTTGTACAACACACAATCCACCACAGTTCTTATTTCTTCCTTTCAATAAAAGTCTTACCTTTGCTACAGTGCTTGAGCTCCTGTAAGTTCATTTTTAAGAACTCCACTGCTATGCAATGTCTTAAGAACAGAAAGCACTCTGGATCCTCAGTGATGCAATGCACCATGTCTGGGATCTACCCTTCATAAAATCTCCTACACGTCAACCTCTCAGGGCATTTCTGTGACCACAGTGATTTGGGTGGGGGGGGGTGGGGGCAGGGGTTTGAACACCAAAACTGCTTTTGTAGGACAACGGTGATGATTTTTGCTTTAGTCATTCTCTCTCCTTCAGTTGGTTGTTCATGTATCTCTACTATGCACTTTGGAACACAGCACCAGAAAAGGACATTACCTTCACCTTTCAATGACTGAATTCAAACTCTGAATTCTCATACATGCTCCTTTTCTCTGTAAAGTGCAGCATTACTCAATATATCAGTGCACTTGCTGTCTGGAGAACCAGTGCAACACACGGAAGAAACAAGTTTACCCTGCAAGCTTTTCCAGATGGTGGGCTCTCACATCTATGTACTTACCATTTCTCATGGAAACTTAAGGAATTGTGCGTCTTTGAGACCTTTAAATCTTTGTTGAATTTGGCTGTAGATGACAGAGATGAAAAAATGTAAAAGAGCATCTCATTGGTTTACACTCTAGCTGAATAAGAGAAGCTGCTTTAATCTTACTACTTTGGAAATCTGGCTCTGGTACCAAGTTCTATGCAATAAGGAATATTAAGCTCATTACTGAAATATTAACAATGCACTCTTACTGCTTTTTACAGTAATAAACATCAATTTTGACCCCAAGTTAATACATTTTCCTTTGAAGTATAAGGATCCAGAAGACTTGGTTATTTTTTATCAACCCGCCATGGACCTGTGCTTACTTAATGAGCTATCTAAGCCTCTCCTAACTCTACCTATTAAGTATTGGATTTAAAAAAAACTCGACTTAAGGCATTGATTTCTTTTCCATTGACATATTCTGGCCCCTCCAAGTAGTGTGCTAAATCTTGATGTCAATTCTTGAACTCTTAACCAATGCCTCTAAGCTATCAAGAAGATCATAGCTGAACTTTGAGGCTTTACCAAATCCACTCAAGTTCAGGGCAGAATGTGTTGCTTGCCAATTCAAATTATTTGTCTGCTCTTATAATTCGAACTACAAACCACTACATGTCAGTATAAACAAATACTGGTATTTGTTCACAAAATACGGGTGCCTCCAAAGTTAATTTGTATTTGTACACAAATTTGATTTTTAATTTGCATGTGCATTTTTTGATTATGTTCTTGCTATTCCACTTTTAAATTACATATTAAATGTTAAGACAAGTAGTCTCATCTTTTCTTTATTGCCAGAGAGAGGTGAGATCAGGGATGAATAAAATGGATTTGCCAATAACTAGTATTTATATTGGCTTAAATGGAAGTGCATTTTGTCATTTATCCTTCTATATGGCATTGTGAATTTGCATAATGATGTATGATAACAGTTATAAAAAGGACACTCTGTCACACTGTTGTCTTAAAGAAATGAAGCCAATTGCCAAGACAGCTGTGAAAGACTTCAGTAGCACTGAAGAGAGCCTCCAATGCTTTAGTCTCTGTACCTCAATTTAATGTGTAAATTCCCAACATTAAGCTAAATTAATGTTGAAAAACATTAGGAGGATTTTTTAGTCATAATACTTTCTATTTAAATATAACTTAAAAATCTTTTTAACTGTCCATGAAACAAAAATGTATGCTCAAAGCATAACAGAATGATTGGTTTTCTCTTATTTTTTTTTCACGCTCCATTATTCATAAAAGCAGCCTAGTACAAACATTTTGAATCAGATTTCTTTGTCTTTGTGCCATGTTTAGTTAATCTGTTTCTTTCCCCATATCAGTGAAGATACCCTGGAGTTGCACAGGTGACAAAGACACGGGTAAGTCTCACTGCTTCCCAAATTTCTAATTACTAACTTCTAATGCTGCACTTGTCCACTCTTGGCCATCTCCCATTTCACATAACCAAAAATTCCTAAATTGAAAAAGATTCCTGGGTAGCCTTAGCTAATACCATCCCCCTATGCTGGAACTACCTACCTTGTCTAGTACCAAATCCTTCTTTTCCTGCACACATTTACAGCTGTCTGCCTCCTACCTTTTCCTGTGCATTTATTCACATTTTATTCAGCTCTTACTTTTTAAATACATCTAAAAACAAAACAGGGTATTTTCAACATGTCAGGCTCACATTAGACATCACACAGTGATAATCATTCTTCTAGAGTAGCAAGTCATTTACCATTATTACTGTCCTATGTCTAAAAGCTTGTCAGTGCCTGCAGGTAGAGACCTGTCTTACATTTCAGTCACACATTATTTACACAAGTTATTATTGTTAATTATATATCTATTCTTCCTATTTCTTATGTTCATCTTCCCATCCATCCAACACTCTGTGACTAGGTTCATTTCCCTTGTCAGTCCCTTTGGCTGTGACAGCCTCTCTTTAAACCCTTGCTGCAACTGTGAATATTTTTCCTTATCCCATCTTATTGTCATAACAATAATAACTCTTTTCATGGCAAGGTTTAGGAGAATGAGAATGCAACAAACAAGAAAATAAGACTAATAATTTCAGGAAGTATGCTGTGTTGATCCTCAAGAGTTGTTTTGTCTCTTAGTAACTGGCTATAGGAATTAAGATGACAGAGCAAATCACTGGAAGCATAATAACATCAATGATACTGAAAGCTTTGTATAATACCTCAGAAAAAAATGTTGTCTAAACAAGACAAGATTTTTTTTCTCACCAATTATGGGGATTTTTTTACATGTTATGCTTCCATAGTGCTTACAGAGAAACTAACCCCAAATTTTAATTCAGGAACAGAATTTTTGAACACCTACTCAAGAAAGAGAAGGAGGGATATGCAGAAGAAGGAAATCCATTACAAAATTATGTCTAATATATCTTTCTGTTTAAATAAACCCTAAGAGAGGACATTCTATAGAGAAAAAAAGGCCACGAAAAAAACAAAGTCAGAAAATAATATTATACTTTGAATTTTGATCATATAAATTTACAATGAGTCAGAGAAGAACCCTATTTTTGCAATTTTATTAATGTGTTTCTGCAATGGAATGTACATCACAAAGAACCAGAACATTTTTAAATAACAATGAAATTCTGTGTGTATTGTATGTCATGCAATGGAACACAAATATGACTTGACATAATACATTACCTTGTCAAGATATCATAATAACTATTACTTCGTGCTCTCAACTTTGATTTAAAAACCACAAAGAGTTAACATTTCAAATCCTAACCGGATAAAAAACTACTTTTATATTGGTGCTATCTCTGGAGATATGCTTATAATAAGAATGCTTGTTTTTTGGACACTTTGACATTATTTCTCATTGAAATGAGCATAAGAAATGGTTCAACAAAAGCTAAGAGGAGAAAAAAGAAAAAAAAAGGATTAACATTTTAAAACCTGCCCCAGGAGTTTGACTTACAATTTAGATAATTTCATAGCTGGCTAGAATTTAACTCCTTGTAGATGCCAAATGGCAGCTCTCATACTGCTCACAGAAATAAAAACACTAAATATATTTATTCTCTAACCACCTGAACTTTAAATGGAAAGGCTGCTACCCTAATAAAACAACAGAATTTTTCTGTTAATTTCTTTTCATACAAGAAAGTGATTCTGACAAGGCTTTATAATTACATTGCCACAGTTTCTTCTGCTTTTTCTGTCCTTCCAGATTCTTTTCTCTTCTACCCTCCTAGCTCCCTTCCTTTTCTTTCCTTCCTTCCTTTCTTATTGCCTTATTTTCTCCCCTTTATCTCTTCTCCATATTTTTATAATTACAAGTAAAAGTCCTATAAAACTTAAGAAGCTTTCAGATAGATCATTACTAATATAATTACAGTATGGAGAGCATGGTGATATTTGAATGTAAATTAGAGTGAGTTTCTACAGTTCATTAGAAAGACTTGGGGATTGAATTTAGTTTAATCAAAGCTTGAGTGCTCCCAGTGCACATAGCACATACCCAGTGAAAAAGCATTAATACAGACCCAAAGATTAAAGATGAATGTCATGCTTTGCATCCATTTAAAGGAGTCCATCCAGGGTTCATCACAGACACTCACACCTAACAGACTAATGGAGCTGAATTAAAAATAATTGCATGTAATTTATTCATTTCCAAATTAATATATATTACTTAGTTTTTCCTCCTTCTTTCTGCAATCATTCCTCCCATAGACAAACGTACTGGGGAGATGCCTGACTCCCACCCTGCTGGTGTTCGCCAGGCTCCCGCCTGATGGCAACGAGCTTCTGCATCCTGCTCCTGCAGCATTTCCTCCTTTATCAGACCTAAGGTCGCTTCACGTGCATTTAGCACTTAAGCTGGAGGGAGGAAGGGCGCTTCCCGCCACTGATTCCCTGCTAGCACTGACACTGTTTTAGAGCTCTAATGCACCCTGGAACTAGTGAGAATGGCTCTTGGAATCAGAGCACCTGGGAGACCCAACTCCATTCACCTATATCCTGTGAGCACTTCATGTGCTTACAGTATACAGGAAATACATCTCTCCCCTGCTTATTGAAAAAGCACATATCCTCGAGATTATCAACCAAAATACTGAGAATCCCTCCTCTCAGAAAACACCTCTGTGGAAATTTCCTAGAATCTCCCCTTGGCTGCTGGTTTTCTACTTAGATTTACTTTACAACATCTAAAAATGTTCGAGGTATTAATCCTGATAAGACTTTGTTTAGCGTTAGAAGTTAAATGCAATTGTTATGCCATGTTAAACCACTTGCTCTAGAGAAGTTGGTTTTCTCACAGTATTTTCTTCAAATTATTTTCCTATGTTAGAAAAAGGGCCAGGTTGGAGCCAAAGAAGTTCCTGCAGAACACGCAGCAGCTCAGCAGGTGGAACACATCCACCGGCAGCTTTGGGATGGGGAATAGGCAGCTGCTGTGAAGAACTCTCTTTAAGGGGATTACACTACAGCATATGTAATTCAGGGCATCTATGTGAGTGCACATACACGCCTTGCAAAATACACTGAAGAATTCGCAGTTTGATGTGGAAAGGTACAAGCTGCAAGAGAGATGGCAGATTTTAATCAAAGGTCCAAGAAGGGTGAGGACAATATTACCCTAAGTGCATTTTTGGCTGAGGTAAAAATAGGGCAGCAGTACCCAAGTGCTTCCCTTATGTGGTCGGAGCAGGATCTGGAGCTCCCACAGCTTCCTGGTTTCGCAGACGCATCACCCTGGCTTTAATCAGTTTATCATCTGCACAAAGTGGGCTGGGTTTCGCTGCTTGCAAAACCCTGGCATGCCGTTGTGTAAAGTTTTTGCTTGCCTAAAAATAGGAGCTGATAATGAAAAAGTTGGCAGATCCTCTAATAATACAGGAGCAAACAAAGTCACTGGAGAAACGTAAATAAAACCTAATAGTTACTTCTTTATTTCATTGTTAAAGAGCCAGCAGACGTAATGGCAGATGTGAGTAATGCCTCTGTCTTAAGCAGCAAGATCTGCAATCAGGTTTGCAATCCTCATTTGTGTCTCTCATGGGAGTTTACATGTGAAGTCTTGCCAAATGAATCAAGCAAAAAAAAAAAAAAAAAAGAAAAGGTAACTGTGAATGCCAGAAAAAAAAAATCGTAAAGAATTCGTTGAAAGTACTACATGGGGCACAGTTTAATTGAATTGTGATTTGCTGGTCTTGTAAACACTCTCCAGAAAGGAATGTCATGTTAATCAAAAGCTGTCCAACTTCACCTTATTTTCAGCAGGCAAACTTTAAATGAGACAGTTCAGGGTTTTGATTTCTGAGAGGTATTGGATCACATTCACCCACAGGGCATTTAAATATAAAAATCTATTTATATGCAAATTCTTTAGTATTTCATGTAAAGTGGATTTTTATAAACTGATCATTCAATACTGCAAGTTTTCATGTTGATAAAACATCTTCAGTAACGCCAAAATCAAGGAACAAATATAATCAGCACAGCTTGATTAGCAAGACCCTGGACTTTCTTGAGGCATTCCTGTGAGTTCTCGAAATGTGGAGGTGTAAAGTTAACAAATTGTCTTTCACAGAATGACCCAGGAAGAGAAGTCCTCAGAAAAGGCTTTTTAGATCACTCTGACCTTAATCAGAGAGATAACTCATACTTGGGAAAATTCAGAACATGTTAATCCTAAGAGAATGAAATCCTTTAATCTTTACTCTCTCCTTTTTAATTTTTTAAGAAAACTCTGGACAAATAACCTAATGTCCTAATTTTACCTTGTCCAGCTCTTGTCTCACAATAGCTTTTAGACATCTGTTGAAGAAAACGCTTCATTATCAGAGCGCACCTCTGGCTGCAATGAGGGAAACATTTGCAATAGGTATTCCTTTTGAGAGCACATTCAATGCAAACATGTAATTTGAGATTGGCGTACATTTCTTTTATTTCCTTACTGTGAAATGCATTAGAAAACCCAAATATGCATTTGGGCTGTCTCTCAGAGTTTTACTGGGAGACTTAGAGCACCAGTACAGAATGCTGCCATCCACAGTTAGTAACATTCCCAAGCACTCCTCACCTCCAGAAATGAATGCTAGCATCTCAACTCTCCAAGCAGCCCTCCAGTGTTAAGGATTATTACACCAAATAGCTGGAATCCATGCCTAATCTTCCCTTTGGGTTTAGAAATACACTAATTCTATTGAAAGACTTTGACTACACTTTTTTTAAAATTTTTTTCTGTCAACTTCCCTCGAGTTTTGAAGGCATCCAAACATTGATCTCAGTTCTGCCTTCTGGAGCTTCGCAGTAATCTAGCTGGCCAAGATGAAACTAGTATAATAAGGTTAGACAGAGGGCACAGAGCAGCTGAGCTGATTAAGAGAGAGAGTTTGGTAATCACAGGTCTCACCCCCGTTCTTGGAAGGTTACAGATATGATAATCAATTGCTCTGAACATGCCTGCAGTTCTTATTTGTTTATTTAAACAAGCTACATGGAATAGAGCAGTTGCCTCTTTTCCTGGAAACAAGTTAGTGTTTCTTTACACTGTTTATCCCTGCCAGTCTGAAATCAGGGACAGTCTTTTAGCAATAATGAAGTATTTCAAATTGTGCTGGATTTGGAACAATGCACAGAAGTTAGTGACCATTTCATACACCATCTATCTTGTAAAGAGTTCAGTACATATGATTACAGAAAATGAAATAATTTATATGAGTACTACCAGCCTTTCTGTTAATAATACTGCATGGAAAATCAGGTATTAATTTGAGCATATTTGTCTGACACAAACATTCAAAGCCTTCCTCTGAATTTATCTAATCCTTTTAAGAGGTTAGAGATAACAGGCAGGTGACTTCACAAATATAAGCTCATTTAGACAAAAGAGACAATAATATTATTAGTATTTGTTCTGGAATTCATTTGACCAAACAAGTGAAAAATCTCATCCTTGCTAGTTCTTACTTGTGAGCGATCAATGTGACATTTGAATTCACAGTATCTTTAATATTTAAACTTGGCCTTAGTAGGTCCACAACTAACTGCAAAACTCAATGCCCCTTGTTGCCGCCAATTTATTCTTACAATTCACCTCTCACTTTCATCTATTAGATTGTTCTGTGATACATTAAAAAATAAAATAGTTTTTTTTTTTTCAACAGGTGTGCATTATTGCTAATTGCACTGGAAGGAACTGTACTTATGTTTTGGTGAAGATTACTATTTGATATCTTTTCCTTTTCAGCTGCATATATCAATAACAGGTAAGTCAAACAAGGTAATTTTTGGAAACATATTTAATGGAGTTAATTAAAATTATGAACTCATGTCACTATTTATAAATTCTGTATATCTATATTGTATTTGTGGATTAATTCATTTCTCCTAATGATACTCATTCTTTGGAAACAGATCTGACAAACTGTTTATTTGAAGAATGCCACCGTTTTGTTACTTTTAATTTTCTACAAATGGTACACAGCTTTTATGAATTAGTTCACAATTGCCAATTTTTCCACCACTCTGAATAGAGACATTTTGTCGTATGAATTTCTCCTCATCTTTTTGGTTATTTTTCAGCAATTCTAATTCACTTGACCACTAAAGCACATTTTGCCCCCGATAAGCTAAAATTTATAGCTTTTAGTATAAATGCATATTCTAAAGTGAACTGTATTACTCATAGTAGTTTTAATGCAGGAATTATTTCCAGCGCTTCAGGGAACAGAAACGGACCTCTTCAACAGAAAAAATATAGCCCTAATCAACTCTAACTTTATGAACCAAGTTTACCTCCAAATATTAATATCAATAAGCAATACACTAAGGCCTGAGGTCAAATTGAAACTCAAAGTAATTTTTATGTTATCTCTTCAACAGATTGAAGATCTACTAAAATTCCTAAAATATCTGCTCAACATTTTCATGGGAAGTTCAATCAAATGTCATTCAGTTTCTGATTTAAATTTATATTCTTGCATCTACTACATTGTGCTATATACAGAAAACAACAAGCTTGTAAATAACTTGTCATATATAAATAGCAGAATGTCAAAATTCTAATAAAGTCACTGCACTTTCTCTAAGTTGTCATCTATTACAATCATGCTAGAAATGGAATTGTTGAAAAAAAGGTTGACTTTCCCAGTGTGACATGGGAACATGCCTTGAAATCAAAGAGATTTTCAAAGGTTTGTTATACCAGAAATAGAAAAAAACATTTACAGTCAAGCTGAAATTAGACATACACGGGTTATTAAAATCTATAGTATCCTACCAAAAAGTATCCCAGCTGCATAAAAGCAGATGTAAAAAAAAGATCTAATGACATCACCCATGTTTTAAAATTCCTTCTTTCTCAGCCTTAACTAAAGAAGGTTGTAATTTGGAATTAGTTTCACAAAGGTGGCTTTCGACTTAAATTTTTTAAAACATTTTTTTTTAAAAAGCAGAATTAAGAAGATTCTGATGTCAACCATACCTGCTTGTCTCTGGAAGGATTTATGGAAGCAAACTCTTACTCTGGACCTTTCTGGAAAGAGCTGTAGTGGAAGGTATCCAAACCTTCACTTTAAGTAGACACTTAGATTTGAGAATTAACATTAGTCAATTAGCCATATGCATCCTTTTAATAATCAGCCTTAATAAGGATAAAAGCTTATCTCCTATCCTCAGATGTAATTACAACATACCACTGATCTCTACTAAGTCTATAAACAGAATACTTGGTTTAATTCTTGACCCTTGGGATCATAACCAAAATCAGAGATTAAATGAAGTCAAAAACTTTTCAGTAGCCCACTATAATACAAAATAAAATACAGAGAGCATCCGCAACGATTTTGTATTCAGGCATTGCATTGTGTTCAAACACTAATCCTTTCATTTACTATTAAAGATTAATGCAACAAAAGGGTAACTAATTGTAAAAGGGTGGAGTAAGGTTCAGGTTAGTGCTTTTTTTGTATTAGAGAAAAATAATATGTTTGAGATGGAGAAATTAAATTTTCTGAAGGAGGTCAGCATAGGAATCAAATGAATCCTTCTGATTCATGCAGAGTCATGCATTAACCACTTGAGATTTGGAACGAAAAGACTTAGAGCTTTTTTACCTCCCTGTACAGATAATTTCCTTTAATAACTAAGACCCTGTTTTGTCTTCAGAATATCAACTTTCCAAATTAGTTGAGTTCTGAAGGTCCTCCAGAGCACAACATCTATGATTAAACACTTTCTAAAGTTCATTGTACTAGCAAAAGTGGAAATTCCATTATTTTAGCAAGAGCAGGCATGTCAAATTTATCAAGGACTGAGGTTGGAATAGACACAAGGAATATATGTTTGTAAGTTATATTCACAGGGCACAGAAGTTATAAACCTCATTATTATGTAGTACAGTAATCAAAGGAAAAGTATAGCTATTGTGACTCTTGTTAAGCCTAAATTGTGAAGAATGACCTTCAAAACTTTTTAAAGATAGCAATATGGAGGCAGCAGAATCATGCAAGCATGATATTTTTTTGGGCTGATTTGCTCATGAGAAAAGCCCCTGTTTATGACTTACCTTCCTCAGGAGTTCCAGGGATGTGAAAATATGTAAAAGCTATGTGCAGCGTTACAGCCTCTCTACCCAGGTTGAAGCTTCCAGAGTTCCTCCACCCAAATGCTGACTCAAACCTGGAAAGGTGCAGGAGCATCACAGAGAACCTTAATATGATTCCTTGAATTAATGCCACGGAGAGAATCACCAACCTTTTTTTACAAATCATTCCCTGTACCAAATCATATCCAGAGGGTAGACCAAAAACTGTTGACCAAAACCTGGCTCTTCAAATAGCGAAGTGACTGTTGCAAGTTTACTCACTTTCACCGCAACCACTGTTCCAGGTGTTCTGATGCACAGCTGAGGATTTTAAAAATAAGTTACCAAGTTGCCTCTACATCTGAGCATTCTTGCACCCCACAGCTGTTGCAGATGTGCAGGAAATTACCCCCAGTGTGCTGGAAACCAATACCTGCCACTGAGACACGGACCTACTTACTGCAGAGAAACAGACCTTATGGTGCATACGGGAAATCAAAGCGGAGCTCTTGGTACAATTTTCTCATAATGATCAGTCCAAGATTCTGGACAGTCTCATAGAAGCAGAGGGTTAAGACAGGTAAAGATAACCATTAAAAATTAACTAAGAAGATAGAACTTCTTGGTGAGATCTGATATGGCATTTTCCAAGACTGCAGCAATATTGGGTTGTCATACCAGGATGTCTACTGTACTATGGAAGAGCAAAACATGTACAGTTTTATTAAATTATATATAATTCCTAATCTTTGTTTCTTCAAGAAATGGAAACCAAATGTTACTTTTGTATTTTTAAATGGGATATTTTTATTCTTCAAAAAGTTGCTAAAAATAAAAATGCTATGTTTTCATCAGATACAAAGGGCAAGTGTGGTCAAGGTAAGACAATAAAAACAGAATAAAATAATTCTACAACATTATCAGAATGTTTGAATTACCCAACTGTCTCACAATTTTGGGCTCAATTAAATTCACTGATAGGAAAGCAGTTGAACAACACCATGCTTCAGATTACTAGTAGAATAACATTGTCATTCTCAGACTAATACACTGTGACAGCACCTGTCTCAAATATATTACTTAAGACATAAAGTTTTGATCATAAAAGGATCTTTTCCAGAGCTTCCAAAAACATAATAAGAAAATAAGAGAATGAATAAGGTCTAAATGTTAATAGTGCAGTAGTAGTGAAAATATTTCTCAGTTAATTTAAACATTTGTCTCTATGTATCTGACATTTGGAGCCAGAGGAAGGGGTGTTAAGAAGTAATTGCATTTGCTGCCTTCCAGATATCTTTTATTGGTTCTCAAGTGGATCTGAATTTAAGAAATGGCTCTGCATGTTTGTGTACATGGAAAAAGTATTTATTTTGACATTTTGTTCTCTCGTAGCATTTTTGTGCTTATGCAGGTACAAATAAATTCTTTGAAAAGTAAATTCTTTCAGTATACATATGAATGAAAAGAAGGAAACAATGCAGCTCTTCTAACTTTCTATGTATAAGAGGAAGTATCCCAGCTAAGGATCTTTGACATATTGGACCTTTTTAAAAGATGGTTTTATTTCAACAAATTGTATTTTTTTTTCCTGGACCATTGCTGTGCAAAATTAAGCTAATCACAAAAATGTCTAAATAAAGCACAAGTAATGTGAGACACAATACAGCAAGCAATGCAATCAGTAGGAATAACCCCTGCAACCATTATGCAGATGGAATTATCAATGAAAACCAGATTTTTTCCAAAGGTGCAGAGTATAATATGGCTTTAGCTACTTGACTTCAGAAATTCCATTGCATACATTGGTCAAAATGTTCTACTCATTTAGAACAGAAACACTAAAGAGCATATGGTATGGAGGCAGATTGGGTGTTCAAATGTGTTTGGTGCCATTTCACCAAATGCTGTCCCAGGAGGGTGAGCATGTTCTCTCAGGTCCACCTTTTGTCTGCCAGCTTCTGGAAGATGTCTGGGATGCCCCAGGGTATTCGAAAAAGTTTAAAATATTTAGGTACCTCCAAGTATTTCTGAAATTAAAAAGAGAAGAAGAAACAACCTTCTGACAGGGTTGGGATTGCTGTAAGAGAAGTCTATACTTTTGGGTTCCAACCTAACATACGTTTAAAGTCAGTTCTGTAGTAGTTCATCGTGATTACTAGCTAAGAGGGGAAACTAGATTGCTGCCTAGGCCAAAATAAAGATCGTTGATTCCCCTCTCACTTAACAGCTATTTGAAGTAGTTCCATAGAAGTTGACATAAATCTGTGGACAGGATTAACTCTGGAAAACAGAAGTCTTTTGAACATGCTCTTTTTTCTTCTCTATGAATAAAAACTATGAGTGCAATTACTCTGTAAGATTTTGAATCTTAGTTTAATATACACTAAATGAGATAACTCAAGAAAGCCCTTTAAAATGATCCAAATGACAAAGCTGGCACAAGTTCCCTTGTGAGCATCATAGCTATCTGACAGCTGAGATCACCAAAGATCACTTTCTCATAAAAAAATTGTGCAAGAGTTGACCAGATGGGAATGGGAGATGAAAGACATTCTGCACCCTGACTGATCACATGTTGGGTGCTGCAGCTCACAGCATCTAAAAGACCGTGGGACTATCTAAATGCTCTCCCTTCCTTTGTAGCACTGGCTCTAATAAACGATACTTTACAGAGAGTGCCTTTCTTACTGGAACTCTAATGGACCAGCATATGCTGGTGCAAACATCATCTGACTTAAACTTATTTCCATTGTATTAACTAAATTAGATTCCCCTTTCTGCTAAACAATTACAACAGAGTTTTCATATATTTTTCATTTCACAACATTAATTACAATAGTAATTTCTAAATTTCTCAGATATCAATTAATGCAGATGTTCTTAGCTACATAACCCATTTTTAATAGATTTTTATGAACCAAAGTACCATTTCAAACATGAAATAGAAATCTTCAATTTCTCTGTAAAGCAAACTCAAAATATGCTACAGAAAATCAAAATACAGAATGAAAATTAATTTTTTAAATTTCAAAAGAAGAAACAGCCAGAGAAAATATGATTGCTGAGTCTCATAATCAGTAATTGATTTCAGCTACAGAAATGACTCATAAATATAATAAATGTGACCAATATCCCAATATATTCTCCTAATAAATCTAGTTTGTACTGTATTAAGTACTCCAGGTAAAAATTATTCTCTCTTTTAAGCCTCCCTGCTTTTTCAGCTTGTTTGACCTACAGAGCATTAACTTGGTTTGGGATCTAACCAGTTTTCAGTTCATGGCAGAGAGAGGGTGGCTTCTCCTTCTGCAGATGGTGGCAAAGAGCCCTCTCCAATCAGCCGATCTGGAGCCATTCACCCTCCTCAGTGCCTTCCCATGCTGGGCACTGGCCCTCACCATGCCTTAAGGACACAGTTCCAAGTCCTCATATTTAAAATGTGATTCTCCCATCACATTTTAAAATATGATGTGATGGAAGAGAAAAATTATCCAAAGCTATCAAACAGAAAGGTGTCACTGGAAATTCTTAAGATCAGTGGAGGATGAGAAGAAAACACTTGTCTTCAGTTCCTATCCTCTGTCCATGTTTTGAAATAGTAGGACTCAAGATGGCTCCTTGTGTGTGTTCAGCCACATCGTGGACTCAGGTTCCTGAACTGCCTTTCCTAGTTATGAGCATGGGAAAACAAAAAACCCAAGTCCTGCCAAGTAAAGTGGCAGACATTCAAAACTAAATGCCAGCAATAAAGCAGCACAGAATGGATGGGTTCACACTGAGCTTCAGCTGGGTCAGACAGCAGATGAGCCAAATCACCTCCCACTATGCACTACTGATGTTGTCATCAATATTTGCTATAAAAAGCATTGATTACTTACAACTCATCCTCATGCAGTGAGGGTAGATGCCACATTCCATACAGGAACTTGCAGAGTTATTCTAATCATGATTAAAACAATTCTGTTGCTTGTCTTCCATCCTAGTGCAAATACATAACACGCAGCATTACAGGCCTGAATATTGTTATATTATATTGTAAAACAGCAGATGTGGATGGAATACCCTGGCACCTTCTCTACTGAAGCCAGTTTCATTATGTTTGCAAAAGGCAAATACAGATACATCAGTGTACTTTATTATAATGTCATATTCCTGACACTATAGTAAAAGTTGATTTGGTGTTTCCATTAGAAATCTCATTTTCAGAGGCTTATGACTCATCCATCTAAGTTTTTTCAGGCTGAGATTTACCATACAGACCTCTGTCTACTTATAATTCCTCTGCTAAAAATTGGTCAGTAGTGGTTATCCACACATTATTAATCCCAAGAGCTCAAAAGAATTGTTTTCTCCATTATAGTTCCCTTTTTTTAACATTCTCAAATATCTGTCTCCTTCTTTAAGAATACAAAATCATTTTAATATAAGTAAACATATTAAGCTCAAATGTCCTTCCTTCCACATATATCACATTCTTGTATTTTTCTTCCCTATATTTCTTAGCAAGAACCTACTTGAGAAAAACTGTTAAAGTTTTTAAAGAATAAAATAGGTCCCTGATAAAAATTTGTCCAGGATTTTCAAATTACTTACTAAAAAAATTCTATGTTTAATATATAAACACATGGAACATTAAATCTAGTGTTTAATAAAAGCTGCCACATTTCATTCTCTACTCAATTTGTGGGTTGGTTGCCACACATGCAATTGACAGTCAGCCATTCTCTTTTGCATCATCAAGAGGTTCTCATCTTTACACTACCTCAAGCTTCACAGCTCTGAAGGTGTGAATGAGTATTAGCAATTATTAAGCCTATACAAGCAAATTCACTGAAGACATACAAGGGGTTTTTTGTATTCACTATAAAACATCATTTATCTAGCACCAGCCTTGGGGTTCATTCTCCAAGATATGTCTTTAAGCTCAAAGTTTAACAAATCATTGAACTAATAATTGCACAGGGTTGTCATTAAAAAAAACCTTAGAACTCATTTTTTTTTTTAAGTGCCTTCAGGATTCTATCTGGGCTAAACAAAAAGGCTGTTAGGAACATCAAAAAATTAATTTCAGCTATTACATATATTAAGAATTTAGGTCTGTTTCCCAAATTTGATTTAGACATGAAACACTGGCTATTTGTAACATATTTCAAGCATCCAAGACTCAGAGTGAAAGCAGAATCCCAGACACTGGAGAATGGGTCATACCTGAATCACAACCTGTCAAGTAAACAGATAGGCACCTGCTTAAAGTGTGAATACTCTGCAAGGAAAACTTGAAAGGCAAGCAGTAGGGGAACTATATTTTTTAAAGCTACTGGAAGTATCTGCTCTTGTTATTCACAAGGTCATACATTTCAGCGAGGAAGGCCCCTCTAAATATTACCATTCACCACACAAAACAGTCATCAGGATAAAGACAGCAATGGTTCATTTTTCATCTTCTGTAGGAATGTTGTAATAACAGCCTACATTACTAGTGAAGGGGAAGAGTTGAAGATTTCCAGTTTTCTGGAAATTAGTTAGTAATTCATAATTTTACTTGGCCATGAGATTTTAAGACTGAGAACTGAAGTGCTTCACCACATTCTGTTCTCAAGCCTTGTACTACCATCACTCCTTTGGAGAACGTCAATCATCCTTGACCAGCTATCCTGGGTTTCTGTAGCTGAATTTCAGTAGGGGGATGCCTACAGAGGTGGCTTCTGTTAGAAGCTGCTAGAAGCTTCCCCTGTCCCATGGGAGCCAATGGTACTTGGATCCAGGAGGGGCTTCCTGCTGCTGGCCAATTAGAGATCAAAGTAATGCCTCTGTGATAACACATTTAAGAATAGAGGGTTGTTGTGCAGAAGAAATTCCAGAGAGTGTGAACATGGGATAACAGGCAGCAGACACCAAAGTCGGTGCTGAAGGAGACAGAGGAGGGACTCCATGGGAGCAGGGGAAGGACTCAGAGCTAAAATCCCTGCAGCCCATGGAGGATCATTGCGATGCAGAGGCCCCCCTGCAGCCCATGAAGGAGCCTGTGCTGGAGCAGGTGGATGCATGAAGGAGGCTGTTACCCCGTGGGAGGCCCAGAATGGAGCGGAGTCCCACAGGAGTCCTGTGGTGCTGTGGAGAGGCAGACCCACACTGGAGCAGGTTTTTCCCGGGTAGGAGCTGTGGCCCTGTGGGGGAGCCCACATCGGTACATGTCATCCATGAAGGACTGTATCACTATGGAGCAGTGACCTACAGGACAGCAGATTTGGAAGAAGTGCTGCCCGAGGGATGGACTCACACTGGAGAGGTCTATTAAAGACTGTCTCTCGTGGGAGGGACCCCATGGAGCCAGAGAAGAACTCTGAGCTCTGGCCTCCTGTAGCCCGTGGTGAAGACCGTGGTGAAGCAGGATGTCCCTCTGCAACCCACAGAGGACCATCAGGGTGCAGAGACTTGACTGCATCCCGTGGAGGAGTAACCCTGAGGGGTGGACTCACGTTACAAGCGGCAGCAACCCCCCATAGACAGAAGCAGGAATGGGGGGAAATTGTGTGTTTTTAAGACTGTTTTATTTCTCACTCTTTGGCTCTTATCCTCTGAGTAATAAATTTAAGTACTATCCCACTTTGAGACTGTTTTTGCCTGTAAACATGATAAGCAAATGACCCCTCTCCAGCTCTTATCTTCACCTGTCTCCTCTGCCTAGTTGCAGAGAGGATTTAGTGGGTCCCTGGAATCTGGCCAGGGTCAACCCATTACACCAGCCTACCTCTGATAAAGAAATGACAAGGTCTACGGATGAGGGGACAAGAGTACCATCATTTCAGCAAAGCTTTCAAGAAAACATCCCAAAGCCTCTTTTCAGGGACTCTATGGTATAGATTTGTGGACAACTAGACAGAGAAAATGTATTTTATTGTCAGACACAGGACAGCAGGAAAAGGTTTTGTATAGCAATCATTAAATTATTTTGCAACAGGACCAAAATGAGTCTTTTTGACTCCACCTAAAGCTTAGCTATGGGGCACTAAAAAGATCAGGAATTCATGTTAATTTTTGGCGTTCAGCATAAAGGCATAATCCATACTTATTCAGCTGGTGTATGACCTTTTTTAATTAGATAGAAAGTAAAGTGGTGTAGGAGGCAAGAAACAATGGTGAAAACAGTATCCCTCCCATATTTCATCTATTTTCCATGCAGCTGGAAATCAAGCTGTTCTCTATAACATAACATATAACTCTTCACCAAATAAGGTGTTTAAGATGCTACCCATGTCTTCTTATCACAAGGGCATTAGCAGTTTCACTTACTTGATTCAACATCAGACAGCAGTTAAATGAGGTAAGACAAAAATAGAAAAAGCTCTTCAGTTTTAGTACACCCACTCTGTCACAGATTGCCCTATAATCCAAAAGTGAAGGTTATAGCATCTTTAACTAATTAACTCAAAATATAAACAACACAATGCAGAGCCATTCACTCTCTTGGTAAGATGTTGGAGGTAGGAATCTGTCTAGTAATTAATTAGAAAAATGCTTGAAGTACAAAGGAAGGAACAAACAAGAAATCACAGCTTCAAGAGGACTGTCTGATTCAAATTAGCAACACCAGCATCAACATGCTTTAAAGAACAGTTAAGGCTTTTTGACTTGCCATATCCATCTATCCTATGCTAATAGAAGCATATTGAAACATAACACTGCACAATGACTGTCCCCATTGCCGCACTCTCAGTTTTTCAGTTTTCCTGCTGTATACATTTTGCTATAAGTGGAACATGAAACCTCACCCTAATCAGGATATATTTGCTTAGCTCCTGCAAGCATCCAGCTAGCTCCAACACTCAGGCTGTTTATAAAAGTGTCAGTCAAGGAAATGAAAAGGAAATAATAAAATTGTCCTCCAAAGCACTTTTAGTATGTAATTTCTTTTCAGATGATGCAATTGACCAGAGTGGCAAAATCACATTTCCAAATAATACACGATGTTATAGATTTTCATTGAGTAAATGCTTGTCAGATTTATAGGTGGAACAGTGACAAAATAATGCATGTTTAGCAATAGCAGTATGCCTTAAGACATTGATAAAAGTGTGGAAGGACAGCTGCAGTGAGTGCAATTAAACATTTTATATTCTTTCTTTCTCTTATTAATCTTGGGCATTTATCAGAGGTTTAAAAATCTTAACCTAGACATATAATAGGAAAGCAGCAGCTGGTGCTTTTTGTAGTCAGATTACTGAAAGTCTGCACTTGGACTTTTCAACTCTGCTCCTTGAAAAACTGACAAAAGCTTAGCCTTACTTATTAGCCACACGCCAAATAAGGTCCCCAAATTAATTGTGACCCTACCTATTCTCAACATTAGGAAATAAAAACAGGCAAGTTGTTCAACAATAAAGGCTGTGCTAAAACTAATTCTAAAATCTTAGATACAAAATTAGAAATAAATCTTTCATATTGTTATGAAGCTATTTCTACTGACCATGGATCAGGTCTTAATAATTTAGGTATACTTGAATATTATTAGGATTTTATTTATCAAGAGAGAAACCAATGCCCAGCTGTTTTTCTTAACAAAATGCGCTCTTGACAAACACTTTTGATTGCTATGTATTTGAAATGGTATAGAGTTACAAACTGTCATTTAACTGTGCGAGATTTTACTTATTCATGTATTGGGTTGTAAAAGAATTCAGATTTACTGTTTTGCTCCTTCTCAGTTTCCACATTGGAAAAAATAAACAAACATAACAAAATCAAAACAGATCTCTACATTCTCCAGCATGCAAAGAGAAACACATTTCAATGAGTTTGACATCTTCATAAATACAGTATTTTCTTGTCTTTTTCACTGATGTGTATTTTTCTGAAGGAAAAAGAACTCTGTTTATTTAGCAAAATGAAAGAATACAACTTCCCGCTCACACTTAACATGTTAACAATAACAGTGAAATGTTAGCTACTGAAATCGATGAGAAAATTCATGTTTGATGAAGACTACATGGTTATTTTAGTCTTGTGTGCTTAAACACAGCCTCACTGGGAGAAAGTGACACAAGTTACCACCCTTACTTCCCATACAATGAATTTATGCTGAGGTACATTATGCACCCTATGACTTTGGAGAAATAAAGACAGACAGAAGAAGATACTTTTTTCTCCAGCTGTGGCAGAGAATCAAGTCTTTCTTTTTTTCTCAAAAATACAGATGAACTACAATGGCATTAAGCAAAGTACAAAAATTCCAATTAACACCTTTTCACCTGGTATCTTTCTCTTACCAATGAAAACATCAACAGATGATGAGTAGCTTAGGATATTTTTGTTATATCTCATTACAAAGCAACTATTCCTTAATTGAAATCACTGTTATAGCGCTATGTTAAAATGAAGTTTAAAAAAAGTCAACAGCAAAATACATAATAAAATCTGTAACAAAAACTAAGGCTTTTGTCTAGTCTCTGTAATATATGCTTAGAAACCTGAAAACCACTTCATATAATGAAATCTAAGAAAAGAGAGGATTCAGATGGAAAACCTTTCCACAGACTCTGGAACTGTAATTCTTAACTTCACTTACTCAACAGTATCCCATCTCAAACAAGCTAGTCAGGGCACATGCACAGGGATAAAAATCCAAAGCTCATCATTCAATAATTATTATAAGACCATTTATCAACAACAGAATAACACTTAGGTATCAAAAGGATTAAGGATTTTCTCATGTCTAGATTCATGATCTTCCAGTACAAACACTCTCACTTTGAAAAAAATCAAACAAAATCTCTTCTCAAAGCTGCTACAAAAATGAAAAACACAGTAAAGACCTGACTGTAATCAAATCAACTCCAAGAAATTGTTTTGTTATTCTGAATTTCCATTTAAACATGAAAATGAGGCAGACAACAGATCACAAAAAATAATGAAAACCTCGCATAATAAAGCCATAATAACAAGCTGATAGCATTTAGCGATCAAACCTTGTAAGCCCACAGTTAACAACAGTACATCTAAAATCACATTACTCCTCTGAACTTAAAAAATGAAACTACCTGCATACAATATGAGCATGCTTAGATCTAATGAAAGGCTAATAGTACAATTTCACTTTTCAGCAATGAATATATTAAGCACATCCAAAGAACTAAACCTGATCACTTGCCAGTTTTCTCCTTATGGAGAGTCGTCACCATGCACCACTGGCTCTGATTTTCCTAAAGTACAATGAACTGTGAAAATCCAACTCTGCACAGAAAAAATGGTCAGAAGTCCCACTTCCAAAAGCCACTCAGCTATAGCAGAATTTAGAAATGTTAGGGAACTAAAACTGCCTTGAGACCATCCCCTCTCATATCTTCTCATTACACCTGCTGTTATTCCATGTGGGCTTTGTGCAATGGTATCACATTGCTAGTACACGATAAGCTCACTTCAACTTTAACAGTCAAAGACAGTCAAGAGAACATTTTTTCCGCCAGTTCACCATATTGAGAAAGTTAATTGTTTTCCAAGTTTTTTTCCAAGTCTGCCCTCATTCACATCTCATATCCATTCATATTTTAAGTCAATTCAAAGACTCTTTTACAGACCTCTCAGATCCTTGCTTGAGACCACACTAAATCTCACCTTTTCTGAGCCCCAAATTATTTTGCTCTTAATGCCAGAGACATTTTAAATAAAATAAATTGTCACACAGCAATCCATCAATTTGTGATAGACTTTATATCCTACCTCAAAATCCTTTCCTGTGCCTTTGTATTTCTTGGGTTTAGTAGAGTATTCTGGTGTATGTTGTACTAATGATACTGAGTTTCCTTCAAAAAAATATCTAGGAGTTATTCTACATCTGATTTAATTCATTCTTCAAACACATGGATGGAAAAGACAGGAGGCAGATTTTTTACTGATACTGAAGACGTGGTCCTCCCTCTGCACTACCATTGATGTTTGTGCTGTGAGCCACTTTTTTTTTCCAGCACTGATCTGCACTTGTGAGTTACATCAGTATTGCAGACTCCATTTGAGAAGTTAAAATCTTGTTAAGATGCCGCCTTACACTTTACCTTATTGTATATCCCATCTCTCAGATGCCAAACCACATCAGGCAGCCCCAGATAAATTTGCGTCAAGAAAGATCTTCTGTTTCTAAAGACAGGTGATCAATTTGAACACCCAGACTTCAAATATTCTCCAAACTTCACAGTGGAAATGAAGGTGAAAAAGTATGAACACTCTCAGGATTGTTTTGATGAATGAACAAGGAAGAGCAGAACAATTGATTCATCTTTCTTAACCGGATGCTTCTACATTGTGCATCCCCATCTTACTTTATCTGGATATTACGACTCAACAATCTCCTTTCAACCTGATGAAACACTACATTGTTTGAGAAGGGAAACTGCACCACAGAACTGAACTAAGGTCTCCCAGTAAAGAACATCAAAATATATGAAGGAACATTAAAAACTTTGGTTTTACTGACTACTTATAGCTCTACCAACAGTGCACAATCCCATTAATGTTGAGTTTTCCACATGAGGTACCTTCTAAACTTATTCTGGTTTAGGAGACCTAGGAAGATTGTACCTATGGCTTCGGATTTGTGCACCCCCTGGAGCTGCATAAACCAAACAACATTGCAGGGAATCCAATTTCCATCTAAGAAGGCCATGTGCAGCCACTGCTAAATACTGACATTTTTGGTCATTTACATACAGACTATATTAACCTGATAATGTCACTATTTTGACATTACAATGAATGTTTTATAAATATCTGTTGGTGTTTATTGTGTTCTCATTGTAATTCTGAGATCAGCTTCTGTGCTGTATGATGTTCAGGAACATTGATATAAATTATTTTATTTTAGCTTTTTTATAATTCAGAACCCTTTCCACAAAGATTAAATGCAAATATAAATAATAATCAACCACTCATTTTAGAAAAAAACAATCTTGTTTCTCAGGCACTCTAAGCTTAAACTGCATTTCACTGCTGGTTAAAATAAGAACTGCTTTGCATTTGGTATTCTGTGAAATGAAAGTATAGCTGAAGGAAAGGCTTATTTTTTTCTACTTTTTGTACTTTCACAAGCCATTCCCTTTGCTTAAAGGTTGAAAATAATTATTTTCAGGTTTTAAATAATGATTAATATATTAAAGTAAGTGATAATGAGATAAATCCCACATATGCAATAATATATTACATATTAATGGATTTGCTATCCTCCTTCCTCTAACAGAAGACTGTATTTTTGAGAGTTACCAGCTCAAGATGCTTCAGAAAAGACACATCAAACTTCGTAGTAAGCAAATAATAAATAACTTGCTATTCTTCCTGTCTCATCCAAACTGACTGAGATTATGCTTTAAGGTGTACGTAAGTGACAACAACTACAAATACTTCTGGACTGTTGATAAAGGTATTCAGACACAGGATAGCCTGTCTGTAATGAGAGCTGTCCTCTTCTTGTTGGCCAGAATCTGTTTCTCAGCTATTTCAGATCATCTCACAGCATTAACAATTTATCTACATTAAGTATTTTCCTTTAAAATCCAGGGGGGTTTGTTCTAGTTTCACATGGAAACCAAGTAACACATTAAATGAGAGACTTAGGGTCCACTCTTTGTCTCTGTTATGCCTCAGAAAGATCATTTTCTATTTCACTCCTGTGATGTAGTCAAAGATGACAAGAAAGACATTTTTAACAATGGTGTATTAGGCATCAGTGTAGCTTTCTCTTAGGAGATCTACACCTTAACTGTTCAAAGCTGTTCAAAATTATAAATTCACTCCACTGCCTTGAACTCTCTGTAAAATTCAGGAAAAAGAGCACTGAAACATGCCAAACACTGGAATTGAGTTTGTGACTTACTGAACCATTCTATGACAGCATAAGATTACTGTAAACAAAACAAAACAAAGAAAAAACCACAGAAATTCAATGAAACAGTGAAGCTGAAACTAGGATTATTTGGTGACAAAAGGTATGTAATTTTACATTCTTAATTTCAAGACAATCATAGAAAAAAAAGTAAGAAAAAGCAAGCATTATTAATTTTGCTTTAATACACTGTGATACCTCTGTCATTCTGTTCCTCACAGACATCTTATCCTACTGGTCCAGAGAGAAAGATTACCACATTTCCACAAAGTTGGTGGGTCTATATTGACAGAAGTGATTTTCCGCTCTTTCCTATTACCAAAACTCACTCCTATTAGTATTATTTCTTCCTCCTCCTTTGCCTTCTCTTTAGATACTCTACTGTTATTACAATAGTAATATCAGTTAAAGCTTCACATTTCAGACAATTTGGTTTTGTTTCTCTTTCCTCCCTCTATAATGCTAACAAAAGGTGTGCAGGGTGACCCCCAGCCAATGTCCGGCATGGGGAGGGGGGAGGGAACACCTCAGCACAGTGCCACGTGTTCAATAAGCAAAACACTGGTGTGTCATCACAGCCTTTTAGCCATAAGTATAATGCATAGAACCATAAGGGCTGCTATGAAAAGAGTTAACTCCATCCCAGTTAGACCTAGTAAGAAAGGTCTGATAATCCCTAATCTTTCAAAATAAACCCCACTACTCTTATATCAGACCTGTTGCTCACAGGGCTTTCTCTATTACAGGAAGGAAAAAGAAAACAGCCTGTGGGACTTATAGTCTATTATCTGTTTATAAAGAAGGCATCCTTGTAGCTACCAGCAACAATTTCTCCAATAAATCCCCAAGACATGAGAAAAACTAATCACCTTTTCAAGAGCTTGAAAAAGGTAAACAGGACCACAAATATAATTACATGTTTTCTTACCTTAAAAGTCCCGCCATAGTTGTTTTAGCTAATGTCAAAAATTCCTTCCAAAAGAAGTTTGGGAAGTAGATTCGTTTAAATATTTAACAAGAAGTCCTACCTCAAATTTAAGTGGAGAAATTTCCAAGACAAAGTGAGGAAGACCACCTTTCTAGTGTTAAAGCTGTTTATCATCCCGTTATATTCATTGACACAATTCTTTATTCTGCTTCTGTCTTCATCTAGTGCATTTTGCTTCTACCTTAAAAAGCTGACATATGATGAAGAATCAAGATGCTGGAAAATCACTTTGCAGTCTGAATTCTATAGCAGCTTTTTAAGTTGTCTTCCACTCATCACAATCTTGATATCCATTAGCTTTTCTCTATTCCTTTTTCCTCCCTTTCTTCTGGGACTCAACTAAAGAATGGGAAGAATCTTTAACAATAGGAGAAAAAGTTCCTTCAAAAAGAACTTTTAGAAATACAGGTGATTAAAAAAGAAAAAAGAAAAAAAGGAAAACCAACTGCATTGCTAACATCACGTTGACATAATTCAACTCCAGTGATTCACAATGACATTTTTCTATGCATCCTTGGACACTCCTAAGAAAATTGGAATCACTTCTGTTCTTAAACAGGATCATGTTTAACTTCACATGTCTTAAGAGAGATCTAAGAGTCTTTGAAATGGGAAAGTAATGAATCCATTACACGTTGTTTATTTTGCTGGTTTGCGTACAGAGTATCTGCGAATTCCTCTATTTATTTCAAGTTTATCTGCAAGCCTACACTTTTTTTTCCCTTTTAATAAACATCACTAAGACCCAAGGTCCAGCAATGTGTTCACCCCGTCATTTTACTCTAATATAACAAGACCTCAAGACTTCACTCACTGAATTTTTGCAGGGCCTTCAGTTCTTAACACCTTGAAATGGCCTAAAGAGAGAAATACTCCATACGTTTTCCCAGGAGATGCTTTTGATATGGGAGGAAGTCAGGATTTTGGCAGAGGTTTAAAAGGGGCAAAATGCAGCCAAGGCAAACCATTCCACAAAGCACACATCAACCCTCACGACTTAGCAGAATCCAAAACACTGGTTTTAAGTTACCCAAAAGAGACTAAAAAGGAAGAGAGACTAGAAGAGTAAATAAAGAAAGAGACTAAGAGAACAAACAGGAGTAAATAGCAAGACAGAGAAAAGAGATTAAGAAAATGTATTAAGAGAAAGAGAACCACCACCAAAGGACCCCATGGAAACCCACCCCCACACGCCAACAGCAAGTCCCAGAGGCAATGCAAGCTGGAGTCCCTGTGCCACTCTACTTATGTTCTGGGGCCACCACTCCCAGGTGGGACATCCAGCTCCGTGACCACTCAGAGCTCTCAAGGCCAGAGTGATGGCTGGTGCAGCCAGTCAGATGTTCTGGGGGGGGGGCCATGCCCTTTTCACTGACAGCCACTCCACGAGGCTGCCCCTCTCTATGCACACCCAAGATGGGTCTGACCCAATAATAAAATAACACTTTTACTGACCCAGTGTCTCACAATGTCAACCGCATCTGGCTGTTTTTTCAAACCTTTGTCTCTATTTCTGCAATTAAATGAATAGTCCATAATTTAGGATAGAACTGCTGATGAAGGAAGCTGCCAGGCGGACCTCCCAGGAAAGCCCAGGACTACAGCTGGGCTAATATGGATACCTTAAAACACAACTTCCATGGCCAGTCTGACTTGGTCAGCTAAGTATTCCACATCAGTGTTTGCATCTGCTATTCCTGCTGCTGTTCTTTGGCTGTATCCCATAGCCAATTGCCTTTGGAACAAGACAAGAACCAGAATGGGAAGAGCTTCAGTAGAGCTATCAAATCATATCTGTGTCTCAAATAAGAGGCATTTTGGAGAGATATGTAAAGCTGAGGAAAGCAGCTTTTCTTCCACCCTTCAGTCCCTGGCAGTCTCGGTCCTCAGTCATCTTTCTGTCAGCCTCCTGCTTGATGTTCACTCTTGGGGCAGTTCTCAGTTTCCCTGGCAGCTGAATTTTTCTGCCATAAGTGAAACCTCATATCCCAAATATTACGGGTCAATCAATTAGCCTCAGCTGGCATCTGGCTCTTGGGTGCCCCACTTTCTGTAATGAATTGAAGCACACTTCACAATGTATGCTGCATTGACATTAACGCCATTATAGGCATACAAATCTGTAATACCCCAGTAATTTGCTGTAGTCTTAACTAAAAGCTGATAGATTGTTACATTTATTAATAAAAGTTTCATATTTTTAGTATCAGATCACTTTGTACTTGAAGAATAAAATAACCCTTAAATATTTTCAATTTGCATCAGTTAACTGCTAAGAAATGATCAAGCACTGTAGCATTTTTCTCTGATGTCTCAATGTCTAGAAGTACTAGATTGTTATTATCTTAAAACTCCAGGACTGACTCTTGTATCTCTGAACCATTTGCTGAGTGAAGATTCTTCTTTTGCAGTCTTGTCAGTATCTTTATTTTCTTTTCTTTCTGCATTCACTTGCGCTTACACGAAGATGCTTTTGTTATTGATATACTGTTTTCTCATGCTACCAAGACTGCAAAAGTACTCAAGTCATGTAAAACATCTGACCTTTAAAACTGAGACAATACGAACATGCTACAGTATATTATGGAAATATTGTTACAAAGTATTCAACAAACTGGAAATGCCAGAGTAAGGAAACAATTTCTTCTATTTGAAATGTCACTTAAACTTATTTATGCAGTTTCTCTTACTTAAAGCCAGAGTGTTTTCCAATTAATTCTGTAAATGTTTCTAGCCATACATAGTTTTAGTTACAGCCATTTCATTCAGAGCATCAGCTAATATAGTTTTAGTAAACTTGACTTCATGTGCAATTCTCCTCCCCTTTAGCAATCACCTCCATTTCATCCCTGCTCCTGCCCATCCCCTCTCCTGATAATTCATTGCAAACATGCTTTTACCAAAATGTCTCACAGATGTATAAAGAGGGAGCTGGATCTAGAGGATTTTTATCCTCATTTATGTCTCCACATGACAGCAGAATACAAGTACTCTGACTATTTTTCCTGGTGTTTGGGGAGCAGGACTCACAAAGACAGGTACCTCTGTATGGATGGGAACATTTTCCTCCTCCTTGGTCCCTGCTCACGTTAATATATACATACATGAACACTAGCCAGTGGCACTGGCGGGAGTGCAAATCAAAGGGGATTAATTTCTAGGTAATTTTTGTTTCCTAACTCCTTCCCTGAGGCTGAATTCATGAGTTCCCAGGAGAGCATCACCATGCAGAACAGAGCTCCTTGACCTAAGCAATACCCAAGAGCAAGTTCTTTGCAAATTGACTTCAAATTTGCACTTTGACTTCATAAATCATTGACTTCAAATGGAAATTAGATTGACTAATGTTTTTTAGTATCCCACAGCAGTATACAATCAGTATACTTACTTGCAGAATAAAATGGACACTAAGGTCCTCTGGCCACATTTAGTTAGGTTGTGTATTACTGTAAATTTGGATTCTGGCATCCAACTGAATAACAGGGTGGAATATTCTAAGTTTGCCAGCCTGTACAATGAAAAAGGTTTTGGTCTAAAAGATGCTCAAACAGAATAAATATATTTACTTACTATAATCAAGAATCTACATTATTTTCCAGTCTCCTCTTGCCACTTCTTGCCTTAGATTTCACAGAAAGATTATATTTTAGACTAATATTAGTCAGAATATGATTATTCCCATATTAATAGACAAAGAATTTTTTGTGATGGTGGTTATAATAGAAACTTAGGAAACCTTAGCTATATCTAATGAAAGCCATTTCCCAGAACAGCACTGCAATATGACCAGCATCACTAATATGAATTAAAGATTTGTATGACAGGATTTCTAAGATATTGTTCCTATTGTATCCTGGTGTGCATGAAAGGATTAAGTTTTATTGCAAAATTCCAAGTGATAAACTACTAAATCATGTAATATTGAAGTCTAGATATTTTGTTATTTTAGAACATTTTAAAACATTTTTGTGCGAGCATTTGCACTGTCAATTGAGCAGCATAGCTATAATTTCTACTCCTCCAATATTTTTGGGTTTTATACATTCTGAATTATCTCTTGGAATTGATAGTGTAAAAATTTAATTCTTAGACAAAAAAGCTTTACTGGAGAAAGACCAGCTGAGCATAACAAACTCCTTGGGGGAAAAAACCCAACTTGACTTTCATGACTACTTGAGTAAGAACAGCAATCGTATGGCTCTGCAGCCAGAGGATATAAATTCTATATGGAAATCAAAGACTTAAGAGGGAGCGAGATAATTAATTCTTTTTGCTAGGAAAAAGAGGTGTAATGTTCTCCTTGAGAAGAGTTAAAGTTCAGGTTTTTTCCCCACAGTCCATAACTCCATTTCAGGAAGCCTGTCATCATCATGGCCAGGCTTCACGAATGAGGATTTGGGAAGGGCTCTACCCACGCTTGCTGCAAGCGCGCTGATGGCTAAAGAGGCCGATGCGAGACAGGCAAGTCCGGTTGCAAAAGGCACAGCAGAAAGTCTCCATAGGCGGTGTTGGTGAGGCACGGTTCTTTCTGCATTGTCTTTTCTCCTCGAGACCGATTCTGTGTGCATTCTCAAAGGAAGAAGCAGCGTTATGAGTGGTGTAATGATTTAAAGAATGACAGGTATGAGCTAATCAATCTTACATATTTCCTTCTGCAGGAAAAAAAGAAAAACAACAACCAATAAAAAAGCAAAACAAAATGAAGAAACCAGATAAAAGGATAAGTGCAGCCAGTTTACCATTAGGATCTCAAGAAAAGCAGGCATAGGACTCAAAAACTAAAAAATGCAAACGTGCAAAACAGACCAAAATTGGACTCTAAATGAAGGAAAACCTGAAAATTGCAACAATCTTCTAAATCTCATCAACAGTCCTCTTTGATCTTAAATTACTTCTTTACGATTAAAAATCCCTAACAACTCAGAAACACCCTGAGCAAGTTTTTTGAGCTGCAGTCTGACTAGTGTAAAAGCCTTTAGCATAGCTTTAATTATGCTGATTTCTGCCTTAAATAAGTTTCCCAAATATTATAACAACAGAAACTAATTTGATATTAATCTTTGCAAACAAACAGCACAAAGAAGAAAACACTCTTCAGTTTGACTAATATAATCTTGATATTGGCTTACCTAAACTTGTTTTAAGTTATTTGATGTTAAAAGATTCCAGATACATACAAATATAACTGATGCATAAATTTAGTCCAATAAAGCAAACCATTGTCTAAGTTGTTTCATATAACTCGTGACACACTTCAATTGTCATATATGCTAATATTGATTGAAATCCTGACTGTACTTGCCTTCAGAGAGCCAGAGAAATCCTAACTCTTTCAATGCAGAAAAACAAATGCTGAGTGCTTTTTTCCAAGTACAGCTTTCATATTAACAGTGAATTTCTAATCAATGTAATATGATATAGTCTCATTTCTAACTCTGAAACAGAAAAATATGCTATCTCTAGCAACTTCTTCTGAGGGCAAGTACAATTCATAATGAAAATTAATTTCATATTTCTATTTCCTATCTCCTACAAATTACAAATACTTGTAACACAGGGACAGATGTTTTTAATATACTGTTGTTATCAGATTAGAAACACAAGCAAAATGAATGGAACAAAATCCACCAGGACAAAGGACACAATGCATAATGCTGCATTCTTATTAGCATAACAAAAATATGTAAATTATGTTGGTCCTGAGAAAATTGGGAATACTCCGTAAAAAGAATCCAGAAGATATTTGAGAATGTTATGAAACCTCATCTTCATATTCCATTAGTAAAACAAGAAATCATTTAGTAATAAACAGTTGCTCTGAATCAAATCTCATTGAAGAGCATTCTAAGGAGGAAAGTAAGGTGTGATTTTCAAAACTGCCTACATTAAAATGCATGTTCTAACTCAGTTCCTTTTCCTAAGTATGAAATGAGAACTCTCATATTTCTACAATAGTAACATGTGTCATTAGAAAAAAGCAAATTAAAAAAAAAAATCACCATGATTTAAAATACCATAATGGATAGAATGGAACAAATATATTTTATTACACAAATAATACTGGACTTCCTAACACTATAACTGACAACAATTGTAAAGGTTTGGCAAAGTGTTTTAGAAGGTAACTACAGCAAACCCTCATAAGATAGTCATGAAGTTACAGTAATTACAATTATGTCAAACTACAACTTCATACACTATATTAAAATTCAGTTTCCTAGTGAAGTACCTTGGTATTGAAATTTGATAAGATTTTTTTTTCCCCATCAGATTCCATTAGTATGTGGAAGACATATTTGTTTTCAAGGTGTAAGTGAAATTAGTTGAGGTAAAACTGGAGACAATCACAGGTAAACCTGAAATTAATATGGAAGTTGAGTCAGATTCTGGTTGTGAAAGTACTTTTTTTATACTTTCAAAGGTTTCTTCAAAAGACAAGTCAGGTCATCTAATTTCTGCTGCCTAGAAACATGAGCACCCTGTTTTCGTTAGTAGGCTCTCAAAGAGACAGAAGCACTCACAGAAACAATTTCTCCCACCTTGCAATAAAGGTGTAAGAGGTTAGAGCACTGTCTAGAAAAGAATCTGTCTCTTGAGGCATTATCTAAATAAAGTGTTACTTTGACTAGATTGATACTTTCAAGGCAAATAAAGTTTTTAAAGATTAGAGTCACTGACTCATAGTGAGTATATTATCTAATATATAAATTTAAAGTATAAAAAGTTCTTTGGAGATCATTCATTAACTTAATCTCTCTTCAGAAATTTACACCTCTGATGTCATATCTATGTAATGTTATCTTGAGTTAGTAGGGATGGGCTTTCACAGCTCTTCCTAAAGACTAAAGGTGACCTACTCGATAACAATGATAACATTGAATGTTTCAACAGAAATACTGAGAAGAGATGCTTATCTTNNNATCTTAAAATTTTTCTTTCACTTTTTATTCAAAGCTGAAATGGAATTTCAGGTAGTTTTCAGTTTATATTTGCAATGTTCACGTTGTAGTGGCAAAGTTTAAAATCAATATTTATGCCCTTAAAAATGTGGAGAAACTAGTAAGACTAGCTCCAAAGGACCACTTACCTTTACAAATGCAGTACCCTTTATGGTTTTACATTCGTATGTTAAAAATCCTGTTTCAAAATCGACAAAGGCAAATCAGATACTTTCATCACAAAAAATAAAAATCTGGACAAAGCTTAATTTTTCTGTATTTGAAATAAAAGACAAAACCACCATGCTGAGATAAAAATAAACAAAAGAAACATGATAAAAAATATTGTGAAAGTCAAATCAACACATAATTTGAGGTCTGTGCCTCTTTTTATTTTTCTTTTACTTTCTCTGAAGAAATTATTTATAAGGAATTAAATATCTTGACTAGAAAACATTTTTTAACACCTAAAAACTGAATTTCACTCACCGCTGAATTATAATTGCCTAGAAGTAAAGATTCAAACAAAGGGTTAATGTTTTAATTTAAAACCTCCTCACTATGAAATTAACAAATACTATTTAATTGCAATTTCTTGCATGATTAATAGGCTAGATTTTCATTCTTAATTCCACCATGCAATCTGTTAAATACAGACTTTTTGTTAAATTATTTTAATTTCCTGAGAGATCAAGCTGCTATTGGATGCAGATTGGGTTATCTAACACCTCATATTATTATTTCTAATTTGCATATCTATTTGATTAATGGTTTACTTTGATCAATCTCATGCACTAGGAAGACACAAACTGATCGTATTCATGCCCTCAAGTAGAACTGCTTGGACTGAGGGAGTATGAGGATGTGATTCAGAACACTGAACTGTGCTGATGTAAAATTTAGTGTATTATAAAATCTGAGCTACTACTGAAAGCTATCCTGCTTTTAATTTCAATGGGCAAATAAAAGCCACAGAGAAATAATCATGCACAGGCACATATATTTGTTGCATGTATTGTGAAGTGAGAAATTATTTTGGGGATTTAATGATTAGCTTTTCTCTCTGGACATTTATGTTTAAAGGGGTTATCGTGATATGCATTATTTTGCAGTCTTTTCTCCAAGATTGGTTCTTACATGTGCAAAAATTCTTAGTTGGTGAAGGTATCACTTAACATAAATCTTGCTCCAGGGAAAGGATTTTTTTGCCCTGGGGTGAGCCATGAAAAGAAACCAATCCGTAAGATACTGGGGGACTCTCAGGAGCCAGTAAGGGCAGGCACCCTGACGGGACTGCTGTTATTGGTGTCCTGTTCAGAAGAGTGAACCCAAGCCAAGGCAGGGAGCACGTCACACCAGGCACTTCAGCTCTGTAGTTCAGTCTGAATTCATGAGACCGAGCAGTGCTGAAATGGGTGCTGTTCCGAGTTGTGAGGCTGGGAATGCACACAGGTCCTGTTTGCAAACACTTCTAACAAAATCATAGGACTAGCAGCATTCAAAAGGTTTCTCTTCCGATGTCCCTTAGCACAGGGAAGAACTTGTAACCATATGTAACAGCCCTGAGTCATATCTGTTACCATACAAGCATCTCCATGAATGCCTTGGATACTTCAGACAATTCTATTTACAATTCAGCATTATTTAAGTCTGTCCTTGACCCCCTCAATTCACTGTCACAGAGTTTACAAAGTGTATCCCCCAAAACCATACACGCTGTGCTCCATCTTCTACAAAGATTCTCAGTGCTTGGTAATGAGAGATGCAGAGTGACAGCTGATCAGGAAATTTTATTTGATTTTTCCACATAGATAGATATGAGAGCTATACCTTTCACTCCTGGAAAAGCCTCTGTCATGGAAGACATTGGAACTTCGTAAAAGAGCTGGATAATGCTATAGAGGGAAAAAGTGGTCCTAGAAAAGAGAGGGGAAAGCATCACTGTTCAGTTTTTCCTCCTGTCTTTACTTATTCAGCAAATGCCCAAAAAACACTTGTGAAAGAAAAATTGCTTTAAAAAGTCTTCATAGATGTTAATTTTTATGCTTCTAAATATTTTAGATGAGTGAATATTTGCTTTTTCTAGATTCATTTTAAAATATATACATTTTATTTCATACTTTAAATGCACGTATATGCATATGACCTTTCTCATTTTACTGCAGTGTATTTTAATTAAAATTATTGTTTAATAGAAACGTTTTCAGCCCTATGGAAAATATAGAAATCTTTCTGCTTACTGAAAAGATTTTAAATATTTATCTTTTTTTCTAAAATATCCGTCAATATCTCATCATTAAAGGATTACTTTAGTGATTTAAGACTCTGGAAAAGCATTTTCTAGCAAAATGTCAAACAATATGAACAGAGACTGGTAACACACACTGCTAATCCAGCTTTACACACTTCAATATAGTGGATACAGTGTAAACAATACTCTTTTAATTTCACCTTTCATTTACTCAAGCCTTTTTCCCATAAACTTGTACAACTTCTAACTTTTATTAGTGCCAGACACATACAAGCAGCTTCTCCAGATCATCTAGGTTGAGATAATTTCTAATTTTCTTACAAATATCTAAATAATAATCTCAATGTTAAACCATATGAGCTTGAACCTCATTCCAGTGGCAATTTTCTAAATGTGTACTGTGTACACATTCCTGAAAAACAGCTGAAAATTACACTTCATAGGCAGAGAAATAACTGGTGGGTGCATTGAACTGCAAACTTCTAGAGTGAGTAACTATGACAAGCATGGTGAGTAAGTGGATTTCTAGTCTCTGTGATTTCAAATTATAAGATACTTATTATTTTATGTTTATATTGTGCATTTAGTGGGTAATAAAAACCTCACAAAACAAGATGCCATTAGGGCAGAAATTGGCAGTGTGGCAACATGATATTCCTTTAATATTCCTTCAGTATTTCATACCAGCGTTCTCGGGACTCATGAGCAATGTGGGACTGATAGGCATTTTGTGAGCTAAGTAAGTCTTCCACTTCTTATGAAAAGCAAAATAAAGGTAAAGATAGTATTTTGCCAGACATTTGATAGCCACACAGTACTCCATGTTGTGGGCTCTCAACATAGATAAAAATAAATGTGCCAGAGAGACGCGGAGCTGAGCTTTGACATCTGTGGTCCCTTCAGCTAGGCTGAAACTAGACAGTTGGGTTTCACAAAGTATTCGTAGAATACACTCATTCCAATAATTTAATTTAATTGACTGAATGAAACAACTGTCTTGTTATTTCTGTAAAAAGCTGGTCATGTTTTGAAGATCTGAACAAAATGACAGGTAGTCAAATTAGTTTCATTTCAAATTTCTCTGCAGAATAGCTTTCCTCAGCTATGGCTTAGTAAAATCAAAATAACTTACCCACATTTCCACTTCCAGTTGCACCACATTTTTCTGGTCATCATTTTCTGAGAACCTGACCCAGGAAAAGTACGTCAGCATAGCTTATGATGGAAAGAGAAATGCATGCAATAAAACTAAAAAAAAAAATCCACACATTCGTAGTGAAAACTACACATTTTTACTTTTATGTTTTGCTTGATGCACTTGTGAAATATAGAATTACTTTTGCAAAGAGAATTAGAAGGTTATGAATTATATGCGCTTTAGGGTAGGATTTGTAAAATTATTGTTCACAATCTGCAATAGGAATTTCTTTTGTGTTGAAAGGCAGCAAAAAGTTAAATAATGGTATCCAGGGTTTTAGAGACATTTACTGTGTCAGACAATTCAATAGAAAAGGGCTCTACTATATTATTACTTTTTTTTCCACTGGGGAGACCTCATACACATTATATTTTTTAACTTGCTACTATTTTTCATACAAANTTTTTTAATAGATTACATGTTGGATTACAACCCTTCAGGACAATTAACAGCCTAAAGTGCATGCCAGGAAAAGCTTACAAAGTCCAATAGTAAAGCCTTGAGAATGTAAAATCTTGTTTGCTTTTGACAGTGGATGTGTGTGTTGTGGATAAGTGGTGTCAGAATAAAAGAACAGGACAGCAATGACAGTCTTAAAAGCAAAGATCTACAACTACAAAATCCTGCCATGGTGGGCCTGATTCCAGACTCCAGTGTGCTGTTTTACTCTAGAAAAAACATTTATTGTCTTAAAATTTGCCAAAGCGGTTGGAGTCACATCAAAGTTAAGAAGTACCAAAGCAATGCAGCGCTGTAGGATACTGCAGCACTGCTCCTGCACAATAGTTTACAGAGGTCTGAATAACAGAGGCAACATACCTGACACAAACAGAAAAGCCAAACAAGGACTTGAGTCTTCAGTCATCACTCACATAAATGCTTATTGTAAATGCAGGATCTGAAAGCGATGGAGACTGGATTAGTAGAGAAATGGGTTTGCTAAGAAAAAAAGTATTTTCCAAGGACTTGTGCCTTTCAAAGATTCCTCATATGTGTATGAAGTAAGGTAGCTGTGCTCAAGACTGAATTTCTACTCTTAAAAAAAAAAAAAAAAATTCTGTCCAAATAAGTAAACTAGAGACCTGAAGTTTCCAGCTCTTCAGAATACTAAGGTAGCATCTGTGCATGCGAGCAAGCACTCAGAAGATCCCAGACACTGAAACTTGTCAAGAACCATTGTTCCCATGTTGAACTGTACGGCAGTACAACAAAGGGTTGCACCCAAGATGATATTGCCCTTGAAGTTTCAGACACAGCCAGCGACACAAAGACAGGGTCCATTTTAAGTAGACTGATCAATCACAGCCCTGTGCAGTAAAGGACCAACTTAAGAGGAAGTTACAAAGAAAAGAAGCTCTGTTAGACCTTTGAGGTGAAAACGACCTTCCTGCCTTTATTTGCCTCTTCTCAGTATTTGCTTTTCCTGCAATCACTGGAAACTTGAAGCATCTGATTTAGTCTGTTGCTTAACAGATGGGCTCTGCTGGCAACTTTCATGGTCTGTGTGCCATTCTTGGCTCTTGCGCCAAAAAAGCGCAATTCTCTTCTCACCTTCTGTAGTGCTTTTAATATGTCTTCCAGGTTTCTCTATTGCTGCTATTACATAAATAAAATATATACCAAAAGTTCTATTAAAAACGCTTTGATAATCTAAGATGAAAAATTGTCAAAAATAATTATCTAAGGGGAAAAGAAAAACCTTCTTTAGATCCTTTGTATTATATAATTTAGAAGTTGGAAGAAGGAAGAAAAGAATCTTGGTTCTTAACCCCAACAGTGGCACCTCATGTAGACAGTACAACTTCAAGGTGCTGCAACAATTACATTGGTAGAATTAGTTAAGATGCTTCAGATTTTGCCCTGGGTCTGCAAACCAGCTGTCAGGTTCAAGTGACTGTTTGCTACAGTTGCTTTTTGTTAAGGTAATAAAACACATATCGCAATCAAACAACATATCCACTGCGCTGCAACGTGGAAGAAAGGACTTTGACAGTCTAGTCTAAAACTAGACTCTAGTCTTAGATTTGTAAACAAATTAAAGAGAACCTTATTCCTCAATAGAAGTATTCTTATTATATCCTGACAGGGTTATCGTGGCCATTTAGACACAAGCTCTTACCTGTCTGTTTTAGTAGAATTTATACAACTGGTGAAAATACGTATTTAGTCTTAGATATACATACTACAATATTCAACAGCATTTTCCATTAGCTTATCTAGTTCCCATATTTAGCTAATTTCCTGCTGAGCTTCTCTCATCTCCCCAGATCAAATTGCAGGGAGATTAAGAGAGGATCAGATCCATCTGCTTTACAAGTCTTAAGGCCAAACATCTGCCTGAATGGGATGCAAAATATGTTGAAAGATTGTGGCTTATTTCTCATGACTTATGTTGTTTGGGGTTTTTTTCCCCTCTTCAGATGCCTGAGATCAAATTCATTAAGAGTTACTACAAAGAATTTTAGAAGATGTATTTTACAGACATTAAGCACGATTTTTCATTTTTAACTAAATTGTTTTAGGACACAGTAAGTGCAAAAATCCATTGGAAGTACAAGGCTGTTTCACTAAAGGTCACATAAAATGTACAAAACCTGTCATTATAAAAAAATAGAAGACAATAATAAATAGACAATCCTGTGGTTTTGCAAGGTTATTGTAAATAAGTAAAGTACTTTTTTGTTTTTGACTCAGCCTTCAATTACAAATAACCTGCTATGGCACACAAAAGAAGATTAACAGATGGATGGGTTACAGCTAGACCTTAATAATAACAGACATCATCTGTGTCACAGCCTTTGGAAAAAAAGTGCTTGTTGTCATTGTCTCTGACTCTCCTGTTACAATTAAAGGTTTCTTTAGCATATATGAAAAAGGAACCATGAGTACTACAGCATTTTTGGGTGTTTTGCTTGTTCTTCTCCCGCAAATAAAATGGTAAAGCTTCCTATATGTTTAATCACCCTTAATGTATGTTTTGCTTTGTTTTGGACATTACACATAAAAAAAACTTTAAAAGGAAACTACAAAGTGTATGGAAGAGAAAAAAACCTCACATCCACTGACAGCAGTCATGAAACAGTTGTGAGCTAAGCAGCTTTAAGCTTGCTTCCTTTTTTCACCACTCTGCCTGGTTCTCTGCAAGGGACAACTGTACCGTCACTCGGAATAACAAAACACTCAATCTCTTCTTCAACCCAAGCCAGATCAGCTTAATTTCACAAGGAAGGCAGGAATTACTAAGCACTTCAGACAACTACGAAAATGTCCTTTGTTTTATGTCAAAATGGCATGATATTTTCAGCTAGACTGTACAAAATAATTAACAAGGAGATCAGATTTTAAAAAGGCATTAATATGAAAGACTTCTGTTCATTTCCACTTTCCTGAAATATGGAAACTTTTTAAAACAAATCAGGTTTTTGAAGGGCTACAAACAGACTTACTGCTAAAATACAGAAAAACACAGCAAGCATAGCAAGGATTATGACTATTAGACCATCTTTAGCAGTAGTTTTCCTCTGGATTGAAGCAGCCTATCTAAAATAAAGTAGTTGTAGAAAAATAGGTCTACTGAGGGTGAGCAAAAGAGTAAGATTAAGATTAAGGACTAACTTTACAAAATGTTTGTATGTGAAACAATTACAATTTAGAAAGCATATGGTAACCATAATACATGAAAATATGAAAACAAATCTTTGTCCAAAAAAATTAATTTGAAAAACTATTTTTAAAGTAAGATAATATAACAGGCTATTGAATTCTGAGCCGATGTTTCTTTCTACCTATTCTTTTTTTGACTAGAAAGTCCAAGGCTCTTTTCCTACTGCTAGGTGAACTAACTAGGAAAAATCCGTAATGTTATGTACACATTTTACAACCTACATTTTTGCTTTCATTTTGGCATGGCTGCTTCAAACAACACGGGTGTGGACAGCAGAATGAGATGCGATGACAAAATAACTTGCAAGACGATTACTGGCCAGGAAGGGAGAAGGAATGGGTGTCTTACACCTATTTGTGATTTGTACTGCCAGTCTCTGCAGCATCTCTGTGTGTGCTCCAGCTGCTTTTACTATAAATTCTCTGCCTTAAAAGTGATACAGAATTAGAATACCGTAAAGAAATTAGAATATCCTTCATAATGAACATAAATATAAACATCTGCAAAATAAGCAGATGAAACAGGTAACTAAGCCTTTTCAGACTTCAGTCAGAAATAGGCTTTATTCTTCAATTATGATATTCCTTTTCGTAATTCAGCTTCTCAATTTTTTTCACTACTTTTCTAAAGAGACTATTGATTCAATTTGTTCTATTGGCTATTTCATGTCAACCTGTATTTAGCTGATATGAGAGGGGTATGTCAGAGTTAATTTCATTTTCAGCACATGTACTTTGTGGCTAAGCAGTAGCAAGGGAAAAGAATAGACAGCATTATAAAAAAAAATTGTTCTGATTTTGGGCTTCATTTTTATCCCTGGAAGAATGAGATTTTTTTCTTTTAAAATACATATTTTTTACTTTTATGAGCTTTCCTCTGAGTCTTACTTCTGACTATTAAAGTTGTTTAAAGTTTCTAACATATTTCTGATATGATGTCACTAATACCATTTTTATTTAAAAAAAAAAAAAAAAAGAACTTAATGAATCAAACAGTGAAATTATATTTTTTTGGGTTTTGTATTTAGATTATGCTTTTACCTAATACATATTTTAGTGCTGTACAGTTCAACATGGGAACGAACTCCACCAAAGAAGATTACTCATTTTTCTTTTCAATATACCAAGGCTTCTTTATACAAGCAATGATTTTCCTCCTCCTCCTCCTCAAACATGCATTAGGCCATGAAACAAATACTGAAGATACACAGGAAGTAAAAATTCTGAGCAGTTCTGAGATTGCAGATTGGTCATGGAATTGCATGTGACATAAGACAAATGATATTTCTTATCATTTTCTAAGAAGAAAAATCCTCTATAAAACCTGGAGAAAGCACTAATATTGAGTTTGCTAGATTGCTGACAGGTTTTGTCAAAAGTTTGCAGAAGGAGCACAGACTATCTCCCATTGCTATTAGACAAATGCAAATTTGAATGAATGGGGCAGACAGCTGTACAAAGAAGAATTGGTGGTGTTCAGGTAAACACTGTATGACAAATACTGACTAATCAGTTATATTTCAAAAAACATGTTTTTATTCAAAGACAGAAATACTTAGAATACTTAGAAATCCAAATAAAAAGAAAAAAAAAATCAGTGAACAAAAGAACAGTGATGCACTGCCAGTAGCGAGATGAAGAAAAGCAGCAGATGCTATCAGAAACTGTGAAAAACTGCCTCTGGTCCCAGGTTAACTCACATAGAAATAGTTCAGGAGCTACTAAAATAGTTCTTATTTTAGTGCCCTGTCCTTAATGAAGCCAAGACACTTTTGCCAGTAAGATCAAACTGTGGGCAGCATGAAGACAGCATCTCTCACATAAGCATCCGAATGGGGAGAGTGTAACTCTTTTTTTGCTAAAAGGTGTTATTATCACTTTCAGAGAGAAGATCATATGCTCTCATGTTCTTGAAATGGTTGAGGAAGAGCTGTCTAAATTATTTTGACTCTGACTAGACTAACATATCAAATACTTCCAACGGCTTTTTAAAAATAATTTTATGTAGAGACCACAGCATGGATAGTATAATATACTCACATCTAACCTAATTTTAACGACTGTCTTTCAATTTCAGGTAGAAAATGTTCACATTTTCAATATATTTCATGTTCAGTTTACTCTAATAATGTATTTGGTAAGCATCTAATTCACTCATTTGGAGTAGATTTGTGAAGTAAACCGTCCCACTTTGTCTCAATCATGGTTTGAACTACATAAAATGAAGGGGATAAAGTAAAATACTTTGAACAAACCAATAGGTCTGGTGTGGAAAATTAAATACACACACATGGAAAAATTATCCATGTCTTTTCATCATGTGAAAAACAGGGTTTGTATAGTAAAGTTTCTAAAGCAATGGAGTTTAACATTACAAGCAGTTATTATATGGGTCAAAATAATTCCCTAATATCTGTTTATAAACTGGTTTGATCATGATTCAGTCATACAGGAAAAAAAAATACCCTAAGAGAACAAACAGTCCCATTCCCATTTTGGAAGGCAAACTGAGAACACAGCATGAGTGGTTGACTTGGATCTTGAGAACTAGTAAATGCAATCAAGCAGGTAATTATACATACAGCCTATATGACATGAATGATGTGCAATATGGTTTGACTGACCATAGGGCTCATGAAAGGGACTCAGAGCTAAAAGACCTCACCACACATAGTCCTGCACTTTTAAAATATGGACTAACTCTGTTAGGAAAGAAAAGGTTATAAGCAGTTTGATACATCACTCTCAAAAGTTAAATTTTATAAAACAAAAAATAAATATAAATAACATTACAAAGAACATTTGAACAAAGGCTATGGAGAATAAAAAAACCCATCACTTTCTATTTGCTCCAAGTGTCTTCACCATGTAATAAAGAATATTGGACACAATTCTAATATAAATTCATTTGAAGATAACTGCAGGCACTTTTTAGCTATCTTGTTTGTGACATCAGTCTGGTTATGGGAGAGTCATCTGTGTTCTACCTCAGAGCACCTGCTAATTTGGGCCCAGAAAGAATATAAATTGTATAATTATACCCTTTATAACTCACACACTGAGTGTGTGTAATCCCACAGTGCAATGGAGAAAAATGCAATAGTTTCCATGCTTGAAATGTTATTTACTTTACTTCAAAATAGCGATTTAAGTGTAAGCAGTAGAAAGGAGAATAAAGCAACAGAGACCAGCAACAGAAATGCTGCCAAAACAGATATCTTTTTATTAAGGAACTTTAAAAGTCAAACAAGGAAACTCCTAAATATCTGGTGATGCTGATGTAATAGTGACTAATTTTGTAACTCACCTTTTTTTCAGAGGTTTATGAAAGATGTTTGTTTGAGTGACACAAGAATAGGAGTGGTAATTGTGTGTTTCTATAAAGCTGTTTGAAACGGTTGTGTTGTACGCTGGACTTTTCCCCTATTCTTCTGTATGGATAAAAACACATTTTATTTTTCTGTTGCAACACTGCACTCTTACCTCCATTTTCTTGATGTAACACTNTCACTCTGGCTCAGTATTTTGCTTCCTAATGAACTGCGTGTGACAAGCTATATTAATAGGTCCCTCTGCTATCAGATTGTACTCTG
This sequence comes from Grallaria varia, assembly GCA_013396735.1. NCBI lineage: Eukaryota > Metazoa > Chordata > Aves > Passeriformes > Formicariidae > Grallaria > Grallaria varia. The sequence continues at coordinate 146,137 of VWZG01011719.1, read as the reverse complement.
GACCTTAATGGCAGTTCCTTATCAACAGTTCCAACTACCAATGCATCCCTAATTCATCCTTCTATGTCTGCCCATATTTCACAACACTTAGTCAGTTGTCACAACATCCTTTATTGTAAGCCTTTACTGATCATTCCTGTTTTAGATACCTAATCTTTTCATGTCTCTGTTTTCACAGCAGAATAGGATAACTGTGGTCACCTACTGTTCCTCTAATATGATAGTCTGTCTGTTACTGTCTTTGTTACCTTTGGAAGCCAGAATAGTGATCACCTCATGCAACCTGCAACAAATAAAACTTTCAGAAACTATTACACATCAGCTACAAATGAGATTTTGCCACTAGTGAAAGACCTAACGTCAGGTATACAGCGTTATTTACATATTCTGACATGGGAACTTCATATTTCTGGTATCCAAAAGTAGCAATATTACACTTCATCTGCTATTCTAACTTGGCACATGGGGTCATATGTATTCTTAAAATGGCCTCACTTGGACATGACTTTTCAAAAGATCCTTTGGGACTTCAGCATCACAAGAGAGAAGGATTTTTACATTTAATATGACCATTGATTGTGGCAAATTTACATTACATTATTTTTCTCCCCAAAAACTTTCTACAGCAGTTTTTCTTAGCAGCAGAAAAATTTGTTGAACTTAATAATGGGTCTCCATGCATGTTTTGTTCAAAAAAATCATTGCTACAGAAAAGCCTCCTGTACCCTTTTCTTCCATGAAGAGCAGGTGGAGTGTTAATGCACAAAGCATACAAAACTGTGTCTCAGGCTGTATGGATGCACGTTCTCTAAATTAAAGTGTTAGTATACATGCCTTTATGTTCTTCATCTATCATTTTTTCTTCATCAATAAAAAGTATGTTAGTAGAAGAGAAAACAGAAATTTTAAATCTATGCTGTCTAACATCTTGTTTTGTTTTTAGCAGAATCACCTAGTCATGAGTGACAAAAATCATTCCTGTGTTTTTGTTGTTTTTTTTTTTAATTGTACATAAAGCAAAGTCTCTGACCACAAGTTAGAAAAATTAAAACAAGAACTCAGCAAAGATAGATCACACAGAAGCATTAATCTTCATACTTCTCATTCCACAATCACCACATTCAGACTCACTGTGAATTACATCCACACACTACAGTATGTTGCTTTGTGGGCCTCTCTCTAGGCAGAAGTAGGACTTGTAAAACCCTTCCCCTAGAGGAGGCAGTGCTTAAGGCAGTGATGTGAGGGTGAGGGCACATGGCTCATATCCCACATGGAGCACAGGAGTTTCAGGAGAGCTTGGCTGGTTGGAGCTATCATGAATCAGGCTTTGGTGAGCCAGGACTCAGGTTACCATACTACATCCTTGGAGAACACAGGACAGGATACATGGGAGATATGCTGCACTGTGTGGTAACAATTGCATCATTGGGAAGAAAAGACAGATGAGGTCTTCAGGCATCTGGAAGGAGCCTTGCACGCTTCAATTCCTCTGCAGATCGGCGACAGACAGGGACTCAACAAAATGATGCTTGGACTCAAAGTCACAGGCAAACTGAAGGACAAGCAAGGATAAGACTGCAAGAGGTCCCACCAAAAACTTGTTTGCAGGCCACTTCTTGCAAAGTAACAAATGTCTTTCCCTTCGAAGTAAGAGGTGTATTAACTCACCAAGCACTTTTTTCTTCTCTAGCATTTGTGAAAGATTTCTCAGACTAGAACAGAAGGCAAATGATTGAAAGCATTCTGTGTACTAGGGACTGGGAAAAAAAATGAAGACTACTAGGTATAGTGACTATGCAATTAATAATCAATAGCACAGGCTCTTTTAACATACATTCACGGAATGTAAAGAGTAATGGATGGATCCAAAATTGTGTGCAATTCATGGAATTTGGGTGGAAGGGGCCTTTTTTCTTTCTCTTTCGGTTTATTTGTTAATTTTATCTTTGAGTGTTTGTTTGTTTGTTTCTTTTAAGGTAATGCAGCTAGTTTTCCTTTTCTTTTAAGGACAAAAGCAATCATCATTGCAAGAAGTTTAGTAGCTTGCAGACAATTTTTTTTTTTTGCCAGTCCCTTCATTTTCATACCCCATCACTCAAATCTGATGTTTAAATTGGGCTTACAAACCCACTCAAGCTGTAGCTCCAAATAGATGTGTTATCCTAAGGGGCTGAGTCAATATAAAAAAAGAGAAAACGAAAGTATTCCTCAGAGAAGATTCTGGTAAGAAAGGTTTCAAACATTGGTATCTCCTTCTAGGAGAAACTAAAATAATAATCAATTCTTACTTTAAGAAAAAAAATCTTAAGAGTCCACAGTTCCAGAAAGAAATCTCATGAATTGATGCAACTGCACTGTAGATGAAAATTTTAAATAAAGGCAAACTGTTATCTGTCCATCAGAGCTGCAGGATGACAAATGCCCATGCCACAAGTGAGATGCCTCTCAGCTGAAAATTAACTGCTTAAACAAACAGAATGTTTTTCAAGCAGGATGGCAGCACCATCTACCACTGTAAAAGCCACATTCCTTTCTGTTATCTCCTAAAAAGAGGAGCCTTGTGTGTTAAATCCAAGGCATGTAAACACAATCTGAGTAGCTATGAGTGTTATTTTCCCTAACCTAGCATATTTCTTCAAATTTTCCCCTGTGCAGCACCTCTACATACAACTGAAACTATGTTTTTTCTGCATATTACTCAATGTAAACAGGTAGCAATATCAACCTCTCAGACAAGAGCTGGTGTTTCTTATCCCTCTCTTCCAGTAAAAACTAGTAATTATAAAGTTTGAATTTCAGTGCTAAGGAGGGCATCGTTTTGTTCTTCCCTTGGCCACAGAGATTTTTGGTCCACTAGTAATAATAATACCAAATACACCCTGTATGGGATGAATAACTCATCCGCATCAGATAAAATCATGGACAATATGAGAATTTGCTGGACAGAACAAGAGAATTTCAGATGGTCAGAACTTCTTTCTCCTTTTCTTCTAGTGCCTAGGATACTTCACCCAAATGTTACTCAGGCTAGACCTGAAGAAGAATTTAGGCACTCAAGTACTAAATAGAACTTCTGAAGCAGGATGCCTATTTGCCATCCAACACCCTAGGTGCCTTGCATTTTCTCAGTAAAATTACTGTGGTTGTGTTTGTAACACAGTGTTCTTGAACAACCTGAACATGAGGCAGCAGCAATACATTCCTCTGCATGCTTTTGTTAGCCTGCTTTAGCATGTTAACTCTGAAAAAGGTACTGCTCTGAGAGTTACAGAAAATGCTACATGCTTCAGTGGATGCAACTCATGTCTCACTTTAAGGTTGTGGTGCTCCCAGGAAGTTTAAGTCTTTCCCACTGCTGTTTTGGGCAGTATGGAAAAAAACCCCAAACAACAGGTTACTGAAATACATCAAGGACGCCTAAGCACAAGAACCTTACTCTGAGTCTCAGTTCTGATTTTCTACTTCCATGTGCAGTGTATTTCTGGTTGTTAGGATCAACTGAACTGAATAAAAATATGCAGAAATGTTAAGCAATGTGTAGCCATTTTAATGTAAACTTTGCTTACACCTTGTGCTAAAGCCTGTGTTCTAAACCCATATATTAATGGTTAATATGAACAGAGGTATAATTTTAACAAGATTTGTCTATTTGAAGAAACATTTCAATGCTGAACTCATATTTATTAAGCTAAAAGCTTTTTTCCATTTTTTCCCTTTATGTTTTATTCATAAGATCTCCTTTTGCTTTTTCGGTTTAAATAAAGAACTGTGATTATCTGTAAAACTGATTGCTTAAAGTAATTAATCATTTTCCTTATGAAATTTCCTGGGTAAATTAAGGATCTTATAATTGAAGGGTTTTCTCTTGTGTAAATGGAACACGCTGAGAACCTTGAATGAGAAATAAATGTACTGCCCAGACCCCTAGAGCTGTTTCTTTTTCATTCTTTTACTAGAACTAATCGCTGTCTTGCAGTAGTGCAAGAGAACATTGTTTTTAATGAATAGAAATATATTGATATCTTTTTGATAATGTTAATTTTCTAAAAAAGAACATGTTTAGCCAGTTGGGGTTTTTTTAAATTAATCTAATAACAGTATGACTTTTATACTTGGAGTTTACATTCAGCAAAATGAGGATAAACTGCTGTTTACTTACAAGTACTTAAGCAAACCTAAGCTGCCATTGCAGTGGCTCACTCCGAGTTATACCAATCTGGTCATTTAACCAAAAGAATTCCCATTTTCTTCTTGGTCAAGGCCAATACACAACAAGCTGGAAGGGAAAAGAAAGGCCATGAGGAAACCCAAGTTATGAAAGAGATAGAATGTATGTGTGCAAGTGTGTGTGTGTTTAAACATGATAAAAATGTAAATATTGAGACTGATAAATTGAGTAGGAGACCAAAACCCATCTGTTCTTTGAGGTCATAAGGCAACAGCTTTCCTTCTGAGATTCTTATTGATAAACAGCAGTGAGAAAGGTTAGACACTGAAAAATATGGAAATGTACAAGAAGATTTTGAAAACAATAGGAAGGATTGGGAAGAAGTTGAGCAAGTAAGATGTGACAGTCTATACATGCAAAACCCACTGGAATAAATGCTTGTAATGGTGATGGAAGAGTTGGATTCAAACCCCATAGGACAGAAATTTGGATTACAAATTTAATGTGAGCTTGACATGGGTACAGTTGTAATAAGGAATTGTTTGTATTGATGTTTGAGACTAATTCAATTATACTGTAAGTGAAAAAAGTCTAGTTCTTTTGTATTTACTTCTTGGAGAGTTGACTGCTGCTCAGAGAATTTTCTCAGGGTGAATGTGCTGTTTAGTTCTTATTTACAGCATCATCAGAAAAGTAATTCCATGGTAGTGAAACATTGTACCTAACAGGTTCATTAGAAAAACCTGCAATTAGCAGGTTAGCAATCAGATTTAGATTTTGAAGCCAAATACTCAATTCTTGCCAAGCTACTCTACAGATAGCATAGGTTAAAAGAGCTTTGGAAATTCACAGTGGAGTTTGAGGTATCATTTTAAACAAGGCATTCCTAAGAAGGCAAAAATATCTGCATCCTTGGTCTATGTGAGTTCATACTATTTTGTCTTAACTAACAGGCCAAGTTATGCAGCGTCCAAGAGGGAGAAGAAAATAGAATATTAACTTCTGAGGTTACCATAATCTATGCCTTTGTCTGCAAAGAGGTCCTTTATCCAGCTAGTTTCTGTAGCAACTCACTATATAATGTAGCATTTTGGCTTCCTGCAGGAAGCATTATCACTGAAAATCAGCATCATCAGAATCAAGGTAATTTCCAAGGCTAAGTAATATCAGAGTTGGATAAAGCAGTCAAATTAAAACAAGAACTAATTAAAACCTTGTCACAATACCATTTGCATTTTATGAGATTATTAAAAAATTTAGAAAATTCATTTTTATTATTCACAGTCTGTGGTGCTTCTTTGGCCAGGGTAGATGCAGAAACACCAGGGTACTGAGCTACGATAAAGCTCCCTTTCCTATGGTGCTGAATATGAGTAAGGTTCAGACAGGTGTTAGACAGTCACACTCAATGATTTGGCTCTCTTGTTTCACAAAGACTTCAGTGAGACCAGGATTTCTCTGCCAGTCCATATATGGTCGAGGTTTTCAGGCTATGGAACAGAGCTAGGCTCGAGCTAGGATTAAACAAATTGATGTGATAGCTAACCGCAGAATATCACAGCAATCACCCTAGTAGATCATGTTCCTGCTCTCAAAAGAGCTAAATTAGGCAAAGCGTAACGTTAATGAACCTGTGCAACTTGAGAAAGCTTGAGAAATGTTTCTTACACTAGCAGAGGTGACAAAAATTGCTGTGACTGCTCCATCTCGCTGTCTTCAGAGAAAGGAGAAAACAAGCATACAAATCACACAGAAACTCATTGGCATTTTCTTTCTGCTGCCAAGAATGGATGATGGCTTTATTTCTTTAGGTGAAATACTGAAAGGTATATTCGAGATTTAATTTCTATTAATTGGAATGAGATTTGCATTCCTATCAGTATTACAGGTTTGGGCATATTTGTGTGAGTTCCCAGACTCACACAAGGTATATCTTACTTTGGTTTTACAGGGATTTTGAGAGTTTTAAGTATGGAAGGGTTGCTCAGCTGCAGACACAGAAGTATGTAACTATTATAGACAGACTACTTGAAAATGCATAAATGTAAAGCAGAAAATTAACAAACTGTTACTGAAATAATAGGGAGGAAAAACATTAAAAACTTTTACTACTGTATGTTTTTCGCTTGATCATTCTTATGATGAAACACCAAAAAATGTTTACTGTTAAAGAAACAGCTTCTGAAAGTTTATACATAAGAGAAAAGATGAGACAAGATACTGTAATACAGGCTCAACTTGTTAAGAGCCATTCTTTTGTTCTGTTTGCATACTAAAGATAGATTTCCACAAATTAAATGGAGAAGTAAAGGAGGATACCATTTAAGTTTACATCATGCCAAAATACTTTTTGATTCTTTGAGAGTTAAGTCTTTGTTTGCCCCATAAGCATCAAAACAACTTTATTAAGTGTGCAGCATTATACAAGGCTGCATGCCAAAACTTGTAAAATGTCAATGCTGTGTTTTTCCTGGAATCTTATAATTAATTCATCATCAGAATAGCTTTGGGGCCTTATTCTGATCCATTTTCTAAACAGTGTTACCAGGAAATTATGTTCTGTGCTTCTGTTTATTTAAAGAATATCACTGCTGAATTTACAACAAGCAAACTAGTTAAAGGAAAGCCTTTGGGGGAATGTAGTAAATTAAAAATGAAAACAAAATCAGAGGAATATGGAATTTACTACCAGGAAAAATCTCATAAAGGAGTGTACATTTGGAGAGTTATATAAATCAGATACAGCTTCTGTAAATACTTAGTGCATAATAAATAAATGATTGCTGAACTTAAAGACTGGTAAGTTATGTTACCATATCCTGCCTGACTGCTCCATCCTGTTATAATGGGAGGCTCCTGTGTGGTAAGGGAGAGGATTTTATTTGTAACTGCACTGAAGTAACATGAAAAGTCAGAAAGAGTTTTGCCTTCAATTGCTGAGAAAGGACCAGGCCCAAACATACTGAAGGTGAGAATAGTCTTTCCAAATAACTCAAGGGCTTTGAATTCAGAGCTACATTATATTTTAGTGTAGCTTCTTGATAGTGAATTTCAGTGATGTTGCCTTTGTTCACATTAGGGAATTTTTTTTTTTTTTTTAAACTGAATTCAACATTATGAGGAAAATGTACATGGATAAAATGAGGTCAATAGGATTACAGAAAATATGAGTCCTCATTTTTCAAAAGTATTAGAAAGGTTATTTTAGCAATCTTCCTTAAACTGCAAAATTATGCATTCTGGATATTATCTTTGACTTCCAATAGCAAAATTTCTATTTGAAAATAAGCAGGATTAATAAGCAAAACAACATAAGTAACTGGAGGGGAAAATGAAGTTTTCCCTGTAATGTATTCATGTTGAAAATCTGATGCTACTCAACAGCTTACAAGCTTCCCTGCTTCTAGCATCTAAATACAGACCAGGTGCTTGCTTCCACTTCCACAGTACTCCTGCAAAACTTGAGTAGTAGTTCTAGTCAGGACTTCAATGAAGATAGTGTAGTAGACTGGTCAGCTGGAGGACAGTCAGTGCTTCAAAAGCATCATGGATTAAAAGAACGTAATTGCTATGAGGAGAAGAGACAGCAGAGCAGCAGTAGCTCACCAGTGACACACAGTTTTAACGTTTGGATGTGTCTCTCATGCATTGTCCTGAGGTCTCTGAAGTGTGCTCCCCTCCTCTCTTCCACATCTTGTGGCTTCAAGTGCACAGCGTGCTTCCCATTCTTGCCTTGCTCCACTGAACTTAAGAAGCAACCAGAGAAAACCCTGTTGAGACTAAGGCAAATTGAAAGGTTGTCAGTAGTCGCTTGAGTCTTCTCACAGATCTTCACCTGAAAAGAAGAAAAAAAATAAATCTGTGAAGCTCATTCAGATGGCAGGCAGCAAGAAATAGCCTCGAACTTGATACCCTCATATATGCATTAAAACCTCTGAAGGAAAAGACTAAAAGAAGCATGGGACTAGAAGCAGCACACTGGAAGAGCAGAAATGGGCAGCGTATTGCAAGAGAGCTACTTAACAGAAGGAAGATGAGGCTTGCAGAGTAAACATGTCTCTAAACTTTTCACTGGAAAGTTGCTGTTCCTATAAATCACTTTATGAGCCTCAGTTGGCAAAAAAAGAAATTGTTATGATTTTGCTAAATCACTTGTACTATATTTCAGATCCAAAGTTTCATTCTTCTCAATGTCACTTTGTTCTACTGATTCTTAGCAACAAGTAACAGGAAAAGTGCAAATTTAAGATAGTCATGGTTATCCATCACTCTAGATCTCAAAAGCCCCTGAAGGTTGGTCTGTGTTTCCCTGGGACAAATCATGAAGGATTTAATTCCATTTTCTAGAAAACAGAACTACTCCCATCTACACAGCTGTCCCTGTTTTTTTTATCAGGGACAGGAAGGGCAACTCTTTGACAAAACTCTGCTGCTCCGAAAGTCACAAAAAATTCCGTTTAACAGGACAATTCAGGACATCTGTAACAAATTAACATATAAAATTAGTATTTAAAAAAGGAAACCCGTTTTTATTAGGAAAATTGCAGGCAGTTCTAAGTGGATAGCTTTAAAATAGTTTTTCTTTAGGGTCACTTCCAATCCAATATATTCTTATTCTGTGAAAATACTTGGTAGGCAAAATTGTGCCTTGTTTCTCACAGCTTCTGCTTGGAGAGTCTCAAGCTTCTGGCTTCTCCTTTCCCTGAGCTGCATTTGTCCCATGCATGGAGGGCACCGAAAAATGCAGAGTGTATTTCTGGTTAAGGAAAATTTTTTTGACAGTTGCTGACTTCAGGGTGACAGTGATGTCTGATTTATGACCTTTATCATCTTTTATTTGGACACTTCCCAGTGCTGAGGGATTTTTTCCTTTTCCTTTGTCTTTTACTCTACCTCTGCATGTGACCTTAAAGTAACTTTGTGCAATCTTGGATGGTCTTCTTGCAGGCCATAAAAAATAAGCCGATTTTCACCAAACTGAAAAAACACCCTGAAAACCAAAGCAGTATGTTTTGAACACTTTTATTTTCAGGATACAAACTACTGGAACTGGAAATTATTTACAACAACAAATCTTTCAGGGCCAAGTCCTGAGATATTAAGCTATCTTGATGCTACAGAACTTGTACCTGTGGGGATACTCCAAATGCTTTGGACATGAGACTAAGTATTTATGAAAAAGACAGGACTTACTACTGTATATTTTGGTTTATTTGTAACATTTCAATAGATTCTGTCTTTTCATCCTACACACTAGGTTAGTACTTGAAATAACGTTGTAGCTCAGATGCCTGATATTGGACTAGGCTAAGGAGTCACAATAGATTATCAGAAAGGTGCTCTCATAACTGTGGATACACAGGCTTCAATCTGAACTAATTCCTGAGTGTGAGAAAAATGTGACTGGAGAGAATCCTCTTCCAGCTACTTTGCAGTTAAGGTGAAAGATCATTTGGAGACTGGTGCCCAAAGAATTCTGTGTCAATTTTCTTTTGAATTCCATGGAAATGGAACATCATGGCCAGGCTTTGTGAACGAAGATTTGGGAAGGGCTCTACCCACGCTTGCTGCAAGCGCGCTGATGGCTAAAGAGGCCGATGTGAGACAGGCAAGTCCGGTTGCAAAAGGCACAGCAGAAAGTCTCCATAGGCAGTGTTGGCGAGGCACGGTTCTTTCTGCATTGTCTTTTCTCCTCGAGACCGATTCTGTGTGCATTCTCAAAGGAAGCAGCAGCATTATGGATGGTGTGCCTCCATGCATCCCAACTGGAGGCCAGAGTGGACCATTGATGGTAGTCAATATGGAAATGGAACATAATCTATAAACAAATGAACAAAAGCAAATATCAGCCTCAGCGGACATGTCATACTTAAATGGAAACTTCAAGAGAGTTTTTACGAAGTAAATAGAACATTAGAATGGATTTGCTGCTTTATTTTCGTATTCTTTGTCATGGGGATGCTGTGACCTGATTTTATTTACTAAGCAGCTAAACTAGAAGACTATAATCACAGATCAGAGAGTTAATTCTTTAAACAAGAAAAAATACAATCTGACCACATAAGTACTTCTATGTTGCATTTTATGCGTCTTAAAATGCGTGTGGTTTTGGCTGCAGAATTGCAGCTTTTAAGAAAAAGGAACAATACCAACGAAAAGAAGGAAAGCCATGAGCAAATTTTTGCCAGACAACCTTTTGGAAAGCATAATGTAGCTAGCTATCTGTCTATCAGGATGTACATATAAGTGAAATAACAGCAGAGTCAGTTACTATGTGAATTTCTCAGACTGTAAATTGGTTGAAAAATGTCAAAATGATAACCCTACTGTAACATCCAGCTATTCTGTCCATACTATTTGAAAATATAGGAAACTTCTGACACTGTAAACTGTGGTTACAAGAACATCTTCAGGGAACATCCTGGTCATGTAATAAAATCTTAGCATAGTGACTGCATTTGAATGCTTGTGAATTGTATGCAGTTCAACCTTGCATGAGGAATTTTGTGTTTTCAGCTCCTTCAGGAGTTGATTTCACCATGGACATCATATAATTGGGGTTTCTAGAATGGCAAAAACCTATATACATTTCTGTCTATGAAGCCTGTTCTTCCTGCAATCACTTCTGGTTCTACTTGATACTTGACTCAAGAATACACGTTCTTTTCCAATATCAAAATATGTATGCTTTTAAGTTCTTAGTATAGATTGTGACACCTTCTACTATAACATTAAGTATATTGTGCTTGAAAAAACATTTTGCTCCTGAAGAAATCTGTTGAAGTTACAAAACAAAATTTGCTTTGTGATTTAAGTGGAAAACTACTACACTTAACTTTATTTCTGGCTTAAAGAAATTATTTTTGTGATTTATTCTACTTCCTTAGTGATGTTGAAAAGATAATGCCATTCCATCCATCATCAGCTATAGGATCTAATTGGATCTAGTAAAAACAAAGTGATAAGAGAAAGAAAAAGAAAACAACAAGAAAACACATCTTTGAGGTGTTCCATCCCCAGCCTTTTTCTAGTCTTTTTTTCTTTGACCATTCTGAAAGCACAGTTCTCTCACTCACTATAAAACCTCCCTAAAATGGTAAGATGGGATAACAGAGGGGTTTTATTGTGCTGCTAAATCTATTTCACTTTTTAGGGAAATGTGTGAGTGCACGTTTAATTTTATCAGTACAGAGAATTCATCTAAGACTTCTCGTGTTAAAAGAGGGTATTTTAGAAAAGAAAACCCTAATAAAGAATTGCTGTGGAATTCCAATATGATTCCATGACCTTAATATTTTTCCAGATATACGAGCGAAACACTGTGCTGTCAGAAGACACCTCTGGGCAGTACTGATGAGAAAACTGCTGTGTCCAGTTTCCTCTGCACTTCAGAAAACAGAAAACTGAAGAGCTTTCAGAAAAATGTTTCAAGAATGAACTGAAATCCAAAAAATGTTAGTCCTCAACTTAAAAGGACACCTGTTCTGTAAACCCCTATTTAGGATGATCTTTTAATCTAGCAAAGTAGAACATGAGCCCACAGTAAGATATGGAAGCTAAGAGAACGCAATATAAAATTGGAATCAAAGTTCTAGTTTAGGAAAATTCTGACTGAAATCCAGTAAATTCTAAGATAAGTTTGGCTTCCTATGTGTCAGGAGGTCTCAGGAGACAAGTCAAGACAGAGCATAGGAGCATCTGCAGAACACCATGACTGATTGTGACTGCAGGATGGAGTACCCAGCCGTGCCCTCCAGGGCTCCCAAGCAAGGCGTCTGATATGTCTAGATGAGTGTTTTCAGTAGTGAAGTATGGATACCTTCTGCATCCACCACAGGTATATGCACAGATTTCTAAGGACAAAAAAAAAACTATGGTAACTGTTAATTATGGTAACTATTAAAAGCTAGACTTAAAAATTACTGTAATTAGAGTAAAATAGCTGGGCAAAGTAAGAGAAAATAAATGTAATAGTATATACTATTTGAAGTCAAAATTATTAAAGTTTTTATTTCAATTTAGTAGTGGTCTTAGGTGGCCAAGTGTTTTCAGGTAAAATCAGCAACTAATTTTTTTTTAAAATCCACTGTAAATTGTTTGATTAAGTAAATATTATATATAATTGTAAGGGAGTTTTTGATGCAGTGAGATGTAAAGCAATATTGGAAATCAAAAATGCTATTGAAACAAATAGTGTAACATCCTCAAATATAGACAAATTCTAAAAACAACAGATGTTTTCTCCACAAATAGTGTAGGTGTTAAAAATATAAGTTGTCCAAAAAAATTGGATATTTTCTCTTAGTTGTATATGGCATTTGCAGTCAATTACAACTAAAAATCAATGAACTTTTAACAAATGCATGATTTGCTTACTTGCGGTAAGTACATGCTTTTTCTTCCTGTGGAAAATTGTTGCTTTTCTCCTAAGCATACTGTTATTTTTTGATAAATCCTTGGGTTTCAGATTGAAGCACTTCATGCTAACAAAACTGTATTTTAAGAAAATAACACCACAAAATTTGTTTACTTTTGGTCTATGCATAAAACCAAATTATTTCCTGAAACACTGTATTGTAGATACCAATTTTGAATTTTATCAATTTATATGACATACATGCTGTATTGAAAATAAAAAACAATTTAGTGTGTATTTCTTACAATTTCATGTGTCAGGATTGATCACAAACTTTCAGTGGCAAATTAGCTCTATTAATTTTTAATCTCTAGCTGTAATTACAGAGATGTTGCGAGTGCTAACAGTAATAAGCTCTAACCCACAAGGATATTTCTTTGCCACAAGTCAAAATTCCAGAAGCTGCAGCAAATAATAAATCATTAAAACTGGAAAGCAAAGCAAACACCAAATATTATTGAAGCATTCTGAAGATGCTTCCTAACCTTAAATTCATCTATTTTGAACTGTCAAAAAAAGGTATTTGTTTTCACCATGGTTCACAGTTATGTGAATCCCAGAAATGTGAACAAATTTTCTTTGCTAAGCTTGCAAATTTTAGATGAACTGGGTCTGATGGATAGTTAACATGCAAAGTAATTTTTCACTTCAGCATAAAACCTTTGTTATCCAAAAGCCTGGGGGCTTCACAGTCTTACAAGAAAAGATGTAAAATACAGAACTAAACATTACCAGTTATGGGGTAAATGCATGTACCATATCCAGAGGCTGATGACAACTTTCAAACTCAAGACAAATCGTACTGAAGATTGAAGAGTAACTTGTTAATTTAGGCTTTTCTCTCATAATTTTCAAATACACAAAGCAGTTCTCAGGTATAGCTGCGTAAACTCAGCCCATTAAACTCTTCAGGTTTGTAAATCTAATTCCCTAATTACCTGCACTGGAATTGCCAGCAGTATAAGATGTGCAGCATCCTGTTCTAACCTGTACACCTTCCTCCTGTTCCAGGTAGTACATTATAGGTTGCTACTCTCCTATACTGATACAAGAGAGACTGAAGAACACCATCATTCGGTGGTTTAATCTCTGATCCTGGACAGGCTACGCAGGGATGCTGCACCGCCCTTCCTGTGAACAATGTTTTGGCAGTGATGGGAGACACATTCCGGTGGGAGGCAAATCCAGCACAGAGATATGCTGTGGGGGAAAACTATTCAGGTCAACAGGCTTGGATCTCTTTAGTAAAGATGGATAATTAACTGGCAATCATTGACCTACACACGCAAGATCAGTATCAGGTATGCAACAAATAAACCAAATAGCAGATTCACAAAAAATATTGAAATCAATAAACAGCTAAAAATGTTTAAACCCACTGCTATAATACCACAATGTTGCAGTTACACACATTCACATGGTGATGTGCAAAACCTTGTCTCTTGTGAGCACATATACCAACATTTCTGGGAGCTTTACTTCCCTCGTCTGCACAGCCCTTGTGCTGGACGTGTGGACACTCCAGCTCCACGTGTTCTGGTGCACCTTCCCGAAGTCAGCTGGTTGTGCCCTGCTGAGAAAGCACCCCTGGAGTCCTCCCCACCACCCCCCCCAGACCTTTGCACGTATGGCATAGGGTGAGATGGGAGAAAGGTCTTGGGGGCTGGTGCAGTAAATTGAATTAAAGAACAGAAGCCACAAAATTTCTGATAGCTTAAAGTAGCATTTCACATATTTCTGGAAAAAANTTCAGCAGTAATTAAAAAAAAGAAAAAAAAAAAAAAAAAAAAAAAAGTTGATTTGGTAGCACTCTACCAGTGCCTTTGTACCTTGAGTTTGTGTTATTCGCTATTTTGAAATTAGCACTTGGAAGTTTAAATGGCTTACAAAACCCCTCTGGCCACACTTGAAACAGCTACGCTGAGGTTTGGTCTGCTAGAGCTCAATTTATTTTGACTGCAAGAACTCTTTTCTGTTTGTCCAACTATACCTCAAGGTTGTTTTTGTCAGGTTTGTTTGTTTTTTTTTTTTTTTGAAAGGATAACAANTAGAGTCTGTCCTCCACATATCTGACATGAAGGATCAATACTCTTTGTTTTCCCGATGATCCAATTGCTACATAATGTATGAGTCACTGAAGATGTTCTATTAAGCTTTTATTAAGTGCCCCAAGGCCAAGCACACAGATCAAATCATTGGAGGTTTTGGTAACCGTGTTCATGATACAAATATAGTTTAATAAAGCTCATTTTAATTGATATATTTTCTCTGTATTTATTCCCTCCAGTCATAGGACAGGCAGCTTCCTCTCAGATAGGGTCACACACTGGTATTAAAATAAAGTATTTTACTCACTACATAAATTAATTAGTAGCAACAAAGGCTACAGCCTAGCTGGAGTAAATGGCATTAGGTATAATTAAGAGTAAACAAAACTTGTCCCTAAATTCTACCAGGCTATGTACAGTAGGATTACAACAATTCTATTGGACAGTAACCTATTTGCCTAGTAATTGTGACTCATACAAGCACTCTAACTACACTGATTAATTTTGCTTACAGACACTGTGGTAGCTTAATTAAATGATCCATTGTAAATAATGGCAGTCTTTTACAAGTAGCCCTACAGGAACTGAACTGTTACCTCAAAAGGCATGACCCAAACAAAAATAATGAAGGTGAACCATAAAAAATCCTTTTGAACATATGTTTATACAGAGAATGCAAAGAAACTAATTCTAAAAATTGAAATGTCGTGCTGTTAAGTATTTGACTGTGTTGTTTACTGATATAATATCCTATGCAGTAAAACAACTACTGAAAAATAACATTCAAATAAAATATACCTGATATTTCATCTTGCTAAATAACTCAGTTTGCAGTTGAATTCATAAATGAACTAGTATTAAACAAGTTAACCAAACTCATTTCAATTTACGTCCTTTGCATGACTACAAACTATAATGTGCACATTCCTGCCTATGAACTGTGCTACAGCTTCTTTCTCTAACATCTGGCCCTTCAGAACTCAGAGACATTTGCCTCGCAAATGAAATTTGAAAAGTACTTTAATTCATCAAAATCACAGATAAATACCTTGTTAACTCAGTGAAAAGTGATTAGTATAATATGAAATAGATATTGACAATTATTCTGCTGCTAGAGACAAAACATATTCTGGTAGAGAGTTTAGGTAATAAGAAAGAAAGGAAAAAGGAAAAATTCTGATACCTCAGTTGAGACTATCATTGTAAATAAGTCAAAAGAAGGATCAGATTTTAGTAAATTCTTCTTTAGTGCCAAATAAATATATCAAAAAGAAGTAAAACCAGAAAGAAAAAGGGAAGCTCTTTAGATAATGATGAATCCAAGGGAATGAATTAACGGTCAATAATGGAACCACGTCATCTGCACAACATACATGACAAATACCAAATGGGTTTCTTTCTCAGATTTCTCTAGTTTATGGGGGTGGTAACAAGGATAACTGGAAATACAAAGGAGCTCTTCACACTACTTAAAATACTTCAATGGGTTGTTAAGAATTTGGTCCTGTTACTCTCACATGCCTTGATCATTATGAAAGGTATTTTCCAGATAACTTGCCGTGTATGAAAGGACAGGACCAGGCCTGCTGAGGGTTACTGAAGTCTCATACAGCCTCAAGCAGATAATTCAAGATCCTGGTTTGAGCTTATTTCTCTGGCAATATGGAGAATATGGAGTGACTGTGACATTGTTGTGAGGTAGACCAGATGTAGAGGCAAGGGCATGCACTTCATGCAATCCAGACTTCATCCATCCATAGCTTGAATCTTATGACTTATGTTGGTTAAGTGAATTTCACCTTTATAAAAACGATTTTTATTCAGCTTGAATACAACCACCTCCTCTAATTTGTAAACATCTGGCTAAACATGGAAAGCATCTATCAAAGTTTGATGCCTTCCACTTGCAGCTGATGAGTCCTACTGCCCAAAGAGTGGGCATTGAATATCACTGAATTGCTGTCTAAAAGGCAGACCATCCTAAGCCACGGTTCTGTACAAAAGCCTCTTGATATACCAGAAAGTTGAAAAACACCAACTGGATCATCCTCTTAAGTTTCTCAGATATAGTTCTAATTAAGGTATCCCAATTCTATTTATCATTTGGAAATTGCTGAATATAGGAGCTGATACTGGAGACAGCCATATGGCAAATGAAGATGGAACTTTTAAAATTTGAAAAGTTATTCCTCCAATAGCTGAGATTTTATCAGTGCCTTTGTTAGCACACCTAATATAATTCCATGAGAGCTAAATCAGATTTATTCAAATAATTTTAAGCCAGACTTTCCTCTATTTACAAGATATTTAGCTTCAACAAATGAGGAAAATACTGAGTATACGAAGTAGCAGAACTTCACATACACAACTAACTAGGTAGAAATGGATTAATATTTTAATTTTTTTAATGTTTTTGTGTTTGTTTTTTACCTCCCTCCAACAGGCTACCACAATTATGTCTATCCTAATTTTCTATCTGAAGTCTCTATTTAACACTTACCTGATTTCTTTTTTTCCTTCTCTTTCAGATTACTAGCTACTCAGTGAAGTGTAATAAAATACTTTTTTCAACCTAGCTGTTCTACCCTTCGCTTTTCTCTTTTAACTTTATTAGTACATTATTAATTTGGACTTAGAAATTTCCTACTCTTATTTCAGAGAAGGTATGAGATTGATTAACTCCTATTCTGAAACCATATGAGTAGCAAGAACCATGATATCATCTAATTTCCACTGGAGAGAAACTACCATGTCATCTCATTTCCACTTGTGATAGTTTTCAGATAAAAGAGTGGTGGTGTATATCCAGAGAGAGAAAGGAAGTTATCTGAAGACATAAATACTTAAAGTGGCATTTGCTGTTATGGTAGCTGATATTTTAGGGCACTGTAAAAAGTAAATAACAGAAAACAAAGTCCACTTATTACATCATGAAGATACTTCTGGAAATAGATATATTGAATTTTCTATGTCCAATCACATTAATATGTTAAACTGAGAAAGTGTAAGAGTCAGGGAACAGGTACTAGGAAGACTTCTACAACATTACTAGTGACATGAACTTCGACAAAAGTCATATTGTATCCTCCGGGGGGAAAAAAAAATGAATGAATATCAGAATGAACATTTCCATAAGGATGTTATAAATAACAGATACTATACAACCACTACTGTAACTAATTTCTTGTTTTCCCTTGCTACAAAAGTAAAACAGACCATATAGACTTCTGTAACAACACTGTTTTGACTTTCGTGATGCAACTTCTTTGGTCTTATGTTAGACAAAATGTGTATTATATAGTGTCAGCCTGAATTCCATGTTAGAAGACTACACTAGTCTTGGAGAATTTTATCTGAGACATCAGCATCTTCATACACATAAAACTAAATGAATTTTTTCTTGTTAGTCAAAAAGAATTCCTTTTATAGAGCAGGCTTGCTAAGAAACATGCCTTTTGTTATATATTAATGTCACTCAAACACAGACACAATAAAGTCAGCAGGCTTCTCAGTTTTACCAGTTTTCTATCAGATTTCTTATTTGGACTAACTGCTACTAGTTCAATAAACTGGAGACAAGAACAAAATCAAGCATAATAGGATTAACAAGTAATTCCTTATTTATGATTAAGGTCTGGTGTGATTCCCTGAGTGCTCTACAAAACTGAGCACAAAGTTAAAAAGATTCACTCTGTAACTGAAGCTATTTCAGTGAAATAAGTCTGCTGTGAATAAATGGGATAATGGTCACACTCTTTTTTCACTCCATCAGAGACCAGTACAAGTACTGACTGGCAAAGGAACCAGAAGGAAACATTTCTGACAGGACCATATAACCCAAACCAAACAAAAAAAACCCAACCAACCAACCAACCAAACAAACAAAACCCACGGAAAAAGTGCCATCCTAGATTTTATCTGAAAAATTGTTTCATCTTTCCTTTTGTCATATGTAGAGAAAACAATACTATCCAATTATTTCTAATAATTTAGAAAGTATTATCTAATTGGAATAATTCTGGTGCATCATTACTTTCAAATGGCTAGAGTATGAGTGTGAGGGGACTGCATCCTTTCTAAAAATGGTTGGCCAAGGAGAGTGCAGAAAAACCAGAATTCAGCTCACACTAAAGAGCTTAAGTCTGAAAACCACACACATATTTTACTGCCATGGAAATTGCAGAAGCAGACCTCCTCACTGTGCAGTGGCTAAGACATTCAGTTATTTAGAAGTCCAGCAACCAGACAAACCAAAAATATATTCATAGCTAAAATACTGTTGTTGCATTTCCTGGATGCTAGGCAGAAGGGGCAAAAGGAAACAACAATTTACCAGCTTTGCCATAAGGGTAGAACCTCAATTATGTCCTGAAGTTTGCCACTCAATTGTCAGCAATCATTAGAGTATGTGTGGGAATGAAATACAGAGACTGCATGGCTTGAGAGACTCCAAACATCAAATTATTAGCCCTTAAAAACTCTCATGCAGGCTCAATCTCCTGTCCTCCAGTTCCACATCTCTGATCCCTGACAGGACAGGGCTAATGAAACTGGCTTCACCAGTCGGAGTCAGAGGCAGCATATCTGCCATTTTTTACCTTGTAAAGTCGGGGGCAGAGAGAAAAAGCATCCAGAAATACAATTACTGAAGGCAGTATGGAAGCACAGGATGAACAGAGCAGAATGGAGTAGTGCCTCATCTTGGTGAGACTGTTGAGGTGGATTGTTGAGATGATTGAGGGTCTTTCTTTCTCCCTCCTCACTCCCCCACTATCCTCTGCTTCTGCTTGCACTGCAAAAAAAACATAAACATTGAGTTAAGGATATAGAAAAAATAATAAATAAGTTTCGTATGGGTTTGCAACATTTCCCTTGACACAGTTTAAAAATCTGAAGGTAGTCTTGTTTACCTATCCTCAAATATAAGCGTACAAAATGAATAATTGCTATGAAGTCAGCAGACAGCCTCCTGAAGAGCAGTTTTACTTTACATTCTGTGTTTTAATTTTTAGCATTTCTGTCAAAACAAACCCGTCTTCATTTTCATTCCATTTGTTTCTTTGTTATTGGAAAGATTTACATTTACCTTTCCCATGGTGAAGGTCATAAAATGATGGATTAAGCATTAAAAATAACCAGAAAGCATAGCTGAAAGACAGAAAAAAATATTGAAATAATGGCTCTTTTTTGTGATTATGTTTAAAGATGAACACTTTATATTCATGATGAGTGTTTCTTAAATAGTAAATTCAAAGTCACATCATTACACACAAAAGAGAACCTTTCAAATAAATTTGTGTACTTTTACTAAGACACTAATTATTGATTATTCCAGGCAAAACCAATTTTAAATATGTTTAATGTGCTTGCTAAACTTAATCTCATATCATACTGTTTTTTCAAACTGGAACAGATTTAGACCTTGAGAAAAGGGTGTGTGTAGTGGGAACACACTTGTTGTGGGCCAGTTCACAACACTAAATACCAGTCACATGAGGATGTCACATGAGACTATGTAATGCAACGGCTCTGACTCCAGACCTGAAGTACCTGGTCAAGCAGAGGTGCAGAACTACGTATTTGGCCTTGCCCACCTACAGGAGAAACTACTGATCTACCAAATGGCACAATTCTTCCACTATTGGAACTGCTTCTGCAGGCAGAGTGCTCCATGGGAGCTTTGCTTTCCCCTATGTAATTTCAAATGACTGGCCTCTCAGTTTGAATGTAATAGCGGTTATCTGGAAAAAAACCAAAAACAAACAAAAAAACCCCAACAAAATAATCAAACATATCTAGTTCATGGTACTTCCAAGTTAACGTGTAAACAAGGCCTTATTCTCTTGATCATATTTACCTTGAGAAAGATTGGCATATTCAATCAATAAGGTAGAAGAAATGAACCATGTTTAGAGTGAAAGCAATAGGAAAGTGGCTTACATTTTGGGTCATTATTAAAAGGCTAGGAAGGGTCTGATTTTTCAGAAGACCAGCAATCAGTACCTTCCTTAAAAGCATCGGACTTTCAGTTTGTGGAGTCAGGCACATCTGTATGCAACACAAATTTCAAATCTCATTTGCTCCTGTCTATACACACTACTTTAACTGCACTTTTCATGGTGTACAGAGTAGAACCAACCTTTTGGAGGCTGAGGACACAGGCATGATGTAATCAGGGATGACAAACGCACTTGAACGTCATGAATATCTTATCATCAGAAAACTGCAGCCCCTTAGCAAGCACTTTTCAGGGGCATTCTGAAAGAAACAAACTCTACCTAACTTTTCCTCTGCCTCTAGTAATTTCATCCCTTTTACTTTCAGGGTTGGCACTGAGACAGCTTAACTTTGGCATTCAACAGCATGAAATTATGCTGCAGGATCTCTTCCTGCCATTCTCCCCATTTGTCTCACTGTCTCCGGTGAACTCTGCAATATTTTCCAGCAAGGAGATCTTCATCTCCTTGCGGGAAAGCATCAGCCTGACTCTCTTGCAGTCATTTCCCATATAGCAAATCACAGAAACACGCAGCGGCTGCAACAGTAAGCTGTGAAAAGACACATCCAACAGTTCATCCTACACAGTTCCTTCCCTCTTTCACTACCTGCTGACCATAGGTATCTAGCAAATGATCCAAATTAGGGAGTAAACTTGAAAATATTTAAAACAGTTGGTCTGACACTTTGAACATCACTTATTATGATGAATGTTTAAATGAGGATGGTCACAGTTTGGAAATATGATGGAGGCATAATACACAATAATTCTGCAAAATAAACTTACACTGCAAAAATAGAGCTGAAGAAATGAAATTCTGCCCCAGCATACAAAGAAATTGTGGGTAAACAGTTTATTTAATTTTCTACTGTTTTCTTCCTGTTGGAGTCAACAGGTTTGTAGCATTTCTGGTGTTATTTACTGAAGCCACATGAAATACGTCAGAATGACCTCAGTACAGACTTTCCTGAACAGCTTTATTTCTCAGGGTCAATTTAGGTCAAGGGGACAAGAGGCCAAAGAAGATCAGAGCTAAACCAGGAATTCTGTCATAAGAAAGACTGAGGCTAAGGTTAAATACATTTGGTTCTAGCACTGTATTTCTAATAAAGATACACAATTTTCATTCACATTAATATATTTATCATATTTAAAGTATAGAATATTTCTGAAAAAATGTCAGAAAGTATGAAGTCTCAGTTTATTGGTCTTACGTTATTAGGTACAGTAACTACCAAAGGAAAGGGAAAAAATGGTTAGACACTTTTGTTTATTAATCACATTAAATTTACTTTTATTATTTTACCATTTGAATTTAATATGTTGACTGAATGTTGACTGGGATTTTCAATCTGTATTTTCATTAGAGTATTAGCGACAATTCTGAAAATACAATCCTGATGCAAATAGAAGGAAAAAAAAGTAAATGCGTGTCAAATGTGGTTTTCCAGATGCAACAGATTTTATTCACTGTGGCTAACTCATCAGCAAAATAATATTTCAGATTCTCTAATTTTCAATAAGCCTATGTTTTTCTTGTTTCTGGCATTTCAATTATTAAATCTGCCATTATTTTAATAATTTTGCCTTTACATAATCTTCCATATTGCTGAACAAGATACCTTTGTCAACTCTATGGCCAGTGATTTTGATTTCATATGCTAGGAAAAATAATGTTCTTCCAGTTAACCTTGTCGGAAAATGAAAACCAGTGCAATTTTTAACAGGCAAAGTAAAAATTAATTAGTTCTCTTTTAAAAAGAACATTAATAAAAGTGATAGAAGTGAGAATAAAAGGCCTCAACAGTTTTTTCAAATTATAGGCAGGGATAAAGAGGCAATTGGAGAGAGCATTATAAATAGTAGGAGAGGAAATTTTTTTAGAAATTGACATCCAAAATTCTTCTCCTTCCACTGTTTGTCATACTACACTCTTTCTTCTGATTTCACTATCTAAGCAAGCAGCAGCTTTGTGGTCTGGAGAGGAGTGCTTTTCAAGGAAAATATCACAAAAAGCTCCATAGTTAGTAAAACATAAAATAAAAAAATAAAAAATTATGCAAGTTAATAAAGAAACTCTGGTATTCATCACTACTTCTCCAGTTTGATTGTCGTTCTTCTGCATGTTCCTTCATTTAAAAACCTGAAAGATGTTCCATTCTTGTGCGTAGTTCAAAGATGAAATCTCTTATCTGTCCAGATACTGTGTATGGAAGATCTACTTGGATATTTTAAGGCTCTCCTGAACAGATACTACATTTTATGGGGAATCATACTGTATTTAAAGGGCCAAAAATCAGTAAAGATTTCTGGACCTAGAAGACAGTCTCTAAAAGACTAAGTAACAAAAAAAAGTTCAGTCTGCAAAGTTAAAATTAGAACTAGGAAATGAAAACAGCAGTTGACAAAACAGTTCTGTCTGGCCCACACCACTGACCTACTCTTGCTATAAGTTATAACAAATATTTTTTAAAAAAATCTTCACCTTTAAAAATATTTGCTATGTGGCAAAGATGCACTAGTATTGTGTATCATTTGTAATGGTAAAAGGTGAAGTATAATCAAAAAGAAAAAAAAAAGAAAGAATCCCTAACTGACATCAAATACTTGATTACCGTATGAAGAAAAGGAGATAAACCACATCCTTATATGGTTCACCTTAAGGAGGAGAAAATAAATGCCTGCTGTACCTCGGTAAGAAACTCAATCCATCTTATGGTCAAAAAACTTTCTTTTGACAGCAAGTTTAGCCAGCAAGGAAATTGCAGGTTATATATCTTGATTACTCCAGTGTTTACTATATCTGAAGGATCAGACTTGTAGTTGAAGCATTAATTTACTTTTAACAAATTCAGTGCTTAGTATGTGAAGTTCTTGTATGTAAATTGATATGGTATTTCTGCTTATAAAATTGTATGCCAAGGAGTAGCCCTTTACATGCAACTCTTGAGGCATTCAAATGGAGCTGCCATTTGGGAGGTAGATTGTAAGACTGCTGATAGATAAAGAAAAATCTGCAAGAAAAATCTGAGTGCTCCACTGGTGGCAATGACATTGGTGACTGGGCAGCCAGCTGAACTCCCAGCTTTACCTCAAAAAGAAGCAGGGTGGCTTCCTTGAGCTATGATATTTCCTGCCTGTGAACTCGTGAAACTGAAGCCCAGTCCCCCACCTTTTGAGATACAGGCAAAGTCTGCAAATTTCAGATATTTGCAGATTTTTATATGTGGCTCTGAATGCTGGCCATTCTGAACTGCAGTGATTTAAGGTGACGTACTTCAGACATGTGGCAAATGGGAAAATGAAAAAATCCATTTCAATCATCCCAGAAAAAACAGAGACACGTACTCTGATGCAGCAAAATGTCAACTAGTTTATAACCAAACCTAGGAGGACAAATTACAGTTTAACATTAATTCGACACATTTTAATGACACTTAAAACGTAAGGCAAATACAATCAATAACAAGGGCTTTAAGTATATTATTAGTAAATATGCTGATATAAGGTTTTAGAAAAGGTCAGTGCTGGTTATTGAAGCATTGGGACAGTTTGCATACAGCAATTAAAATGGACAAGAAATACAGTCAGCGCTGTTTCGCATTATAGGAATAGTGTACACATGAGAAGTCTCACAAACATGCTTATTCCTTCCTCTGTTTTAACACTTTTTTCCTCTTTTTTTCAACACTCTACTAATACAGATTAGAATTTAATTATACCAAATAGCACTGCTGCATCAGACATATGATGGAGCTTCAATTAGGAAGTACCTAATGGATATTAGTACAATTTTGCACTGTAGTTAAAGGTCTAGAAATAGCTCAAATGCAATATCATGATAACAAAACACTAAGAAAACATTGATGGCATGGAAATTACATATTTGAAAAATGACCCTATAAATTAGTCTTTAAAAAAAAGTATATATCTGATGTGAGTTTTGAGCTTTCTGCATCTCAGTGCATAAGATCCAATGGCAAAATCATTTCTTAATATTTAAATTATTCTTTAACTCCTATGTTTTTGTGATTAAATTGTGTCCATTGCAAGATATTCCCTCAAGTCACTTTTATTGAGCGTCTTTTTAGAGAGCTTTTGGAATTTCAGGCAACTCCTTCTTAGTAATCAAGTATACTGACTCTGTGAAAGCAGAAAACTTACCTTGTTAGATCTCTTTTTGGCAGTGACAAAAGACAGGCTCAACTCCTGTCACTTCAGCTTCTTCCCACCAACACTTCATGGAATCCTCTCTTCTGTGATGAAAGAATATTAATACTTTTCTTGCCTTGGCTCTGTCAAGGCAAAGAAGGCAAGTGACCCATTTTAAAGAACTACACTGACCAATGTCCAATGACTTCTACCGACTGTAGACTTAATGCTGAATTTTAAAAATCCTCTAAATTGATTTATTATGCTTATAGCCAAGGAGTAACCTAATTTCAATTTTACTGATTGCTGATCATGGTTCTCTCGAGACATTACAGTGCATGATGTTATTTGATGTGAACTACAAACTCATGGACCATTCCAAAATAACATTTTTCCAAGAGCAAGACGCTAACTCAGGAATTATTTGACTAACTCATTTAGACAAATCATAAATGTTATAGCAGTAATTAAAAAAACACATTAAAAATCTGAATTACCATCTTCATTACTGTGTTTGTTTGGTGTTGTTTAAGAACTAAACCAAGTGGTAAACTGCAAGGGATCTGCTAAATGCTTACTCTACTATGAGTGCAGCTACAGGTGAGGTGGGAATGGGATTGGTGTTTCTGTGCTCTCAGCTTCCACTGTCACCAAGAAGGTAATGAAAGACAGCAGGAGCAGGGAATACATCAGATTAGGAAGAAAATAAAACATGAAAAAGTGTCGTACTGAATATGACATTCAGAGAGGCTACGTTCAGACTACTTGATGTGGTGACGATATCTCAGTCGCCTGTATCAGAGACTATGGAGCTGCTGTAGCCCAAGTGCCCCACAGCATTCCTGTTTGTAAAAAAAAAAAAAAAAAAAAAAGGGAAAAAGGAGGAATGATGCTTGTCACCAGCTTTCAGTATGATATGGAGTTGGTACATGCCATGGGCAGTGTACCACGATACTGTACACAGCTATAGCCAAAGAGCAATGTGACTGTGATGCCCCTCATATAATCTAGACAACATGAAGAATCTCTAAGTTTCTCCTTATCACCTGAAAGGCTCTTTTGTCTGACCGGCTTTCTGAGTTCTCAAAACTGCAATCAAAGAGTTTGCAAAAAGGCTCTCCTTCCGTATGAGATGGCCTGTGTTAAACTTCATGACCTATATTGCCAAAAGAATTGAACTGAACAGCCAGGTTGATGTGCTTTCAGCAAAAGCACAGAACTGAAAGTTTTATCATAGTAAATTATTCTTACGCTTCCCAGATAAGATGTGCTTTCTAATTATGATACAATTTAAGTTTTTTTCACTTAGATCTTGCATGATAAGCATATTAAATTGCCATGATAGGCTACAATTTATCATGACTGCTAAAAATGGGATATTCAAATTGTGGTTGGTCATTAATCATGGTCAGTGGTATAGCAAATAAATGGAGTGTAATGCATCTTGGAAATCTGTGAAGGATAATTAACTAGAATTGCTAGAAAACTAGAACAGATGAATACTTAGATACAAAAGCAAAACATAAACAGATAAATACCATAAACCCTATGAAATATAATTATGAAATTATATTGCTATCGGTGTTCCCTTGCCTTTGCCCAGAACATTTACAGATACATTATTGGAAACTCTCTGAATAGAAGAATATCAACTAAGGTATCTAACATGTGGTATCCAGTCATTTCTACTTGAATACTTTGTGAAAATTTCACTTATAGCTCCTCTGTAAAATTGAAATAAAAGTACAGTTTAATTAATACTTATCAATGGACTTTAACATCTTCTACTGAGAGACTAAAATAGGTTGGGCATGAAGACACTGAGCCTCTAGGTTGGCAAAATAGGTAAATTTTAGAAATAGTTAAAATTTTAGAAATAAGTAAATATTAGTTATATCTAATAATTAGGTCTAGATATCTCAATCTATGATTTAGATATCCATAGACTTATCTTGACAATGAGGACAGGATTTAGTCTATTTTGGCTATAAAAGCCTCATTTTACATAGCCCAGTAAAAATACCTTTACATCCCACAAGGAATCCAGGCAGTGTTTGCAATAAAAAAGAGAATTCACAGCAGTCAATGGCTAAAACAGCTACTACATGGTCTGAGGCAAAAACCCCAAGGATCCCCAGATTTTCCATGTCCATTAAACAGGCATTATTCCACAATGGTCTGGACGACATCCGAGTTTTGACCGACAACCTATTGGTTACTGCAATAGGCTGACTATCACAGAAAGAAACTTCCAGAATGCAGAGTTTGGTCTTTTTTTAAAAAATCTCAGTATATTGGGAAGCAGAGGCTGATACAAGAGGGTTCTCATTTTGAAAACAAGGAAATCAGTAGATGTTCTGGGGTCCAGATCTTCCTTCTCAAATTTAAGTAATTATTATCCTATCTACAGAAAAGTATGTGACCCCAATTCTAAACCTTAATCACTGCTGCCATTGTTAAAAGGCATATTTTCAAAGGTGAAGTCCATTCTTAGATGATTTTTACTATTGCATTACAATATTTATAAAATTAAATCCTCAGGCAACCTGAAAAAAATCTGAGCAGAAGTGGTCAGTTAAGGAATGGGACCTTCTTACAATTTTGTCCTCCATATAACTTGGGCTCATGCTGTACATATTCCTATTTGCTGTATTCTTAAAGACAGGGAGGAGGGAAGAGGCAGTGAAACATGGTGCCATACACTGAGGAGAAGCAGGTACAACAGAATTTGTCACCTAAACTGCAATTTTTAGGTATATGAGAAAAATTATTGGAGTTACTTACCTAATGCTAACTCACTGCAAAATTCAGGATTTTAATGTGTTTGCACTAGACCGAATCAGAATTATACCAAAAAAATCTATCTCTTAGTTGTCTACAGCACAGAGCCATAGCATGCTAAGGCTCAACTTTCAGAAATTATCATTTCAAAATGCACAAAAACTGTGGGTATGCAGGGCTGACTAGATTGAACTATATATATATAATTCTTCACTGTGCCAATTAAAAAAAATACTATCAATAACATGAAAGCTGTTTGCACTTTGGAAACTACAATTAACTTTCAAACAGTTACTGAAACTTTGTTCAAAAGGCAAGATTAACTGGTGACAGCTATATAGATCAAGGTTTTGTAGTGTATTTTTCGATACACAAAAATTCCCATTGCTAACTGAAAGTAAGCATAAGTGGTACCCTAAAAATACTGGGGGTACTACAAAACAAAAACCAAAGCAACCCAACATTTTTGACTGATTACAGACTATGCTCTTTTGACCAATTTAAATGAATGCAGCTACTCTGGGCAGTTGACATCTTGGTTTAAAGAAACAACATGCCTGAAAGTACAATTCCCTACAAATGAAACCTGTTCCATTGTCTGAACCTTTGAGAAGAGAAATTGCTCCAGGCTTCTGTTCAGGAGACTTAGCACTGAAGCATATTTTTGTACATACTATAGAAGCACAAATAAAGGGCTGTTTTCTAAATTGTGATGAAATAACTTTTTAAAGCACGTTTGTCTTTTTAAATTGTACCCAGTGGGAAACAGGTTGAAGTAAACAGAAGTGAGCATCAGCCAAGCTTCAGGTGTGGTGCTCTGCAGCAGCAGCTGTACCCCCATGACAAAGTTGATGAAAAAAGTAGCTAGCATTTGCAAAGAGAAGGAAAAAAAGTTAGCAGCCCTGCAAGAATTGGGATCCAGATATTAAAATCTAGTACGGTGGTTTTTATTTCAGAAAAGAGTGCTGCAAAAAGCTATTATATATGGTTTGGACGTAACTGACTGGGCGGGTGGTGGGTAACGGTAATTTTTTTTTTTTTAAATTTTGGGAAGAAAGTGTCAATCTATAACCCAGATGAGAAAGTGTAAGTATACAAGATTCATGTTCAGGAAAGCTGGGGCTGGAAAGGGCGTGTGAGGGAACTCTGCACCCAGCTCAGGCAGCCCATCCTTCTGTGGCACTGTTTCTAAAATCACAGAGCTAGGGCAGGAATCTCTCAAGGTCCTCTCCTCTGAGACAGTCATGCTGTGATCGGTAACATAAGCTTTTCAACACTGCAATGCCATTTCAGTCCAGCTCTTTCAGTCCAGCTCTTTCAGTCCAGCTCTATCCTTCAACTTCACACAAAAATGCTGATACTAAAACAGTGGAAACATCTATATTTGAAATGCCAGAACCATTGTCTGCAAGCAGGACACAGAAATATGAGCTAACTCTAGACTGAAACAAAAAGCAAAACACAGTGAGCTTGGCTGCATCATCCATTCAAAGTATCAGAGAGCAAATAGTGGATGGACACAGGTTCAGATGTTTTCATTCCATAAGGTCAAAAACTTCACAACTATAGGACACCAACAGTACTTTGGCTTTCAGATTGATATGAGATTTTTACAAACAGAGGCATGTGAAGAGTCAGAGTCAAAACCAACTTTTTTTTTTTTTTTACAGCAGCGCAAATCCCAGCATTGCTCTGGATATACAGACGATGTCATGAAGGACAGAGCGGCACCCTGCTCAGCTCTGAGTGACTTACCCTCTGCCATGCAGCAAGCTGTGGGGCTGCATGGATTAAAGTCAGTTCCAAGGAGTTGATATAAGTGCTGGATCAAACGGTATGTCAGCAGACAGAAAAGCGCGAAAGGCACGGCAGCGTCCTGACAGAAATCCCTTGGTGGAAATTTAAGAAAGCATGCCACACTATATTTTATCTTTGGCTTGGACTTCAGAAAAGTAGAGAATTTTAGGACTGGTTTGCAGTGCTTTACATCTTTTGGTCCTGGTGCTTTTTTTTCCCCTTTTAACCTTGTGATGAGACTTTCAAAAGATATTCAAAGCAGATGATTTTACAGATGCTCCTGACTGAGCATAGTCCAACAAATTTACCTTAACACAATATAATATCATTTACTGAAGCCACAAGCAGATACAGACATCTGTCATACACAGGACAATTTTCCTGTAACATTTTGTCAGTGAATTACATGAAACATTTACCTGAAATATTAATTTTCATCAATATTCACCTAATCCCCTTCATATTTTGAAAGTGTCAGGATGTTAGCAACTGTTAAATATTTTTTAAATTATAATCTGTGTCCTTGAACTGACAGATTTTTTCCTTTCACTAGCTGATTTTTGCTATTAATGCTGTGACAATAAAATGTTGGTGTATGAACAGGCACAACACAAAAAATCCCAGCTGAACTAAATTAGTATTTGTAAGATATTCTGAGATATTGATCTGCCTGCCTTAAAAGTAATTCATGCAGTTTAGTGTTGAACAAAAGGTACAGTTTTAAGAAAATGTGCTGTAGGGCAAAATTTGTAGAATAATTAAAAATTTAAGATTACTTCTTTTGACTTAACACCTTCACTTTAACAAAATAATTTTACATGACTCAATAGTATAAAGAGAAGAGTTTTATATATAAAATTAGGAACAAGTTTTTTGCATTAGAATTAGAACTGTGAGAATTTCTCTTGTATAATCTGGTCAATACTTTGCCTCTCCCTTTGACTTTCATATGCAGTAGATCATTTAAAATAAGTAGACATAAGAGTAATAATGAAAAGACTGATCCATGTAAATGTTCAAACACATCTATGCTTATAAAATGTAGACTCCGTTATTTCTCTCAGAGAGATTTTTCTTTAAAAAAATGAAACATGAAATGGTCTCTTAAGGTCTCCCTTTTTATACTACAAGCCATCCAAATTCTTGTGTTGGATTTAAATGTATTTGTAATGCCATAAATATGAGCAAGAGGGAAGGATTTGTGAAAGAGGAAGATTGATAGGAAATGACCTTAATAAGGTTTACAGATTGTTTAATCTCAGGAAAAAAAAAATTAAGATAGAAGCTAAAGATCCATTAGAAATGTGTCCAATTTGTGGTTTAACCCTGCATTTGACATTTAACTTCGTTTTACCAATTCCTTAATCCTTCTGGTCTTCCACTCAAAATATCTTTTAATTAAAAAGCTATAAATGTGCTCCTTTGACCATCTCTTAAACCTGCAATCCTCTTAGATTTCCCCTGAAAGGACTAATCCCCTTAGTTCCTTAGAGGAAAATGCTGGCTGGGAGAGCCTGTGGCACAGTGCCCAACAGAGCTGAGACACCTGGCAGAACTCTGTGCCAGGTGGACAGGAGCCTTCTGATCCTCACCTCTCCCAGACCAGTGCAGGGAATCTGAAGCTAGTCCGTGATTTAGGAAGAGCAGAAAAGAGCAGGCAGATGACTTGAGTATAATGCCACTGCTCTCTGTTCATCACCCCACTAAAACCAGTGGCATATGCCCCCTGGTGTAGGGGGATCCAGATCTCACCTGAGATGTTTCCAGGAGCCTGATCTGAAGGGAACTGCTGCATTTCTGTGTAGCTCAAACAGTGCCTCTCCACCACTGAGTCTGGATTGTAGTGCAATTATTAATATCATTATGCAACTCAGACAGGGGAAGAGGATATGTTGATAAATTTCTGCTGAACCAAACAAAGAATCCTTTCTCTCAAGCACCACCTTTTTAGTAACAATTATACCAGCCAAATTCTTCATACAGACCAACAACAGGTCTTCAGTTGCTGTCTTTGGATTTTTAACTTCCATCACAAACCTTTAGTATCAATATGAAATAAAAGCAGCCACATTAGTTCCACACCATTGTTCGAAAGAACTGGGACAAAAATTAATATCTATGAGATAATGCAAGGCAAAACTGGATTTTCATGAGATGATTTTTTTCTTTGAAGGAAACACATTTGTACTCAACAGGGGAAAAAAAAGGTTTTTGTGCTGTGAAAAATTATTGTTCGTTTGCAAAATTAAAAATCAAGATTACAAGCCAACCATATTTCTCAAACATGACATGTTCTCTATACCATATGTTCTGAAGAGAGATTCATTTAATTGTTTGGAACAAGGCCATGTAGTTGTCAAATTCCAGGACTCCACCCAAAGTCATGTAATAATTTTCTTCAAGGTGTGTGGCATTGCATTATGCTGTTTTCCCTATCAGAATTACATTCCTCAACATAAAAGTCATTGACAGCAGGCTCAGGCTCAGGCTAGTAATTACCTAACTTCAGGAATCAATGAGAACAGACCAGTGCTTCAGTGCTAAAAAGAAGGACAACACAGAACAAGGTCCTTAAATCACCCACATGAAATGTACAGAATTAGATACCTAAGAAGGGTGTTCACAATAGCCAGCCTGCTGGGACACCAAAGCCAGACAGAGTAAGGGAAATTGTCATTCTAAAGGCTTTAACTAAATTGCATGTTCCAGACACAAATCACTTCCTCACGAAGCAGTAATTCACATCCAAGCAGGGTGCCCGAAATTCAAAACTGGACAACCAAAGTTTGAGCAAATCACAAGCTTAATGTAGTAAAAATGTCTTTGCACTCTCAGAAGCATTCTAACCTGACCTACTTGCTCCCAGAATCACTTACATTTGGGACATTAGAAGCATGTACCTAAACACTAGACAAAGATGCCTGAAGAAGCTTGAGCTTTTAAATATGGACAGATCAAGCCCAGTTAAATGGACAAAATATAAGATAGGGGCATCTGTGGAAATACAATTCATCTTTTACAAGGCAATGGAGTGCTTGCTGTCATGGGTGCTAGGAAATATTTGTGAGGAAAAGGGCCTGTGTTTATTTTGTTTATCTGGCTGAAACAACTTTCCCACCCTCTTCCAAAAGCTCACTGCCATTCTTTTTTCTTCCCAAAATTGAAATGACTGTAAAGAATAATAAATTACAATACAAATTAATTTTCTTTTTTCATTTAGTAGCATTTTTTACAGAAATTAGAATAAAAAGGGGTACAAGCTCTCTTCTTTCCAAACACACTTGAAGCCTACTTCCAGCCTGTTCTTCCTATTGGGAATCCTTGAGTGCACCAGCGGTTAAGCCCTTCCTTACCTGACCAACATTCAATGCTGTTTTTCAATTCTTTTAGTGATTCCCTGGATAGGAAGGAAGGATAACCAATCTGCAATCAAATGTCCTTTTGTCTTGTTAGCGTAGATAACAACATTATTTGGATGTAAGAATGCAGTTTAAAGCAAATAAAGGTCCTTTAAAAACGTAGTAGCAATTCCTACCACTCATGTTGCCTTTATCAAAGAATATTATATACTAAGTTTGGTTCTGAGCTAGGCTGAATTTAGATATGTTTTAGTTTTAGACTTCTCTTTGTATATTCAAGGATGTTGTAGTTCTTTTGAAATTTAACAATGTATGCACTAATTTGTTTTACTTTACTATAGATTTAATTTAATAGCACTAGGTGCTAATGAGAAAACTCTCAAAAGAAACCCACGAGTCTTTCTAAAAATGCATTTCTGCAAATCAACATGCTGATATTTACTGACTTTTTTCCTGAAAGAAAGACACAGGATTTGACTGTGTACCTTCTGTAACTGCTTCATGTTTCTTCTCCTTTTATCAAATTTCAATTTGTGTTGTAAAGAGTTTACACATAAACACCTCAGATGGTATGTTTTCTGTGCCTAAATGACCTTCTGTGAATTGCAGACCAATACCATTTTCTTTGCTCATTGTATGGAAGCTCTTTAAAAGCATTATAAATCATTAAAAGCAAATGGCTCCCATCTACCTTTTTACTTTCAACGCAGCTCTGAAAAGGGAAGTTACATTAGACTTTCTACTTATGATTGTCAGTTTTGCTGTATTCATCTCTCTTTGTACCTTTTATGTACTTCCAATAATTACAACATCCAGCTTTCACTACATTCAGTATTTCTGGATATAATTC
This sequence comes from Grallaria varia, assembly GCA_013396735.1. NCBI lineage: Eukaryota > Metazoa > Chordata > Aves > Passeriformes > Formicariidae > Grallaria > Grallaria varia. Next base: position 112,565 of record VWZG01011719.1, on the reverse strand, counting down.
ATACATATTTGTATTTATCTTTAAAAGCTATGATTTGGAATCCTAGTGGTATTACCATAAGTAATGTCTTCCCTGTACCCAGTATATCTCAAACTAAAACCTACATGGGTTCTCGATGGGAAAGTCTTATTTGTAGCAACCATTGGTCATTGCATAACAGGTAAGAGACAGTCTCTTTATAACTGCAGAAAAAGGGAATGATGAGGACTAAGATAAGGTAGAGAGACAGATACATGATGCTATAGAGAAACTTTGCATTAAACAACACTGAAATTTATTGTTCCTTTACTATCGTAGAAGACTGTTCCACTGGTCTTGACTTTTTATTAAAACAGTACATAAAGTCACAGGTTAATGCTAAGATAAATTACAAGTTTTCTAAGAAGGGACAGCATTCTGTTGTATGTCTGAACAACTTCAAATGGCTTCCAAAGTGCCTCTTTTCCTAGAAGTGGTGGTACTCTCAAGTACACAAACATAAAAATTACTAGAGTATATGTACTTCAGTATACATACAGGAAACTTAGAAATTAAAGTGTCAATCACACTGCTCATTTACATCTGTTTTCATATTTACACATATTCAACAGCATAATCAACCCTAACACAATTATTTTTTACTACATTAAGTCACTCTTATGCTACAGCAATATAGAATTCTGTTGTCTGTCCAAACTCACGTGTTTTCTATAGGTAATTCTTGGAAAAACTCTTCATCTATTAATACTGAATTCCTCTGACATTACACAGAATGAATATAATCAAGCACATCATTTGTGCTAATTCATTTATAAGAGAGAAGAGGAAGTTGGAAGAGAGATGGGCATCTTCAGCTGCCTATCTCTTTGTACATCCATATTTCTCTTTGACATTGCTAGTTCTTTGGTCACATGTATGGATTCATTTAGTCTCAAACCTGAAGACAGTGAAAACCATTTTTGGCAGATTTAGCGTCCTGCTTTTGAGAGAAGACAGTTACTGTAAATCACTGGCTAGGGTACTGATGTTATAATCTTGGTCTGGCTTAGATAAAATTATCTATATCTACATTCAAAAGATCTTCATGAGCATCTCTGTATTATCTGGGGATAAGCCATGTAATTTGTCATGACCTTTATAAACTGCAGTAGTTTTGGATGTTTCGTGATCCGAATTATTTCCCTCTTCTCTCACTCTCTCAGAAATGCTCTTATGAAAACATTATTTTTAGGACAAAATACATTAAAAATATAAACCCCATTTATCACATAGCATTATATGTCTTAAACATGGATTCTAAAGGAGGAGAAATAGCACAGAGGTTTTAATGTGAAGTTTTCTCTGTAGGGGTCTCTGCTATTAGGTTCTCATGCAATTAAAGTCTTCTGTTTCAAGGTCTTTGGACGGGGAAATACAGTATCTAATGCACAGTGTCTGGCACAGAGAATAGCATCAAAATCAAATGGGCCACACTGTGCAAGAAGAATTGCAATTCCTTTTGGTTAAGGCTAGCCATAACAGGCATGCTCACAGCAGCATGTTGTGACAGATGGGGGTCTCTAAATTCCTTTTTATGTTCGAGGCCACCAGAACACATATATGCTGGTAGTTTGGACAACTGAAATGATTCAGGGATTAGAGGATATTACAGAGGAAGAGCAAGGAAAGGAACTTAATTTACACAGCTTAGAGAAAAAGAGATTAAGAGGATATAAAACTGTATAAATATCTTCAAGGTTTCAAGGAAATAATATCAATGCAAGAAAAAGATTATATATGCTACCTAAGAAAGGTTTACTATCCCAAAACTTTGAAATTTTAGGTAGAGAGCACAAAAAAAATGGCTAATGAGATTATTAAATAGAATACTCAAGTAGAGAAGACAAGTCACGTGTCTGGACCAAAACCTTAAGAAAACTGAAGAAAACTGCTTGCAACTGCCCAATAAAAATAAAATTGGTATTTATACCAAGTTTTCATTCTGTTAACATAATTAATGTCAGTGCCTTCAGAGCCTAAAAAAGTTTTTCTGGCTTGCCGAGGGATTTCTTTTCTTTATGTGAGATATGAACAAGCCCAGAAGTGCCAGCATATTTTAAACATATTTTGCAATATCTAGTGTTTCTTCATGTATGTGAAGATCTGGTAGTCTCTTTTGCTATTCCACCTTTCTGAGCAAAAGGTGAAAAATACTATCTGAGCACCTTTGAAGGTGCTGCAGAACTGAAAAAAAAATTAGAAACACAAAACCAAAATAATATCATATTATTATTGAACACATTAGATTAGCAGTGTTGGAAAAGCAAATGAATGATACTAAATACAATTTTTATAATGAAAACAGTGTTAATGAAAATCGAAAATTCTTATCAAAAAGACTTAAATTAGCCACAAAGGAAGTAAGATGAATGTCTGAGATTTCTTTTCTATCCCCTACCCCATCATCTCCCTATTAGCTTTACAAAACGGAGGAGAATTCCGACATTTCACAAATAGGTAAGTTCTTCAATAGGAACTAACTTCTGGTAAGTTTAGTGATAATCATCACTCAAGGAGAGAAGAGTACTCAAATAAGTGCCGTCATTGTGCAAAAAGCAGGAAAATAAATTCACCATTTATGCTCTACTCAGCATGCCAGGTTGCTAATCAACAGGGATAAGTTTGCTGGTAATGCCTGGGAAGCTGGGCTGAGCACAGTTGGAGCTGCCAGGTAGTGGTCCAGGGAAGAGAGAGGTAGCTAAGAGAACTGGCTAATATGGAGACAGTGAAGATGGAATTTTGTGGATGATATGGTGATGGAACATGGTAGGAAGCTGGCTCCATCACAGCTGAGTACAGAGAGGACTTAAAACATGTAGGGAACTTAAAAAGTTCCACTGGTCAGACTGGTAAAAACTGGATCATATATGAAATCACAGTTATTCTCATTTGTTTCTGCTGTGTAGTGAGACCCTCTGGAGCCTATATTCTTTAATCTAAAGCCTTCTAACCCGCCTTAAAAAAATAAGGGCCTGTATTATATTGATCTTTCTGTTTAATTCCATGTTTTGCATAATACATCACAGAAGTGGCAATGCTTTTATGATATGTTGGTGTCATACATCATAACTAGCATCACTGCTCTTGTGATGTATTATCCATACAGTGGCACAAACCAGGAAGATAAATGCTGGTATATGGAGAGCTGCATATACCTCTTGTGAAACAGGGATAAAGACAGATTAATATATACACATGCTACAATCCAGAAATAAAATTTCTATCTGACACAGACTTCATACTATTTTTGGCGGGATGTATATACACCTTTACAAAAGGAGAAGCTAGAAAGCCATAGATTTGTTTTTGAGTCAAACATTCTGCAAAATAAGCTTGATTCTCTGAGTGAAGGGAGCTCCAGCAGGAGGGTAAACACTGAGCATCCTTCCCTTACTGAGGAGGAGCTGAACCAAGAATGGATAATTCCACATGTTTTTCAATGCCTCAGCCTATTTTTAAGAATCAATCCTTTATGCTTAAATATTTTCAGGTTCATCATATCCACAGTATCCACCAGAGTCCCTCTCTGCCAGCTTTGTTACACATTGCACTGATGCTATAAATAATTTCTGTACAGTATGTCACACTCTTCTGCCTTTGATTTTTTGAGTAGAGCTGTGTTCTCTCATTGACACCACAATAACCAAAGGCCATTATTAGCCTGTAAACATGCAATTTTGTTTCAGCTGCCTGACACCTTTGCTAAACTCCTTGACAGTCTTGTACAGAAGAGTATTTTGGAAAAGGCCTTCTCACTCAGGAATATTCACTAACCACTCTGTATTTCTGACAAATAATTTTTAATCCCAGCCTTGATAACCATGAATTTGGGAGGTGCCACTTGGCAGAGCAGATATGACTCACTGGGATAACACAGAAGACCCCTATGCCCTACTGACCACCCCAACAGTAGCTTCTGTGTGAAACCATCCCAAGAGATGCTTCGAACTTCTGCTGTCATTTTATCCAGTCCTTCTTCATCTTGCAAAACAAACACAAACAAAAGAACATAAATTGGGAAGGGAAGGATTCATCTTTATGACATTCGAGACTTATTTGCAGTTATTTAACTGGAGTATGTTTCCCCTTCAAACCTATATAAATGGAGTTGCAGAACTAAGCACGCTGTGCAATAGGTAATATTTAATTCACTCAAAACCCACAGTGGTTATTCCAGATTTTGTGGTATATGAGTGAATCGTATTAATTAGGGCAGGATGAATCAGCTCAGAACTAATGGAGTTGACACCATGCCCATCCTCTGAGCAGAACGACACCCAAAGTTTTCTGAGGCTTAAAATGCTTTGTTAGCTTTTATTAATTAATCAATCAGGACTAGACATGAAAATACCTCAAGAAAGATTTTAATTTTTCTAAATTATTCAAAGCTTAGTCACTACTGTAAGTAATGGTTATAGGACAAGAATATCAGTTCCTGTGAGATTTTAAGCCTGATTTTCTGCATTTGTGCCTGAGGATAATTTTATTCTCTTGGCTTCTAGCATGCCTTCTTACCATGAAATCACCGAAAATACTTAGGAAATGCAAAAGAGAACCAGTTATGTAGGGGGGGGGAAAGGAAATGCATGAACACAAACATATCCTTCAGCCAGCTCCTGACTACTGAAATATCACCCTATTGAAGTAAAATTAGTGGTAACAATTGATTTATCAATAACGACTGTGTGCAGTATCTAATGCTAACAAGTTTGTCTGTCAAGTCTCTTAGCAGCATTAAATCAGTCAGTCAGATTGTAAGAGTGATAAGACGAGGCATATGATAATGGATTTTCCAGGTTTGTTACACTCACTGGGTTTTATCTTCCTTTGTAGAACAACCCTTTACTTCCCACAAAACTAAAACAACACATCCCCTTGCTACCTCACCATCTAGGAAAGGCTCCTTTACTGCTTTTTTGCCCAGGAATGGGGAAGTAAAGATATGGTGGAAAACTGTAGATGGAATAAACAAGTAACAATGGCAGCCTTTGGTAGCTGGATGCCTCTGTTGTAGACTTAATAGTTTATGAACTGGCAAATTTACCACGTGCTTTGTATGAAACGATCTGCATGCAGAAGTTGTAAGACCATATTCTCATGCTTAATTACAGCAACTGTAGCATCAGGACAGGTTAAACACGGTGGCTTTCAATTTGCAGTATTAATCAGAAGAAAACAATGAAATTCAGTCCAGTAGGCTTTCAATTCCCTGTCCTTGTATTGTGGCTTTATCATTCCCTTCTCTGAAAAGGCTTTATTCAGCCCCTGCCTTTTATATCAAGCCCCATGAATCATCTGAAATAAAATACAAACATGGTAATTTGTTATAAAGTGGAGAATGCATGTACATCATTAGTTCTGTTGCAAAACAATTTTTTAAAAATGACCAGTGATGTTGGTTAGTTTTGTATTTGTTATTTTTCCCTCTCTTTATGCTTTTGCATATCTGTCCCCAGAAGATCATAAAATTATTTTAATTAGGAATGTCAACTTCTGCCTGAGAAGCTGAGGGGGTAATTACATCATTTATATGCAAAATGGGTAATTTTCTCCCTGCTCTTCACCATTCTCTTCCTTCCATTTATTTCCCCATATCTCCACTCTTCAGAGTTAAGCTATTTAATTTTATTCTGGTCCATCTGGAATATCTATGCCACTCTTTCATACAGTCTCAGACACAAAAGTAGGAGTTACCTTTAGTCTAAATCTTCACAGCTCTTTTTCTCCATGTACTCCTCACTCTATTAAATATTTTCAGGGAGTTTAAGATCTACCATAGATACACAGAAGTGGCTTCTGCCCTGTTGCACATCAGTAATATTTTACTAAAATACAAAACATGTATAACTGTGAAATCAATGAATTTTTCAAATTTAAGAGAAAAGTTCTTAAATCTGGGGGAATTAGTTCCTAGTAAGAAACCAGAGACTCATTGGTATCTAGGACAATATACCCAGGCTTCTAAAAGACTCACTGCTAATATCTGTGTGAAAACTGACTTCACCATAGTATCACCCAATCCAATCTGACAGTGTTTCCGTACTCATGATCTTACAGAGCATCTTAATAAGACATAAAAGGAGGCCCAAGTCATTAAGTAATACAATATGGACAAAAAGGGTGATTTTATATTCAGAGGATTTTTTTTTTTTTTTCGAAGAAGCAAGGGTTGCACCTACAGCCGAGGATGACTTAGCTATTAGTCTGGAAGCAAGTGCATATTTAAATCTTCAGTTTGAATGGACTCTGGGGCATAACCCAAAGTAGTGGTAAAAACAATGTAAAGCCACAAAAGTAAATTGTGTAAGTCAGGACTTTATATGTATATATGCAACTGTGTCCTGTCTTCTTTCATGTGAAGCAAACTAGCAACTGAATATCTACAAAGCAGCAAACTACAGCACTGTTTAGGTGAATCAAAAGTGCTTAATCTTTTCAAGGGAAGATGAAAAAAAAAATGTTGACTGAACAAATAACACAGGATATTAAGAAGAAAAGCATTCTTGGGTGGAAAATAGAGCCATATGCTTGGTTTCGTAACTCTACCCTTTTCAAATCTCTTGAAGAAATCATTATCATAAAGGAATAGGTGAAGGAGACATAATCAGTTCTCTGCTGAGCAGGGAGTACAATTATTCAGCAGACTTCAGTTATAAAAAGAAAAAAGAATGCAAGATTTACAAATAAGGTATTTTGAGAGATAACAGAAAAGATGGAATGGCAGGTTTAACAAGTCCATGAAAGAGCCAGGCTGCAGGTCTAAACCTCTTTTAAAAAGGAAATAGACCTACCATTTCATTTTACTTAAAAAGCAAAATAATGCTGAGAAGTTAACATAGTCAAGTACAGTACCCATCTGAAATCAGCAATGTGTGTCTTGGGCAAGGAAGGCATATAAAACTCAAACAATGAAATACATCCTAAAGAGATCTTGTGTTGAGATATACCAGTAATTAAAGTTTCTCCATTAATTACATGTGAAATCATTGCCCACAGAGACCCTGCATCCTCTTTTAATCAATTCACCCCTCCAGAAGCAGGGCAAATGTCCCAGAAGATCTCAGCCTTCTCACAAGTGAATGAAAGGCTGTGACCTTCGTTAAACCCTGATCACAATGAGGGAACTCCTGAATGCTAATTGGCACAGTACTGTTGCCTCAGATATGCAGTGCAAAACAGACTTGGAGATGCTCTGCACTGGAGGCTCCAGGGACAGTGGCTCATCACACCTGACAAGGCTACCACCGCGGCCACCGGTATAGACGATGATAGATGCAAGAGCCTGATCAGGCGGCTTGGCTCCCAAATGATCGCTGAACACTTTGATTTACCCACACTGTGACCATCTTGGGGGCAAATGGAAGAGATTTCTCTCTCACTTTTAAGGTCTGACTATATGTAAGGTGGTAACTATTAATAACAATTTCATTTAACTGCTCTCTGCTGAAATCATGGTGAGATGTTGTCATTTTGTGGTATTCAAGTTTATTTAAACACCCTGCTCCTGTGTTCCACCTGGCTGCTTGTACAGAGCCATAACTAAGTTCTGCACACTTTACAGCACATGGACTAAGGGACCAGGGTGTTTTGTTGATTTGCTGCAGTTTTAAACAAAATATGGTACCATTGTTGGCAAACTTGCCCAGGATTTTCCAATACCAGTCTTTCTGAGGCGATCTGGGTGTGCCTGAACTGCAGGGAGTGCCCCAGCGGGAAAGCATCAAGACGACCGATTTTCCTTGCCAGAAGGAGAAGCTCGCAGGAAAGCCCATCTAAAAATATTCATTTTAGTTTCAAAAAATATATGTTCCTCTGTTGTCCTGTGTCTGTGCTTTGAGGCAGGCCTGGTGCTGGCCACCACGAGACTCTGTCTTCAGCCACCATCCTCCTCTGCGGAGGCTGTTGCAGTACACCCATCACCACGGTATCTGGGGCTGTGGACACCAGCTGGAGTATTAACTGCACAATTATTTGTGAGAGTCTGACACTGCAAACACAATCAGTCACTGTGCAAATGAAGGCTGTAATTCAGCACAGCACTTTATGTATGCAGGTGCAGAAAATTCTGGTATGTTTTCACAGGCAACATTCTGAGAATCATGTCCATTATACGAAATGGAAACTTTATAATTTGTTCAAACATTTTGGTGCGACCTTGTTGATATGCATGGCATACAAAAAGCAAAAAATACATGACAAAGGATCAAATAATTGTAAAATATTTCTAATTTCTAACCTGATTTCTAACTATTCCTATGTTCAAAGTATTTTTTCAATCTCAAACCCACAAAAATCTGTTATTATGAAAAAAACTTTCAAAGAGCATTGAAAAAATGAAGAAATACTCATGTCCTTTCAAGCTGAAATTTTAACTTTTTTCTACTCTGAACTGCTGCTCACTCAAACACAACTGTCTATTCAGAACAGTTTGTAGGTTTGATAAAGGATGATAACCCAAACCAATTTGCATTTTCCTTTGTTGCACTCAGAGAAACTAAAATACAACAAACCCAAGAGTATGACTCTTTTGCCAGCTTCATGTCATTTATCTCTAACTCGTGTTCTAGACTTCAGAATAAAAGATAATATGTCTAATATTTCCATCACCCCTGCCCTGAGTAATAAAAAAACTATTCTGCTACTCAGCCCAGATTCTAATTATCCAGTCTCCAAGGTTAATTTCAGTGTGGAGCTGTAAATAGAGTAATACACTGTGTTCAAATAAAGAAAACATTTACAGAAAAATCACCATATGGACTCTATTTAGACAGATGATCTAATTATCATAATGACCAATGATCTCATGCAGGAAAGGTTTCAGAGCAGGATGCTTCTTTCTGGACTTTGCCCTCCCATCTTGTACTACAGTAGAGGTGAAGTTGTTCTCTGAAACCTTGCAACCAATATGCTCTCACTGTACATGAGAAAGTTTGTCATTTCTAATAAGTAAGTCATATCCCTTTACAAATGAACTTGAAGTCCCAAGAAAAGTTGCAGTAAATAATGAGAAAAAAAATTTTGATAATGAAGACTGAAGATGTAATTTTGTTAAAGAAGTTGTTTTAAGTGAGAAGGAAGGAGCATGATTCTAATATTACAAGTGGCAGCCAGATGTATGTCAGTATGTCTGGTTTCGAACTAATCACTATAAATCTGTGCCTAAATTTTGTCTGCACTTCTTCTCAGGCTTTCTCACTCCTGTTTGTGTTCTTACAGAAATTGTTTATGGCTTAGCCTTCTTACCAGGACAACAAAAAATACATGACAAGTCTACAGTAATTTTAGTATGAAGCTAAATGATACAGATCACTGGGAAGCGTGACCATTCACAATCTTTACTATTTAAAAGGGTTTACCACCACAGTGCACTACACTATAAGAAAATCTGCTGGTGCAGCCAACCATAACCTTAATGCACAGAAAATTAATGTGTAAACATTCACAGCGCCTTTAACCTCACAATACCCGTAAGGTATTATACCCCACTTTATATGTTCATTATACCCAAAAACATCTGTGCACAAGCACCTTAACCATCATTAAAGTGCAGTGACATATCATGGCTCAGAGAGATCGAAGACGCAACTTAACTAAAAATAAGGTGTTTACTCTGCATTACTAAGGAGACAGAGACCACTTATTCAACCATGTAGGTATAGAGATCATCAGCATATATAGAGCCTAGAACTTCCTGGAGGGTTGCTCTCCACAGTAATGACAAGTTAAGCCTCCAGGGGTCCTACCAAACTTAGCAATTGATGGACTACCAGAGCCACTTCAGCCAGAATTCGTGAAACATTAGGTGAAGTGGAGAAACATCAGTTCAATTCTGCATCTATGCTAAATTACTTCCATTTGCCAAAGAACAAAGTCTACAGTTGAGCCTAAATTCAAGTTCTCAGCTAACCTGGTTTTTGTCTCTTTGCTTCACATTCTCTGTTTTTATGTTGGATCACAGCCTTTAGCTAATTACAGCCCTGCACCCAAATGTGCTGCCATACAGAATATATTGGACAAAAATGATGCAAAATTTTAAGAGCTATAAAATAGCTTTCAATAAAAAAGAACACACATTTTATTGATCACTGTAATCTCATTTTTAACAATTCATATTACTCTAACACCTATAGGTTATTCATTAACTATTAGCAGTGACTAATAAAGTGAGTTTCAGTTAGAAGCCGAATGTCTTTGATTTCAGGAGTGCTTCTCAATATGAGTGGAGATCTGTGGGTGGAAATCTCTGTCCTCAGCATAAAAACCTTCAAAGTTAGATAAAGATCCTGAAGATGTAATTAAATGAATCAACAAGAATACTGTCACCTTTCTCTTTTAATTGACAAGATAAAAATATAAAATGAATATCCATTTTTTTTGTTTATTGTAATTCTTTTCAGTATTACCAGTAATCTTGGAAGGCAACCTGAGGCAACATATGATGAAAAGTATATATTTTAGTATGCTTAAAGTGTTTAAAAATAGAAGACACTGCAATTAATGACTTCATAGTAAGTCATATCATACATTTTGTTGTATTATGAAGTATATAGTAAAAAAAAGAATTGAATGAGAGACTAGAGTTTTCTTCAGCACACAACTTGGCTCTTAGAGAACAGTTCAAGGCTCTCAGTGATGTGAACACTGCCCACGTCACTGATTTCCATGAGAGCAGGTCCAGAATCTATAGCTCTGATTCATTAAGGCACCTTAGCTCGTAAGTACGGCAGAACAGTTCAGTGACTCCAGTCATTTACTTAACGTTTAGCACACTCTCAATTGCTTTGTTGGATTAATGGCTGTGGGCAGAGTGGCTCTACATGAGCAGTATCCACCAAAAGACAATGAAAGGAAGCAAGTAAAATTAATGGTGGAAAGGGTACAGCTGTCTGCTTTATACACAGAAACTATCTGCATGCCCATGAAAGATATTAAGACATATGACAAAGAGTAGTCTAATTTCCATCACAAAAAGAGCAAAAGTAACTAGCATAATACAATAAAGCTTTTACTACCAGAAGAGGGATTTCCCACCACTAGTGAGTATTAGGCTATACAACCTTTGCCCTGGATGGTCTTATGAAATAGCATGGTTGGGTGTGAGAAATCAAAAAAATCTGCTTTCTCTATGCTTGATAATTCTTTAGAAGCTCTTTTCTACCATATACAATTATGGTAGAAAATATACATAATCTCTACAATTTTCTAACAGTCCTGTTTCAAATGCACTGCCTTTTTTATTTTTTAAACATGTAAATAAAAATGCTGCAGTAGAAGCAGCTATTATTGGTAAATGAAAATATTTACAAGAAACACTCTTAAGCATAGTCAGTATATTACTTGCTTTAGCCCTAATTTACATCCATAACTAGTGTTTTCATAAGGAAAGCGTTTTATTGGTGGCTAGTAATTTGTTTTAAAGTGACATAAAGAAGTGCTTTGAGATATTCGGATTTTATATAATAACTAAAAAGGGAATAAAACATTGACAAGAGATGCACGAAATTGCTTTCATCTTTTGTTTCCATATTTTCCAGCTTGCTATGTCCTTTGCAGAGATCATAGTACCAAAATGCTATTTCACATGTGAAGATGATTCACAGTGGGGAAGCACTTTCTTATATTATTTTCATCAAAAGAAGCTTACATCTGAATATTACCATTAGGCTGCTAATTTACACTTTGGTGAAAGGGTCAGGAGTATTCAATTTTTTTGATGACTTGATATTAGCTTGAAAGAGAATTTTTAATAACTCTTGCAATTTGCCACTGTAGTTTTGCCATCCAGTGCCTTTGAATTATATATGTTTGATAAAACAAAACTCTGAGAAAATTATTATTTCTAGGCTTTTCAGATTTCAGAATAGCTTTTGTTACTGTCATCCAAATGGAGGGTCTCATATCTCAGCAATAGCACCTTGGTATACTTGTCATTCAATGTTTATTTCGAATAGTAATGAAAGCAATAATGCTTTTTATATTAAAATTCAAAAGCCTACAGATCCTGCATACAGCAAGGTATTCTTCAGTATTGTTTCTCCCTCCAAAATAGACTGAAATTTTTAATGGGGTTCATAGCAGCATGTGGTTTTCCAAAAGACTGTAAAATACTACTGCCAAGTACTACAAGTGGCATAAGAATCACCAGTTTGCTGAATTTGGACACTGCCTCAGGAAGCAACTTATAAAATGGCTCTTATAAAGGGTCAAATTCTTTCACTTGATGAATTGATTGATGATGACAGCTGGTCACCTGTGGTCCAGCTCAAGCAAAGAGAGGACCTGAGCAAATATTTGCTGTGTGCTTAGGGAATTGTATCACATAGAAGTGCTGTATGTGCTGACACTGATGATAATAAAGAATAAAATATCATTTTATCCATCGCATTGACATCAGGTCAGATCTTCTACCTTCGTAAATTTTCCTATCTCCACTGGCCATAATGAAGGCATGGAGAATGCTACTGCTGGAAAGGATATGGCCCATAAATTCATTAATCCTGAAGGAAGTTTGTAATCCAAATGTAGGCAATATCCTAATTGGGAACTGACAGGCCTTATATTTGTTTCACTCAGGTAATTAATTATAGAAGAGCTGTAAAACAACAGTCTTGTCTTCTGCCCTTTTCGATGTTCTTTCACATGTAAAGAGCTTAATGATATATTTAAATATGACTTCTGCTGCATCTACTACTCATTTATATTGCTAAGTGACAAGAAAGATTTTCTGTTTAGAGTTCACTGAGGTTTTACAAGGTTTGGGTGGGTTCTGCCATGAGTTTTCTTTTCCCTCTTTGAAAAACAAGATGAAAGAAAAATGAGGATGAAAAAATAAGGCGTGATGCTTAATCAAAACCACAGGATTAATTCCCAGGCAGACGTCTTACTAGTTGAGACATAGTTATAAGAAGACAAAGCCAATCAAATAAGTGAAAAGGCTCCTGAGGTAAACCAAAGGTAATTCTGCCACCAGAAACAAGACCGATCTCCTGCTTTAAGTGCAGGCAGATGGAGCTTGGCACATTTTAGAAGTGTAAAGATCACAACAGCTCATGCCCTGCCAGTTCCCTACCCACATGGACTATGTCTGGATTGAAGAGCCATGGGCCATGTCTCTTTTAGACAAGCACATTTTCCTCTCCCATGATTGGTAACAGGATGACGAACCCCACAAAGAGAACAGAAAAGGAGACAGTGTCAAAGGAATTTTTTTTTTCTCTTGTAATAACTCGATGTTAAAGAAAGATGCTGGCAAGGCTCCCAGGCTGGAATTCCTATTAGTTTTAAAAGTGGTTTACATTTTTTTTTCAAATTATGTATTTTTTTTTTAAGTGGGAGGTGGGGGTGGGACATGGCTAGGTGTGCCTATGTATGCCTGCCTAATGATCACCATTCTTCTATTTCTGGTTCTCCTTTGGTTCGTTTAAATGACCCCTTATCTCCATCTCAGCAGCTCACTTCTTACGGTCTCAGATTTCCTTCTCTTCCTTCCTTTGCCATCAGTTTCTTCAGCTTTTTTTGCTTTAGCCTTGATGAATTCCCCACGTTATTCTTCCTTCTTCACCGCCCACTCACCCCAATACCCAAATTAACCTTCTGGCCCTAATCCTAGTGTTTGGCCAATGGAAAAATGATGGCAGGTATTGACTGCTGGATATGTGTCATTTCTCTAATCTTTTCTTCAGGTGTGTACTTCTCTTGCTCTGATGACTGAATCCTGTGTTAAGACATTATACACAATTAAAAAGCAGAACAGCATTATTTGAATTCTCTAGACAGCGACTGCAGGTGCCTTTGTTTCTTTCATTACACTGAACTGCTCAGTGCTGAAGTGGGACAAATCAGACACAGAAAATTGTACTTGACTGGCTTGCCACTGTCAATAACATTGCAGCTCAAGAGGAAATCATACTACTGAGAACGGCAGTATTTGGAAAGACAAATAATTTCTGTAAGGAGTGCTAGGTGGTAGCTGGATCTCCTACTGATGTGAGGATATTCACAAGCAAAGTGATATTCACAAGCAAATTTAATCTCATTTCTAAAGTTTCACAAAAATTAATAAAGCTGTATCTCCAGTCCTTGCTTTTCATGTATCAAACCTGTTCTTCTGTGCACCTCCTGAGTGAAGCACAAGATACCCAGAGCTGCATCTGGGACAATGTAAATGCTGAACAAAATGAAGACACATGCTTCATGAACCCAAAGGCTTGATTCCTGGCAATGGCACTTCCCCAAGACTGGCACAGACCAGAAATCCTTATGAACATGTACCTACCCTGTAATGTATCAAGAGAACATTACAAAAGCTTTTGCTTGGCAATGACAAACTCAAAGCAGAAAAACCAAGCTTATTATACAGCACATGATCTACTTAGGTAAAAGGTTTAGTGACTGTTTTGAAAGAAGTCAGGAATGCCTATGTTAGATGGCATGCATTAATGAATTTATTTGTATACATACATTGAGATAAATTACAGAAGAAAGATTTATAGTCATTTATATCCAGAGGTAAATATGACTCTGAGATTTTCTTAGAGAACCAAAGACAACTGGAGCCAAAAAGACAGGAGGACAGTGGTAGCCAATTAAAATACCCATTATATTTAAAATGTTAGGTCTGACAAGTCTAGTTGATCAAATGCTTGCATAAAAACCTCATCTCAAATTGCTGAAAGCATTCAAAATAAATATGCCTGGATAAGGGTTAATATTAATTTACACCTTACCTGACATATAGCAACTCCTTTTTTAATATGAATCTTATTGAACACTTTACAGCTTTTCTGACCTCTTACTCCCTAGCCTTTCAAATTCCACCTTGCTCAAGAGGCACCACTGCTGCAAAGATCTGCTTTGCATCTGTAGCAGTCCCATTCTTTTCCTTTATTGCCTATTATTCCAGCTGCTTTACAGGGTGAATTTGGCAGGGGATAATCTTGTTATCCTGTAGAAAATCCTGTTTCCTGGTCATGTTCTCTTCAGTACAATATTACCAATAACCCTGTTAGGGATCACCTCACACTCACCTTTGGTCCATTTTGTTAAGTGAATCATATAAAGTCTACAGCTCCCCGCTGGAGAATGATAATGGCTTTACCAGTCAGCAGTTGGAATATTTCACTAAACTACTCTCAAACCTTCAAACTCCATCTTAAAATAAGTCATTGTTATAAATATTAATTAAGTAATATTTTTTGAGGGAAGGGGCTGGAAATAAGTACACAATTGCCACAAAAGCAAAAGATGAATGGACAATTTACTTGCAGCAGGAGGTGATGTTTGATGTTCCATTAAGAGACATTAAACTTCTTGGCTAATTGTAAGAAGCAAGTGAAGGAGGAAATTTCTTAGTGAGCTCAATGGGACATTGATTAAGCCAAAATACTAAGATCTCCATCCCCAGTGCAGGTGAAGTATTTCATTTCAAGAAAAAAGGGTAACTGTTTTATTCAGCTAGACGCCGCACAAGCTTCAGTAGATTAGAGAGAAAATATTCACTCTGCTAAATTTCAAACTGAAATATCATTTATTTCAGCCTCTTTAATAAATAGGTTAAAAAAACCCCCACAAACACAACCAAAATCACTTTTCTCTTAAGAACTATGACATCAAACTCTTCTGCACATGCTGAGAGACATCATGGTGTTTTGTTTAATTTAAAACCTCCCTTTCTTTTGTTGTTGTTTGTATTTCTATACAATCTCTATAGAGTATTTTACTCTGAAGGTATTAAGCAGATATTAGGCAGATACTAGAAATATAACGCTTTTTTACATTTGGCCACTGCCAAACACCTAAAAATATGTCTAGTAGACAACACTATAGGGGCTCCAGAAATTCTAGATTACTAATTTTTTTTTTTTAACTGGGATACATGAAATCAAATATTACAGTCTTTAGAAAGTGAATAACTGAATGAAAACAAGATCAGATATTATATCTTTAAGAAGAAAGAATATTTACAGTACCTTTACATTTATCTGTCATTAATTATATGCAAATTTCAGGAAAAAAATTTGCCTACAAAACTTTAAAAACTCAATTCAAATTTAAGACCTTAAATGGTTCTATTATGGTTGCTACGAGAATTGAAGGATGAAAGTTTCATCTGCTTTGGAGTGACTTACTTTTTCCCATCTTAAATGGTAAAGGAAAAAACCAAACATGACAGACAAGTACCTTGCGGAAGTATGAGTGGAAAGCTTTTGCGACTGGAAACCAAACAAGTACAAGTTTGTTTTGTTAGATAAAATGTCAAAGTGGTCAAATCTGTTTTTTAGAAGCAAGAGTGGACTCATGAAAAAGGAGTTCTTAGTTTAAACATGTTTTCACCAAATGGATTTACAAATGCTTCAACACATTTGGATAATCCTGCCAGGAATCTCACAAAGGCCCAAAATGAACACATTGAAGACACATAACTTCCTTTCCTCTACCTGAGTGAATATGCTGACCATGAAGATGCAATCTATTAACTTGAGAGAAATACTAATATTTTTTGAGGAAGACTTCCAAAACAGAATGACTGAAGATTCTGTCTCTGCCTTTTTTACACAAAACCAGCAAGTATTTCTCTGACAGATGCATATCAATTTTTCTTTCTCTCAATCACACAGAAATACAATTTACACTAACCACAGAAATGTAAATGGTGGAAAGCTTTGTTGCTCACAAAGGCAGGGATCTAAAATTTGACATTTTATTTCTTCTTGACTTGAAAAACTCCTGGACCCCACCTTAGCAACACTCACTTTTAAATGCTCTGTATCTGTGACTTCCTATAGGTTAAAATATAGAGCAGAGTCAGCTATTAAAAGACTTATATATAGTGAAACAAGTTGTATGACTTGGAGAAACAAGAAAGATGAATGACTAGATGACTTATTTTGGTTGTCAGACTGGTACAATAAAGCAGAACTAACACTTGAAGAACCTGGTACTAGTCATGACGGTGAAAGCAATTTTTTATGTCAGTTGAGAGCTGAAAAGAGAGGCTGCCATAAATGAAGAAATGCACTACATTTGAATACTATACCAGTTTTAATTTTTTTAATTGACTCAAATGTTTGAATTTTTTGCCTTTTGAAAAAAAAAAAAAAGTAGCAATTCTCCCTTTAAGGAAAGGAAAACACTGTCACCATAACAGATGCTCTTGTTCCAGATATCATTCATTATAACAGCTTTGTTTAAAATACCTGCTTACTAAGGACTGACTTATCCATAGATACCTGAACCATGCTAGTTCCCCTCTTTTGCTACTAAATTGTTCATTACAGACATCATGCTCATTATGGAAGGTGTAATTCTTATAAAATCCTTCCCTATTAAGGACATTATTCTCATTACAGAAAACTGTTCTGGTAGCCATGTGGTTTAACTATTTTTATCTTTTTCAAATTCTAAGTATTTTCTCACACAAATGTTGTAATTATTTTCTGTTAGTTTTTTTTGGTTTTTTTGGGGTTTTTTTTGTACTGGTGGTAGTGGTTTTTGGTGGTTTTTTTTTTTTTTTTTTTTTTTTTTTTTTTTTTTTTTTTTTTTTTTTTTTTGTTTTTTTTTTTTTTTTTGTAGCCTGAACACATTTGGATAGTCCTGTCAAGAATCTGAATTAATTAGCCTATCAAATCTCATTAAAATCCTTGTTGTGCCCAGTTTATATGCCAATAATGTGTCTATGGATCATGTTTGTAATGGTTCATTAAGTAAGTGTCTGATTACTTATGTCATATGTGCTGCTGTTAATCTAGTTGTATTTCTTTTTCAACTACTGTTGTTTTAATTAGTGGATAAAAGATGGATTTTAAAATATGCCAAATTGGATGCAAAATACGTTCATAATGATATCCAGGTCTTCATGAACTCACCACAGAAACAGAAAATGATGCTGGTATTTCAAGGGGAACAGGAAGCAATACAACCATGGGAAATAAATGTTAAGCTAAGAGTCAGAGTCCTGACTGTCACCACTGGGTCATAAATGAATTCTGTTAAAGACTGAAACATTCCAAGTATAGAACACAGATTTAGCATGGACACTAGGGCATCACTTCATGCCACAACACCTTTCCACTAGCTTTCCAGAGACTTGTTGTCTGAGGAAGGCAGTTTAAACTCTACAGCAACTGAAAATAGTCATAGAATCATAGAATATCCTGAGTTGGAAGGGTCCCACAAGGATCATCTAAGTCCAACTCCTGGCCCTGCACAGGACAGCTCCAAGAATCACACCATGTGCCTGAGAGCATTGTCCAAACACTTCTTGAACCCTGTCAGGTTTGGGGCTGTGACCATTTCCCTGATGTCGAAGTAGTATATATACATGATACATCAAGAGAGTATGAATAAGCAAGTAAAGATAACTAAAGTAACATTTATAAGTGCTACAATACCTATCTGGTCAATATCTGATGCCAAAGAAGAGAAAAATATCCTTACCTGTGAGCATGGCTGACAAACCAGGGCATGTCAGCCAGACATGACTAACAAAAAAAATTCATGACATTCATAAATAAGGGAGAAAAGATCAAGATTTTACTACTATCTGTTTCTCCAGTTACCCTTCAAATGTCAAGCAGGCTGATGTTTTTGGTAGGTTTTGCTGCTTTTTAAACAATTTAGCAGAACATAAAACTATCACCAAAGAAATGGCAACTTCATTGACAGAAGCAAAACTAGCATTGAGGTTACAGATGTGAAATAGGTATGTAACAAATTTTATATGAATTGCATAAAGATGTGAAACAATAGAAATTCTATTTTGTACCTAACAGATAAAAGGTTTATTCATGTGAAAATTCAACTTTGCAGCTTTCTTCTGAATGAAGAAGAGCAGCATTACAGCTTTTTAAAAAAATCTTTGGGAGTCTTAGAAACAGTAAGCTATCATTACACAAGCAATTCAATTAAAGTAATTCTTTGAGATTTAATAACAATTTTCTCTAATGATCATAACTGTGAAAGAGTAAGACATGAAGTATTCAATTTTATTGCAATCTTTTACAGTCTGTTTCACTCTGCTGTCCCACTAATTTATGAGCTATATGTTGAAGAGTGAAAAAAAAAAAAAAGGAAGCAAACTCAATTATAAACTATGCATCACAAGGCATATTCTGTTTTATATTTATTCTGGTCTAATTTCAAATATAGAAAATGGGTTTTTTATTCTTAAACATACCACACTAATCATTTAGGACCAGGAAAAGCTATTCTGTGGGAAGAAATAGAACAGATTTAGTCCTATATTTTCACTATAACTCTCTGCGGAAGCAGTTGCAAGATCAGCAACCCAAGAACGTATCCTGAAAAGAGCCCAAGCACAAAAATCATCCTCTGCAAGTCCTTAATAGAGAGGTATAAAGCCTTTATTACAGACAAGGGTGGACTCTGGCCTAGTCCTGACTCATTTTCAGAAGGAAAGATGTAAAGATTCATCTTATTGGTAACTACCAAAAGTTAGTGACCAATTCGTATCTCATCTAGTCCAAAGTCAACTATCTTCTGCATGTTTGGGATGTATTTTTACCCACAACTAGATATTCGGCACTAGAACAACAGTTAATATAGAAAATTACCTCAATACTGTTTCCAGCATCCTGACAACTACCTGAATTTGTCCTCCTTTTTCTCCTGCTATGCCCTTCTCTCCTCATCCTCTTGCTTTACCTGAATCTTCTTAACTTCAGTACTCCTCTACTGTTTCACTCTTCAGCCTTTGCTTTCCCGTATTCCCTTATCCAGTGTCTTCCTCCATATCCTCCATCAATACTTCTCTCTGTCCAGATGTTGCATGGTACTGACTGCTGACTGACCACTTGTGCTAAAAGGTTATCCCAACCAGACCAATCCACTTATTCATCCTTCCTGGACAGACAGGATCTGTTCTAGGCACTCCTGTAAGCAAATGCAGCTGAATCAGTGGACAAAAGTATCCCACAAACTACCAGTCACTTGTGAGGTAGTCTCATCTTACTTTTGACAAATATCACAACAGCAACTAGAGAGAGTCTGCGCCGCACAGAGACCTCTGGAACAGCATCTCCCTCCCCAGAATGGCGTCAAGGAAGATGAGGAGGAAGATTGAAGAAACTAATTGAGAATTTTTTCAGACAGGGTAAAAGCTGAAAAGGTTTGAATTCAGTAAAATATTTCAAACCCAGTTCCTACACACTTGTCTGTGCGGCTGCAAGCAGTAGCAGAGTGTACAAAGTATGATGCACTCATCAGCTCATTTCTAAGCTAGCAATAATATCCGGCAGTTCTGTGAGGCATCATCAGTAAAAGCCTTTGAAGAGATGTCTACTGCCAGGAGCTCACTTAAGTGACTCACTTTCATTCCCAACATCCAAAAAAGGCCAGATTAGAATTAGATGTAGACACAAGAAATTACTGCAATGATTTTTGAATCCTGGTACAGAAGAAATAACTGTAACTCACAGAAGAGACGACCAAAAAATATCGCTTGCTATCTTCTCTACTAGAAAAAATGGGAGGCATGNAAAAAAGAGCTGTTTCATCGCAGTATGTATTACACTGCAGAGCTCAATTCAGTTTTGGAAGTCAGCAGAGATTCAAAAATCAATTAGACAAACCAACAGAATGGTTATCTAGGAAAGAGTGTTTAACACAACAGCATCTCCTTTAACAGCTGAAGCCTGGAAGATAAGGGAATATTCTGTGAGCATCGCTACATGCTAGGTTTGTCCTTACAGCCTTCTCTACACCTCCTGAACAGCTATCAGTGACTTTTCGACAGAGAATGGCCTAGAAGGTCATTGATTCCATGTGCTGGTCTCATGCTTTGAAATTCAATGAAATTAAATCATTAAGTTTCACAAATTTAGCAGCAACAACCTTCTCATATAGCAAGACAAGTGCCCTGAGTAGTTAACAGCTCCTTACCTCCCTATATCACATTTACTGAATGGACATTTTGGAGCACAAGGATACCCTGTGGGCAAATCATCCAGCCTGGCATCTGAGGTAAGCAAGTTAGATAAAATCAGGGTTGACTTGGCATCTTTTATAAGACTGCTGATTTACTTTTCACTTCAGCACCACAATGATACAGTTTGCAAGGAAGGGATATTCAAGACTCCTTGCACTCCCAACAGAAGAACGATCTGCAAAGATGCAAAAATAATAATCCTACCATCCAAAGGAGGGCACAGGTATCAAAGAGGATCACAGGAGTCATGGATATAATCTTTATCACTACGAAAAAATACATAATCTCCTATCACTAACAAATAAGTCTAATACAATCCATATGATTTTGCTATCTCTCCCAGAACAAAAGCAAAACCAAAGAGCAGCAAGGAAATCTGAGGTTTGCAAATCTTGCTGAAGTCATCTTTTCCTCTAGAAAATTCTTCAAACAGGTTTGTAAACAGCAAACAGCCCTTTTGAAGGACTTCAAAGGCCTTCCTCTCACATGGGAGGGACTGGCAATCTCCCAAAAGCAGGCTTACTACTATTGTACTGGCTTTCTTCACTTCTAAGAGGGAAAAATCCAGCCTGCAGACTTTGTAGAAATCAAAGGGGCGCTTAATACCACTGGGAGCGACCCCAGCTGAATGGAAAACAAAAGACACATTGTATTTTGCCTCTTCAAAACAAGGGCACAGAAATCTTGCTTTTGTGACTGAGTGTTGATTTCTTTCAGAAGTTTCCTGAGTCCCTCAGCTGGTTTTGTAAGCACACATACAGTCCTCACAGACCCATGTGCCACATTATGAAAGCAGACAAGAGAATCGAAATGGACAGAAAAGCAAAGCAAAGCAAAGCTCCAGTACTAAATCTCGGGCTTGCTGTATTTCAGGTTTATCAAATGTTCCTACATAAGCACAGAACGAAACAGTGCTCCTCACAATAGCAATGGAAATAAATGAGACTTGGTGTGATGTTTTTGGTGCCCACAACAATTACCTTGCCACTGGGAATATCAGGTCCTCAATCTTCATCACAGTCTACAACTTCCATGTGAGGGGAAGAGGAAGGGCAAGACACTGATGTCTGTGATGACCAGTGACAGGACCCGAAAGAAGGCCTGAAATTGTGTCAGGGGAGCTTTAGATTGGGTACTGGAAAAAGTTTCTTCACCCAGAGCGTGGTTGGGCACTGGAATGGGCTCCCCAGGAAAGTCACAGCACAGAGTTCAAGAAGTGTTTGGATGATACTCTCAGGCACACAGTGTGGCTCTTAGGGATGGTCTTGGGTGAGGTAAGGGTTGGCCTTGATGACCCTTGTGGATCCCTTCTTAGCATTCTTTAATGATTCATCTAAATAATGTATTTTGTCATTTAATATTTAATTTATGTTTGTGATCAAATTTTATAATGCATACACCGAATTACATAGCCCGCTGATTTTTCCTTGACTTATGTACATATTTTTCCATTCAAATTGTTATGCATATGATAGATCAATTTGCATACTTTAATAATCAGGATGCATAATTCACTACTTTGTTTTGCATAGTTTAGTAGTAAAGATCTGTGTTTTGTTGATCCAGTTCTTCTTTTAAGAGTTTCAACTGACTACACCTTCCAAGATAAGTTACGGTATACAAATTAACTGTAGACTTTTTGCAAAGCTTTATTCAACAGATTGTATATTTCAGGAGATAGATGTCTCATGCTCTTGATGAGCTCTTGGTGAGCTGCATACCTCACCAGATGAACATAGTTCACCAATGAAGATTTCCAGTCACCACAAATTTTCCTTTACCACACAAATATATGTTACCAATTAAACTATGTCCAGTTCTGGTGAAGACACATTGTAAAACAAGACTGAGACGAAAATTTAAATGTTATCTCATAAATACATAGGTCACAAAATAGTTCTCATTCGAGTAGTTTCATTTTGCTTATTAGAAATTGATTCCACCATCCATTCCACCTATAAAAATCAAAATATATTTTACTATTAGGTGGGGTCTTTTTCTTTTTTAATAAGTGGATTCCTTTCACTAAAATCCTACCCTTATTAGAGTGTTTAAGGGTTACGTCCTACACTATCTAATAGACATGGTAAAAAGCTGTGTTTTTTAAGACAAAGAGGAATTGCCTCATAGGAACAAGCACGAGCATGCACACAGAGAAAATAACGATACACAAAGAGGCAAGGCAGCAGTGAATGCAACGCCTCACTATGTGACAAGCTTTCTTAGTATACCTGACCTAATAAATAATTTTAGAGTAAGGAACAGGTTCCACCCTTGAAGGAAGTCTGCAAAGCCTAGATTGGTGCTTCTTGAGATCAGAGAAAAGACTCAGATTGACTTTTGTAACACATTTTCAAGTGTCTCAGGCTTTTTTTTTTTTTTGTGTTCTGAATGGAGAGACAGGAAATCTCTCTGCTCTTACCTTAACGCTGGGACCAGACATCATCTAATGAGTGCAGTACCTCTTTTCTTCTTGTGCTAGTACTGTGCCTTGTACAATAGCACAATTTTAAAAGATGGCTAATTGAAGGTCTATTATTCCATGTTCCTCAATATTCCCTGAACTTCCTCATGCTCCAAATCATCCTTGCTTCAGCTATATCCTTCTTTTCCTCAAAAACGCCTGCAAGTGACTGCAGCTGCTTTGTGCACTTGGCAAACAGTTTCAGAATTCTCTACTCAACCCTTCAGTTAGAACCAAACTTGGCCATGAGAGGCAAGTGGGCTCATTCATATTTTGTAATTGTTCACATGATTTGAACTGGACCTTGATAATTTGTCAAGACAAAATTCTTATTTAAAAAAAAAAAAAAAAAAAAAAGAGTACATACCCACTACCCAACTAAATCTACTGCTTTAAGTAGTAAATAAATAGAAGCGTATAGGTAAAATGAACTTTGAGACACTGCTTTTGAGAGAAAGCCACTGATTGTGCTCTTACCTTTGATCTCCCGTTTTTCACCATTAGCCTGTGAAACAGCTATGGCCCAGTAAGATTCCAGAAGACGAAACAAATAAGCCACATTGAAATGTATCACAGAAAACTGAAAAAAGAAAAAAGTGAACCTCTTTAAAGTTACCGATATTCTGATGGATATGTCTTTTAAAATATATGCAAGCTTTAAAGTGTCAGATTTCCCTCCACCCCTTATCCCCCACTTTCTTTTATGCTTTTAACACAAGTCTTAAGTAATGAAAGATAACTTCTTGTGCCAGTATCAAAATACACAGACAAAGATTGGGCAGATGACATCACAATTTAGGTCTTTTTTGTTATTTTTAATTGAGCGATGCTTGGATGATACATGATGCTGAAGTGCCAGACTTTTATTAATATACATCGTTCTCTAAAATATTTGTCTGCACATTGACAGAGATATTAAGTCTCTTCACCAGCCCACCACATAATTATATGCTGAGGGGAAATGGAGAAAAAGTGTTCCATCAAGAATTATGTACATGCTCTTAAAACACACCCCAAGCCAAGAAGTGCTAGGAAGAGGAGAATATGTGCAGAACAAGACTTACAGAAAGAAGAAATAGGATGAAGATACATTAAATGTAAATGGAATTCCATTTTTAGCATGTGGTCAGTGATGTATGAGCTCAGAACTGAACTCATATTGTGTGAAAAATAGGAATGGCTGGAAATCAGCTGCACTACCAAATGGAAAAATCTCAGAAGAAAGCACCACTATTGCTCACCTCAGCAGATTTACATAAGGAAGAAAACATCTCTTCCTTTAGCAACTTGCATCTATTTTGCTCAACCTGGCAGTACACATCAAGTATTTCAAACTTGGTGACAAAATCACTTGAAACAGAAAACGTGGATGATAAAACAACAAAAGGAAATGGAAAGATTAAGGTCAAACTAGATACCTAATACATTTGAATAAATCAAACCACCATCTGGAAATAAAAGCATGCTTAGAGGTTAAATGTATATTGTACTATCTCAAATAATATAGGCTTGATTTTTAAAAAAACTAGAAAGGTTAACATGTCTCAGTTAGAAAATTATAACTCAGATGTTGACCTTTAATTACTCTGCCTGAAAACCTCTTTTGTCCATGTTTATTGTAATTTTTGTTTTAAATGGGCTAGAATCTGTTCATAACCTTTTTTTCCCCCCCATAAATTAAGATTATTTTAAACATTTATTCAAAAGGATGTGCATAATTCTTCATACAAATACATGGTACTAAGCCTTCCTTATTACCATTTCTCATTTTACTTTATGAAAGCCAATAATAATACCAAGTTTTCTCTTTCCTTTAAAGGTTACAAAACAGAATGTCGGCTAAATCCTCCAGGCAGTTTTATATTCAACTATATCTACATTTATCCTTCTTTCAATACAAAGCTTGAAAGGTTCAAAACAGGAATTTCTCTCAAAAGTCAATTTTAAACCGAGTTGCTCTCTTGATTTTCCAACCCAGTGTAAAACTGAAACTTCACCCCTCTTCAGAAGCCAAAGTTGAGAATTTACTTTATCCCCTCTAGAAAAATTCTTCATTCCAATAACGTTTATTTTTCTGGTTGAAGACAGAGTTCTCAAATGAGATTCATTGTTCCAGGTGATGGAAACTTTTCCTGCAACATGCTGCACGTTTACCTGTAGCAAAATGCATGCAAAATATGCTTTTCCATTTAAAGAAAAAGAATGTAAAATGAGTTTATATTTAATCACATAAATTACATGAATCATTACCTCCCCAAGATTCTACTAGAATCTAATCTCTAAATTAAGCTTATGACCTGTGTATTGCACTGCCATAGCCATACTGTCCTATTTTACCACCGTAATGGTGAATTACATCATGACTTTTAATAGAGGGTGTTGAGAAGTCATATCACCCTTGAATGAGTTAAGAGTTTGTTTTAGCACCCTGAAAATGCAGAAGCTATCAAAATACTTAGATGATGCAGGATATATGTCCCTGTGCAGTTCTACAACAGGAAAAAGATCATCACTTCCAGGCACTTGCAGTAATCAGCAACTAAGTGGATGCTTAGTATTCAGAAGCCCTAATATTAAGATGAGCTAAAAGGCAGCAATGGCAGCTAATCTGCACATGAAAGTGCAAGTGAAGTTTTTTTTTTAAAAATATTTTCTAGGCCTTTACAGGGTTAGTTGTCATCTGACATGATTTTCAAATTAAGAGATGAGTTTCTCTGTTGAAAATACCTCAGAGGAAGCAGGCAATATTTTAAAATTATTTTAAAGGGAGACGAAATAAGGTATCCATATTTCAAAATTTTAGAAAGGAAAATAATTGAGAAATCAGAACCCCAATTTCTGAGTGCACTTGCATNATTCTTTGTGCATGAAATATCTGACCTGCAGGTAGTATGGCCCTTGCCCTTTATTGTAAGGATACTTATATTACATATAGAGCACACAGTTAACTATGTGGGACAGTTCTGTGCCCATCTGATACAGGACATTCACTTAAAGGTGTACTGAAGGCAATATACAAAACTTGCTATGTAAATATAATAATAATATAATGTGAGAAAGGGTGCTTCTTGTTGAGCCTTGCACATCTGCTGTTACAGATAATTACTGAATATTTATTGAAGTTTTCATTTTACTAGCTTTATATGTTACGGTACAGTGCAAACAAAGAGCCCTGTTGAAGGGCATCTGTTATCTGTTTTTAAAGGGCTTTGGGACATTTTTAGACCATAATTTTTGCCAACTGTACAGACTGAGAACTCATACATGGTGCTTTCAGTATCATAAAAATTACTCTTACAAGTCACCAGAAATAATACATAAAAATGCTGCACAGTAAAAAAAAGAGAATACAGGGAAAAAAAGTTTATTTCTGAATTCTTTTAGTGCTTGGTAAAAGAAAATCTTAATTCCTTTAAGAAAGCAGAAATTTCAGTATTTACAAGATCTTTAAACTGTTTAGGATGCATTGCTAAATGGAGAGAAAGTAGAGAACAAATTTGATGAAAGCATGTAAAAAAAAAAAAGCTGAGGAATGGTCAGAAGAACAAAACAGACTGTAAGGGTTGTATTCTGCCATAGAGAATAATTCAGAATCATTCAGAATTTAATGTTTGATTCTGCAAATAATTTACTAAGTTATTTGCCAAGCAACCCGAGTCACAGGTCAGGTCATTCCACCAATTCCAGCTAAAGTACACAGACGAATAAAAAGGTTTAAATGTAAGTGAATATTCTAAATCAAAGTATTACCATCAATACCAAGCCTGGTGGACAGTGGAGGTAGAGTCAGACCAAGACAAATCTGAAATAGTTGAAGTTCAGATTTATCTAGAAATTATCCTTCCATTATCCTGAATCAAATTTTTTATCAGTAAATTATGACATTAAAATAACAGTGCTATAGTAGGAAGTTATAAATATTCATAATTTATACTAAATTGGTAGTTCTTGTGCATTTCATTTGGCAAATTTGGTATCTGCAGCTTCTCATTTTTCCTTTCTCTCTCCCTTTGTATAATTTCATATTTGTTTTTCCAGTTCAGTTCTTTGAACTGTGGCCCATCCCTACTTTCTTCTCTTTGATAATTAAATTTCCACCTTCATGACTGAAGCACGACTAGGCTTTTCATTAGAGCAAGTCTTTTTTGTAACTTTGCTTTTGTTCCAGATTCATAAAATGCCTTTTGAAACTTTTAAAGATGACACGTACTTGAAGAACAGATTAAAAGTAGAGGAAAATGAACTCTAATGAGCTCATTTTCAGAGAAAAGCTCTCATTAACATGTGGTCTTTTTGATTCTGTCTTTAAAAAAAAGTGGTCTTGGGTGCAGTTTCTTCTGTTGCCTTCAGGAAATGTCCTGTTGTTGGGAAGAGGGGCAGGAGGCAGAGGGAGGAAGAGGCTCTAGTAAGTATTACTTCTAATAAAATATCATTTGAATCACTGAAAAGGCAATTTAGAGGTGAATTAAGGAGAACAGTTAGTGTTTTCAGGTTTTTTTCTTCTATCCTGTATTTTCTTAGAAGACTGGGGTGACAAAGGGTTTCATCGCCACTCTGGGCAGGAGAAAAAAGAGATGAGGATAACGTTTCTATTCTGCATCTGGAAAAGTCACTATTTCTCAAAGTTTTCATTAGTGTGTTACTTCAGATCAGCCAAGGGTGTAGTAGTTCCTTATCTTGGAGGCATGTACAGTGCCTGTCTGATGTAGATCAACTTTGGGTGGCTCTTTATTTTTTTTTTTCATTTAGATGAGAAATTATATCTTGGATTAAGAAAGCTTTCCAATGAAAGCTGTTAGACACACATTTTTATAATTTGGCAATAACGAAGAAGAAAAAGTAAGCAAATGATTTGGTGAAACATCTTTAAGCCACAATTCCCTTGTGGTGAAATATGTTCAACCAGCTTTAGTCTGAGGTTTCTGCCTAGACCTTGCACTGAAGGTTATTCAGCTGTTTTTCAACATATCTCTGAAGACATGTATAATCTATAGTCATAACATTTTGATGGCAGAGAAAAGTGTTGAATCTTTCTTTCCACTTATTTATACTCATGAAAACTAGGAATTACCTCAATTTGGCGGAAAAATGTGACTGAAATAAGTCTAATTAAATTCCAAGTTTTAAAAATAATTACATTATTCTCATGTATAATATAAACAATAAAAATGCAATTTTTTATTTCCTACAAATAAATTAGTAATATAAATATCCTAAAAGCAGATTATAGGGCAAGTATCTTTCAACTCTATGGAAAGTTGATGACTGACCTCAACAAATCTTGAATCAAGTTCAGATACAGGGTGATGATTCATCAGGAACATGAAACAGAGTACAGATGCATCAGAAGTCAAGAAGGTTAGTTTCAAGCATATTAAAAAAGTCACCCAATTTTCCTCTCAGCTGTGCCTACACCGTCTCTGTTAGGCTGTTCAAAATACTGCAAAATCAATGTATCACTCTTAAAACAGCCACCTAAAACTGCTGGGAAAAAAAAAAATAACAAACAAAACAAACCAGAGCATAAGAACAATAATGCTGACAAATCTCATCCACCTAGGAGCATATCCAAAACATGCAGTAATTGGCACTCGTGTAGTCTATTCCCTTCAGCATCTGAAATAATCATTGGATCTACCACTTTTTCTTCTCTTAGGCAAGCTCAGTGCCCTAAGAGGTACAGTGAAGATCAATTACCATGTTCTTATTCTTGTTNTTGATGCTGGAAATCATTGGAGATTTCTCCAACTCTGCATAGATATATTATGCAGTGCTTTACTCAATACATTATAATACTAAGTGTACAGGGGGGTTAAAAAAATAGAAGGCACATATGAATGTACTTATCCATATAAATCTTTTATATAATTGTAAAACTATTGAAGTGAAACACACTGATGTACAGGACTACATTTCATTTTACANAAAAAAAAATAACAAACAAAACAAACCAGAGCATAAGAACAATAATGCTGACAAATCTCATCCACCTAGGAGCATATCCAAAACATGCAGTAATTGGCACTCGTGTAGTCTATTCCCTTCAGCATCTGAAATAATCATTGGATCTACCACTTTTTCTTCTCTTAGGCAAGCTCAGTGCCCTAAGAGGTACAGTGAAGATCAATTACCATGTTCTTATTCTTGTTCATAATCATATAATTTACTGTTCATTTTTTTGCACTGCTTAAAAATACTATTGGTATATCATATGTGACAAATGAAAAGGTGCCATTTTTATTTCCTAGGAACACTAGTAATAGACATTTACAAAACTAGTTTTGTTAGTCCCTACAAACAAAGTCCTATTTTACAAAAAGCAGGTTTTTATACTAACTTTGCTCTCAGCATTTAACCATGCAACTAAATTATAAAAANTACTAAGTGTACAGGGGGGTTAAAAAAATAGAAGGCACATATGAATGTACTTATCCATATAAATCTTTTATATAATTGTAAAACTATTGAAGTGAAACACACTGATGTACAGGACTACATTTCATTTTACAAAATAAAAATTAATTTAAAAAATGGAGTTTAGTATTTTATTCAATATACTGAATATTGCTGTATCATTCTATCAGTCTCCAGTAGAAAGCTTACTTCATACAAGAAAAGAGGATTTTCAGGATTTTGCCCCAGCCACAACATCTTCAAGAAGCAAATGAAGAATAGAACTTTATTATATATCACATCAAATATAGACTTTGTTTGCTTGATAGTTACTTCCTTTTATTTTTCTTATTCTCACTCAGAGTAAAACAAACCTTTTTTTTAAAACACAGAATTCAAGTAACATCATCTGATAGTCACTCGAGGTCAGTGTTCTTCTCCACACCAATTTATTTCCAGTAGATTCCCACTGCTTACTCAAGCAGCAGAGGTAGAATACATTCTTTTGTTTCAGCACTGGCTCCATTTTAGAAGAGAAGATGACTACAAAAACCTCCAACTATATCACCAGGGATATCTAAATAGTTGTATATTGTTGTCTAAAATAACAACTTTGCAGGAATCCTTTGTGTTCTATGCATAGCTTTTTGTAGTATGTCCTTTTACATTTTTCTAATGACAGAAGTATCTGAAGAACTTTCAAAATACAATGTCAGTTTTGACATGTTATATAAATAGGGAGTGCATATTAATAACTATTTTTGACAGTGACATCACAGCAACCAAATTATACTTATGAAATGTTAAGATAAAACGAGCATCGGTACAGTTTCCTTAAAAATACAGGTTAGTCCTTTGAACCTCCTATTTCATTCATTCCAAGCCATAAAAGCAGAGTTCAGTGTTTCAGATTTTGTCAACCCCTTTTCGACTTTCAATATCTGGAATTTAGAAAACAAAGCAAGTATGAATGGAATTACAGGACAACAAAATATTCTTAGGAAGAAAGAATAGTTGAAAAAGATTTTTTCATTTAGAAATGTTCAGGTGACTTATTTGTGGAAAATACTGCAAATAAAAGAACTAACTTGAACAATCATCTTAGTTCTTATGAAACATCACTTCAATTTTTTCCTTATGATTTTCAAAGTGTGAATGACCTCATTGAAGGACAACAAGAAAACCACGAATGAAGTGTCTGGAATAAAACTAATGCCAACACATCTTACAGTACCAAGGACTCCTGACCTAATCTTTAATCTTTTACACAAAATGAACCTGATCTTCACTTGCTATCATGAACAATTCACACATTCTCTAATTCTTTCTATGGAAAGAAAGTTTTCTTTCAGGAATTATTGCAGCATATAAAAATTGGTGAACTCAACTATATAGTAATCAAGCCCTTTCAAAACTGCATTCAAAACTTCCTTTAACCAACACATTAGGTCAATCTCTCCATGTCAGAATGACGTCAGTAAAGTCAGTTATTTCCCGACATGTTTCAGATCAAAAATAAAACCCATTCAACCAAAGCTGTGACAACAGGAGTAACCAGCCTCAGGTCATGCTGACCACTTTCACTATGCATTTATGCTGCACCGTATGACTGAGCCTTCCTTGGTACTGGACATGACAAGGTCCGTTTGTTTTGCTCCAAGTGGTCTCTTCTGGTTCATCTTTTCTCAAGACTCTGCCATTTTTCGCGGTCCAGTCAAATTTCTCATGACTGCATATAGCCTGTTACATTGACATTGCTTACACTAAGCTCACTAAACTATCTTTTTCCTCTAAAATTGTTACAGAAGAAAATGGTCAAAGTTTTATCTTGCCTTTAACAATAGTGTTGCATTACCACAGGTTCTAGAAATACAAATAATTGCCCAGTAAGTTTTTTTAGTTTTTAAATGTACAATCACTTTAGTCACTGGTTACCTTTCTCCTAATTGTTTCTGCTGTTCACTCTGACTCTGAGGGAAACTATAGAAGACAGTGTTAAACTCCCGTAAGAACCAGCAGGATCATCAATTTCACTCACAGTATATGGATCGCACCTACTTATACAGCTACTGAGAGAAGCTGGCTGTCAGCATTACAACACACAACGGTCCCGTTCACTACCCAGACTCATTTTATTATGTTGCCTGTGCTACTTCCTTTGAAGCCAGTGAATTGAGGAATGGATAGAAGACAGTAGGTAGGCAATTATGCTGTCAAAGAGCTGATAGAGTTTATTTGGCCTTGCTCTGAGCCTGGGTACTTTCTGGGAATGTAAAACAGATGGTGGAGGAAAGATAAAGGAATTGTCACTGGTACAGAATGTCCCACTCAGACTCAGTCAACCCTCTTTCCACGTATTTTTCTTGGGTCTTGGTTTCCCCATCAGTTGATGTCTGTGCCTTCAGAGTCATCTAGCCAAAGCAACAGCAGCAGAATTTCGGCACTTAATCACAGAATGAGTTGTGTTGGAAGGCACTTAAACGTTCATCTGGTTCCAACCCTCCTTCAGGGACAGCTTCCATTAGACCAAGTTGCTCAGAGCTCCATCCAGCCTGGCCTTGAACACTTCCAGGGATGAAGCATCCACAACATCCGCAGTTTCTCTGGACAACCTGTTCCAGTGACTCACCACTCTCACAGTAAAGAGTTTCTTCCTAATATCTAATCTACACTTACTGTCGTTCAGTTTGAAGCTGCTCCTGTTCCAGTGACTCACCACTCTCACAGTAAAGAGTTTCTTCCTAATATCTAATCTACACTTACTGTCGTTCAGTTTGAAGCCGCTCCCTCTTGTCCTGTTCTTGTCTCTCTCCATCGCTATTGTAGGCTCCCTTCAGGTACTTCAGGTACAGGTACCTAAAGTTTGCTACCTGAATAATTAGTACATAAATTAGACTGGGGGAATTAAGATTAGCCAAACATTAAAATTCCTGCCTCATTTTAAGATATGAACACGTATAAGCAGGATTCATACACACCTGAAGGTTTAATCGGAAAAATTATTTGAGCTAAATCATGTATAATAATGAAAAAATCTCAACACTCTTCATTGGGAAAAAAGCTTCTTGTCCTCCCTCCCCATGTGTGCATTCAAACAATCTATGGCACAGGGCCCCAGCAGATAGATTTCTTCCTCCTAATTTTACACAACAGTTCTCTTATTAGCCATAAAGGCCCCTGTCTACATACCTTCGGGATCCTTCATTTTTCTACCCCCTATTTCTGTACGTACTCATCACGGAGAAAAGAAATCCCTAGCACCCCTCTGGATTTCAAATCCAGAAACATTCTGTGTCGTGGATCTTCTTCCAGACGTGTATTTTTTATCTCAAAGTTTTAAACTACAGGCTGCAATGTTTTCTAACACCAGCAGAGGGCAATGTAATAAAGCCATTTAAAAGGCTTTTTTAGACCATTGCTGTGCAAGCTCCTCCAGCGTGCCTCAGGTTTTGTTGTTGCTGTGGCCTTGGGTCCTTATTCCAAATGTTTTAATATTAAAACTGTTATTGATCTCATAAAGGTTCACACTGTTTATTTCTCATTTACTGCCGAAAGTGCATTGGTACATTCTCAATGCCTGAAAATCCCTCTCCGGAAAATCAAGACAAAATCCTCCCCGCTACCATTTTTTTCTCAGTCCCCCCTCTCAGTGTGAATGTGGTTACAGTATGTCTCACATCCATAAAAAATCTGCACATTAATAAGTTGCTTTAAAAAGAGTCTCAGAGGTACCTCTCAAAATGGATTAGTGGGCAAATTGGAAGCAAATCAATTGAAAGTACATGATAAATGTAATTTAATTCATTCTATGGCTTTGCTATTCACACACGTTCATCTGTGCAGGCAGACACTTGCATACATATGAAATGAAATTTCACTTTCAAAGTGTAACTGCAGGGAAACCTGCACGGAGAACTAACTGTAAAGCAGTATTTTACAGTACGCAAGTTTATGCGTCACAAGAGATCATGCATTGTTTGTAAAGATTATCCCAATGATAAGGCTCTGTGGTTTTATTTACTGAAGTCTAGATACATTGAGACACTTAGGAGTTCTTAGAAAGATAACCAAAGCTCTAAGACAAGAACAGAACAGCCATCTGTCAGATTTCATAAAATCTCATAATACAACAAACTGTATTAGAGTTTCATAATTCATGAAGGCGCAATATCCCCTGCTGAGCATTATAACCAGTCAAGATAACACCAAAAACGGCTGGTAAGTCTGTCAGCGGGATTTCTCTGTCCTCAAGTGTAAACAGGCAAAAGTATTTAACTTTTAGTATATTCAAAGTATGATTGGCACACTGTCATAATAGGAGAGCCAGGTAAGCTGATTGCAAAACAGTAGCTTTATTTATTTATAGTCTAATTTTTAACAAGACTTGCATGTGTATGGAAACAACAAATGCAAAGTGATGATGCATTTCTCTGTATTTTTACATAGATATGATAAATGCAAAAGGAATAGTCTTATGTCAAAAGTACTTCATTGCAGCACTAAAAAAATAAAATATAAATGTTTGAGTCTTCTCCTCATTGTTTTATGGCAAAGTATTTGGTGTCCTCAGTTCACTGTGTATAAAATGGTAACAATATTTTCTGTACTCCTGTTTGCTGGTGGTTTGGGCACAAGAGGCGACTGCAAGTTCTGCCATGAGTCAAATGTTCACAAGGCACTCCCTCACCTGCGTATTGTGCAGAGAAAGAAGTAGCTTATGCTTTATTAATGTATCCAAAGATATATATGCAATTATATATACATATATATATATACACTGTAATCAATACAATTCAAAGCTCAGCTGAGAGTTTTCAAGGGTACTGTAATATAACCAGCAAACAGTAAAATACATCAAGAAACCAATATTTTTACAATGCAGAAAAACCCTTTGCACTAAATGTTCTCATTTTCCTAGTAGACTGCAAAAATGTGAGGACAAGTGTCCTTACTGGTATGTCACAGGGCACATGAAACCACAGAGGAAACTGCATTCTCTGTCTCTGCATTTCCAATTCATTTCTTCATCAGACTCAGGAGAAAAGCTTATAAAGAGAGGACTGATGTCATCTATTTCTATTTCACTCCTTTGCATCTCACAGAATTTAACATCTACTTGCAACTAGAAAAAGGCTTCTTTACTTTCATGGAAATAGCTATTATGGAAGCAATAGTTTCTTCCATACCCCTTTTATCCGTAGGGTTCTACTGGATTTTGTTCACAAGAAGAAACCAGAAAGGATTAGGTGACTTGGTACTTTAGAGGTTCATAGTGGAGGAAAAAAAAATTGTTTCATAGTGGAGGAAAAAAAAATTGTCTTCCTTTTACTGGCAAGTGACTGACAGAAAGATAAAATTACCAAAATGCTTGTCAGAATACCTCTATAAGAAATGGAAGTAATGGTGCCTGTGAGTTTAAAAGCTTTTGTCATTTGAGAAACAGAGAAGTACAGGAGGGAATGGTGAAGTTTCTATTCTTGGAGGTTTTTTGAAGGTGTAACAGGTTAAACAAATATCTGAGAGAAAAAACAACAAACAAACAACAAAACAACATTTATTTAAATCATCCTGCTTTGGGACAAGATGATGGACTTTGTCTATAATGATCCATTTATATTTCTGTAATTCCCATAGATCTGTGTGTTCCAGATGGATTCTTCTTTGGAAAGATGCTAATTGATTCAAAGGATCTGTTTTACTCCTGTTGCTGGGATTCTCACAATTTTTTCCTTTCATATAGAAAGATATTTTAGCATATGCAGGAATTGAGACCACAGCTTGGCCCAAATTAGGGTATGTTGGGGAATTTCTGGCAGAAAATGGACATGTGAGAGACCTCAGTGCTCTGGATGCAGTTATGCTGCGAGGCCTTTAATACTGCAGTGAAAACCTATTTTTAAGAAGCCTCTGTGGAGATCAACAGGGAGAATAATGTAAACTTAGAGAAGCCGCAGCCGAAGACTGAAAAACAACGGCCACAGAGAGCTCATGAGAACTTTATTTTACACCAGTAGAGTTGTGTGTTATTCTCATTAACAAGTCACGGGGTGGTTTGCAGTGTGTGTGCAGTGTGTAAGCTGTCTGGGTTATTTAAGAGATGTTTTCACAACAATAAACGGCATTACCTTGATCATATTGGTCAGCTAGTGGTGTCCGTGAGTTTCCCTCGCATTAAGGGCACATTGTTAATGAACCATTTGGAAACTCAGTATACTTCAGAGCAATACCCTTTTTACATACAACTATTGTCAGTCAGCAGAGCCTCACATTTTTAAGGGTCATTCCATTTGGAAGCTGGACCAATTAATTTTTAGACAAAATACTTTAGATTTCAGTTGAGTTGACCCTTTTGTTTTTTAACGTTTATTCTATGCTATCAGAGGCAGCAAAACTACTGTTAGATTTGGTTGCATATATACAGTCATCACATCATTGATTAATTACTTCTGTTCATATGGCATTGCCAAAATTCCGTTTTCCTGTGCAGTGCAGCAGCAAAAAGATGATGTATTGCAACCAGTTCAGAGTTCAGAGAATGCCATCTAAATTCATTACCACTTTGGAGGGACTGAGTCATCAAGCAAACTTGAAATAATTAAGTGCGTACAGCTTTGCCTAAACAAGACCTACTACGGGAGGATAAATGAACAATCAAACACACATAAATATTTTAACATTGATAAAGTGATCTCAATTATCTTAACCACACTGTGGCATCATAGGTTATTTGATTGAAGTGAGATCTAACTGCAGCCTAATGGGTAAAACTATACAGAAATGGACTAAAAACCCCCCACCAGCTTACCATCAACAAAAATATGGTAGTGTAGTTCTGATTGGTAGCAACTTGGAGCTGTTCAGCATCAATGGTCACACAGCACCGGACCCTGCTTGCAAAAAGCAGTGGCTCCAACAGCATTTCAGAAGCATTAAGAATGAAACTTTCTCCACTTTGCCAGACAGCAGCAGGGTGTATGCTTAAAAAATCCATCCCATTTTGAACATTTTAAAAACCACTTTGTATAACAAGGCAGAAAATTCGCCAGCAATTCAGTGTGGACAAGGGCAAAACTAAAAATGTCTCTCAACCTGGATGCCAAAAGTAGCTCCAAAGCCCTATACCTTACAGTGCTAGTTAAAAGTGAAAATACTTTCTTTTCTCCAGATAAAGAACACTGTACCAAACGCACACATATGAAAGACAATGAAAATTTCTTTGTTATTACATTCACTGATTTGTTTTTTTTCTGAAATAAAGTTTAACATATTGATGCTACAGTTTACTTTTTATTTATCAGCCTTAAAATGTCATATATTTGCGTATTGAACCAATATGCTATTTTACATCTGATAAAAACTAAACATACACCCAAACACATCCTTTTGGTGCCATGGGAAACCATCCATCAACATTCAAAAAAATTGAATGTTTATCTGATTTCCTGCTTCATTGCAGAAGATTTTCCCCCCTTGTTCAGACACAAAGTCTTTTTTACTTATATTCATTTAAGTGATCCAGAAAATATAATTCTGTTTTTTGCTTCCAAAATGGCCTAAGTAACTAGTGATTCTGTTTCATCAAAACCTATTTAATTTAGAGTGGTAGATTATGTATAGTTTCTGGTTAAATTCACCATTGCATTTGATTTCCATATATTTTCATTTTAGAGGAGAATAATTTGATCATTCTTTCATATTCCATCTAATTAATGTAACTTGCTAAAGTTTTATGGGTTGTGGATTTTCACATAAAAGGATGTTTGTTTCTTTTGAGAAAAGGTCTACTCCTAGTGATATAAAGATACATAGAAATAAGAATACTACTGTTATAGAATTTGTCAGAATTTTTTCTTTCCTACAAACACAGACTTTGGGGGCTGACATCCTCCTTAACAAAGACCCAGCTAATGATCCGAAATTCCAACCTGATAACTGGGAGGAGAGTTCTTTTGTTTTGTTTTGGGAGTTGTTTTTTTCTTCTTCACTTCTTCAGCGGCTTTTTGGAGAAGGAACCAGCTC
>VWZG01011719.1:57156-70167 GCA_013396735.1 Grallaria varia | reverse complement strand
ATAAAAATTAATATATTTTTTATTTTATTATACATAATGACGTTACATGTACAACATGAAAATCTTTTAGGATTTATTTTCTGCGACAGTTGATTTTGGGTGTGATCACGTTCCAATAACGGGAGTTTGACCGTCCTCTACATAGTAGGGATTTGTCCCCTCTTTATCCCCCTCCAAGCAGCCCCCAGGGTGCCCCACAGAGAGACACGCAGAGACCACCGGAGAGGGAGCAGAGAGACAGTTTATTAGATGGGTAGAACTATTTATAACTTCTAGAAGGATTCTAACGGGTCCAATGAGAAACTAGGAATAATAATGAATAAGAAAGGGTTAACTAAGGGCCAATATGAAAACTCAAACACACTTCAAAGACACATTCTTCTAGACCTAGCTAGAGAGATAAGGACTTTCTCTAGGGATTTTGGGAAGAAGACACAGTGACTCAGGGGAAAAACACAGAAACTCTATTTTAAACAACAGTAAAGGCTTCAGTTTTTAAGTCATTCCTGCCAGCCTCCTCACCCTTTCCACCAGCCCACCTCTCACAAGACTCCCTCCATTGCTCATATTGATTGTTCACTGCCACATCTTTCCCTCTTCTGAAGTTACAAGTTACCTCTTTTAACCTTAGTAAAGTTATATGT
Source organism: Grallaria varia (assembly GCA_013396735.1). Taxonomy (NCBI): domain Eukaryota; kingdom Metazoa; phylum Chordata; class Aves; order Passeriformes; family Formicariidae; genus Grallaria; species Grallaria varia. The sequence continues at coordinate 69,523 of VWZG01011719.1, read as the reverse complement.
GTGTGTCTCAGAGCAAATCAGAATATATGACTTTGGAAACTCTGTAATTAGAAAATTACAGTATTTTTAAAACCCAGAGGCACCATAATTAATTACTATTCTGTATATGTTTGAAAGTTTTATTAATTTTTTTGGTTAAAAGTGAAAAAAAAGCATGTTTTTTACCACTTCAAAGCTTTGTGAAAGTATCTTAACTTTTTAAATAATTAGTAATCTTACCCAGGAATGATAAATTTTTCTAGTGCAAATATGTTTTGTGGAGAAGTATAATAAAAGTAATGGTGCACCTTGCACATTTAGGTGCACATGGAGGGGCAGGGGCAAGACATTGGAAATGAGGTATTTTTCGCATAGTAGATCAGTAATATTTTGCAGTGCTTGCTTATATGGATAGAATATTTCTGTGATAATTGTTAATGAAGTTAATTACTCGTTTATTACATCTGGATTTTGTTTGGGTTTTTTGCTACATTTTTAATTAGACTGTCACTTTCACACATTTATAGGAAAACATTAGTCATACAAAAGTCATCCTGAAACCTGAATTGTACTACAATGAGAGGCAAGGAGAGAACTAAATGAATGTCAGAGAGTAGGCTTCCCACTCTTCTCTATATGGAGTTATTTGATTCTAATGGCTTTCATTAACAAGACAAGATTTCACTGAATGGAACAAGTAGCAGGCTGATGAAGACAGATTATCAGAAAATTTCTGTATCTTCACAAATGCCTTTGTGAACAGACTGTTTCACACTAGCCTGCCAACTTTGTGCTGGGCGATTACTTAAATTTAAAAAAAAAAGTAAGAACTGGTTTGGTGAATGAGCTAAAAACACTAAGGAGCCAGACATCTGTCTCGATAATATTTTAGGTAGTGCTTTAGAGCTGGGAAGAACTGTAGCATCCTGCCACAGTGGGTAACTGAGAGGACAGAATAAGTAAATTCGTGAATCATCACTAGAGCTTATGTCCAGTACAAGATTCAGTAAGGTGAAGTGTATTATTTATGATATTTTTGCAGGTTATGGGTCAGTGCTTTCTGATTGTACTACAGGCAGTTTAGAGAGATACATGATACATCCTGAAAAGAAATAAAACTATCAGACCAGCTGCTTCTAAGTTTGGGTTTTTTTGCCAATATCAAATATCAAGATTGAAAACTCTGCTCCTCTACATATAATCTATTTTTAATTATGCTGTGCAATCAAATAAACACAGGCTTTGCTTCTTTTTGTCTCAAGATAGTTAGAAAATTGACACATCAGAAATTTACATCAGAAGTCTTTTAGGTTTATGCTGGCACTTTAATAATCACCTCACTGCATCTTAATATGTCATCACAAAGGGTAATTTTTCAGCTACTACACTCCCTACACTATTTTAATGTAAGTCTCCCTTTCAAATGCTCCATACATTCAACATATTATCCAGCCTACCGCTCCACTCTGCAGGATTATTAGAGTTGTTTTCCATAATTGCCTGCACTTTATCTGCATTTCTTCTAATGCGTGTTCAGAGGTTAATATTGAGAGTGGGGATACAATTGGTACTTAGTGAACTATGCAAATCTACTATTAAGCAAGAGTAATAACACAAGCAGAATGCCCTTGCTTACCTAGACATAAATTCTAATTTTGCATTTCTAGGGAATCATAAAATCCCATAATAGCCTGGGTTGGAAAGGACATTAAAGATCATGTAGTTCCAACCCCACTGCCATAGGCAGCGACACCTTTCAATAGACCGCTTTCAAGTTTTAAGTATCCAATAAAAAAGTGAAGATATTATAATTAATTTTATTTAAATACTAGAAAATTTATGTGAAGCCTCCAATAAAGGATATAATTTTCTTCACACATCTACAAACACTGTTCCCAAGTCATCTCATACAAACAACAGTGTCAAACTGCAAGCATAGGAGGACACCATGCACTTTCTTGCAAGGGTTGTACAGGTTGCACTGGCTGTGCTGAAAGCTATACTGAAAGAACTCCAAAGTTCAAAAAACACTGTTCTGTCTTTCTCATGGAACACAGAGACTACTCACTGTGCAGTGGGAGCTGGAAAGTGTCATGATCTAGAGCAACATTTCTCAAAAAAATTGCAAGCTTCAGCAATACTTCAAAAATAAGTGTTGAGATACAGATAACACAATCCTAGAGAGAAAGGGCAAAACTTGACAGACTGCTGGTTAAAGATCCTCTTCTACAAATACAGCCCAAATGTAAGAAACACCCCTCATAAAAATGATGTGTGCATTACTGAAAAAAATGTTTTATATAAACACATTTCTTTTTTCTTATGCAGAGACGCTTTATCAGAAGATTCCAAAGTGACCATAATGTCTTCTAGTCACCACTCACCTGTGTGAAGAACAGTTCAGGGAAAAATAGATGGTGGAAGAAAAGCTTGTTAGTTAATGAGCTTAACTTCTAAAAGTGAGTAGCATGACCTCTTTGCAAATAATTTAGAGTAAGATTAAAGAACTTTTTTCAAGGCAAGACATGAAAAAGAACAATTACACATGATTATTGAAATTGCGTCTAATACTAATTTCAGTTGGGAGCACAAATAGAACAAGTCTTATTTCATGAAAGGCTGCAGGGCAACACAGTGGGATATTCAGAAAATCGTGTAGGGGAACCAGACATTATATGTTTTAATTTCTGAGCAACAATAACATTACAATATTTATTTTGTAGAAAAGACGAACCATAAGGGGTATAAGAATAGCCTGTTGACCCCAAATTTCCTAAGAAAAAAAAATCCAGGGATTTTCCTTTATTACGGGCATTTTTTCAATATCTCTTTTATATGCTGGTTTTGGTTAGAGAGAGAAACATCCTGTGAGTTTAGAGGCTTTAGAAAGAGCCAGACGACATCCTCAGGTGGTTCTAAAGGATACATAGCAGCTCAATCAACAGAATTCTTCTCTTAGCATACTAAGTAAATAAAAAAAATTATTCAAATAGAGATACAAGCTCTTCTTCTGAGAAGGAAGCTTTTTCTTAACAAGGGAAAAAAAGAAACTTTTTAAGTGCTTACTACTTTAGCTTCTCTCTGAAGGATATTGGTTTATCAGAAATTTTACCTACAAGGTATTTTTAATGAGCCACTCAAAAAAATTTTGTGCAAGAGAAGTTTAATACAAAGGCAATTTGTCTTCGTAATATACATTTGTTTTCTATATACCAAGACTGAATTCACTTAAATATTTATTCAGCCTTTATGTTTTCTTTTGGCTAGAAATAAAGTGGGTNTAATGCAGATGCAGAAAAGAGACCATCTGGAAGAAAAGCAGTAAGTTTATCAACCCTTGTTTGCAACAGCTCTTTATCATGTGCCATATGGAAACAATTATTCCAGCTTCAGACAGTGAAACAGCTGATATTTCACTCATTTTACATTCTATAAAATGCAAGTGTTTTAACATTCAGAATATTCTCTATGTCCAGTTGTTCCTATGTATATTCATATTTCAGTGAGAGGTCAAATTGGAGTGTGTCACATGTTGCAGNATAGATTATTTAATAATTATTATTCACAAGTTATATTAAAAACTATCAAAAATATCAGAAGAAGAATATTTTTGAACCATTATTTATCAATATAAAATAAATTTTACGAAAAATTAGCAAATTTTAAAAATTAAGAAAAAAACCAAATCATGATGACACATTAGGCCTTGTGAATATGCATGACAATTTAATTATGATAGATTGAAGAAATTCCACTGACTAAAACAAAACAAAAGTCACATAGATAAATTACTATCAGGTTAGCATGTTTAGAATTTATGCTATAGCCCCATTCAGTTTCAAGTTTGCCCGAGGGAAACTGCTGATATTTTGCAGCCTGAAGAGAAGATAATGATTTTCCATGCATGCACACTGTGAAATTTTCAAAGATATGGTATTAGTTTTGCTTTAAGTTTCACTCTGTGTTTTGGAATTTAAAAGACAAAAAGTAATTTGTCTTTAAAATTCAGCAATTCAAAAACCTGAATAGCCTAACGCTTGCCGTGTTGAGAGGAAAAAGTCTCCAGTTCAGTTTTCAACAGAACTTGCAGTAACAGTCAATCAACAGGATTAGTTTTGCATTCAATATTATTTTAGGAAACTAATAAAAGTTCAATTAACATTCTTAAACTGTTCCAGATAGAACTGGTAACATTACTGAGGTATAATCAAGATATATGGTTTAATAAAGAGCAAACAGTAGTTTTGCTTGACAAAGTAGATTGTTTTAATAATTTATCCTGTGGAATTTTTCAAGTTTAGAAAATTTGCATGCCATAAAAAGTAGAAATAAAATTAATCTTTATATGCTGGATTCTTTTTCATTGTAAACAGAACCAATCAGAAAGGGGACAGTTAATCCTCTATTTTTGGTCTCATGAAGTCCTCAGTGCCAAAAAGGTGATTATCATGAAGAATGAAATAAAATGAACCTAGTGTTGATCATTGACATACTCCAATAATTTAATAAAAATACCCAAGAGCAGCAGACCCGTAATGAAAGACTTTTTAAAAAGATATATGTGTAGAAAGATCAAAGCCTGCACAAGAAAGCGTATTTGACCATTTGTTTGATAATGCATAAAGCATGTCAAAGAATCATAGATTCTAAAAGATTTTAGAATTGTAAAAGGTCTTCCTAACGCCACAGCACCCCCCCCCCCAAAACACACAACACAACTTCCAGCTGTTCATTAACAACACCTGATTGTTAAGGGCTTTGCAGACACATAAAAACTCTACCTGTGTGCCTACACATTAATATCAATACCCAAATACCCAAGAACCTTTTGCAGTCTGCCTAGAAACTGTCATTTGATATTTAGACCACCAGACCTAATCTTGTAAAAATAATACATAAATATAATCCATATATATTTACTTAACTGTAAGTAATAATTTTCTTAAATTGGATAAAATAATAAACTAAATTAAATCCCTACAGATTAGCAATGAAGATATCAATTTTGTGTCTGGAGAAGTGTTAACATATTTATGGCATTTAGAATACAACTGATCATGCACTCAAGTACCCCAAACAAACCTCATCAAGCTGTTCTATTGATTTTTTTTCTCATCTTCAGATAAAGCTTGCTTCAGGGACTTTGTTCCATGTTATTAAAAATTATTGGGCACTATTACATTTTTTTCATCTTAATGGTTATCAGCCAGCACTTCCAGCGACCTGGGATCAATCGATATCCCAGTTTCAATTAAATTCTGAAGTACCTTAGTCTTCCCAACTAGAGTTGGTCACACCTATAATCCTTCCTAATCCAAATCCAATGATTATAGTGTTTCTCAGAATTTCATCCTTGCAATGCTCATTGATGCTGATGAAGCCGAGAACAGACAATATTTCTTAACTCAGGCTACAGAGCTAACACAGACCTTTGCTTCTTCTGACCCATGGGCTGGCTTAGTAAGATGCATCAAACAGTTCTTTTACTGACTTATCTGTCTGACTTCCAACATCAGCAACTGTCTCCACTACCTTGAAGTGCATATATCATTGTCCTATCTTGCTCTTTTCTGATCTTTTTAACTTCTGATAAAGAAACATTATAGTATTTTCCTTGTTTCTTCCAAGGAGGTACCATCTGCTTTTGCTTCTTTTCCTGCCTGCTGTAAAGTCTTGACTAAACATACTTCAATCACCAGCTCTAAGATTATGACCATTTTCTCACCCTTGCACCTCTCTGACCCCGATGCATCCACATAGAGCACTAATAACATATAAAAATGGCTTTCAGCATTAATGCAGCCAAAATTCTCTCACTGGACAAGTCTGCAGGCATCTCCCACCAAGAGAAGAGCACTTCAGCTTTGAATCCAGCTCAAATAGAAAACCACAGTTCTACCCTTATTTTAACTAATACTCTTTAAACTGGAGATCTCTACTAGGTATATTTTTCTCAGGCATTTTGTACCAGCAGAGCAAGAAGGCCTTTATGTTGTATTTAACACTTGCATTCACCTTAAGGTATAGATAGTGCTTTTGTGATCAGTAGAATGGATGATGGACCCAGGAGGTCTCAGTGCTCTGAGCTGGAGGACCATGACTGCAAGAATGATCAACACCCAGTCAACCCTGAAACTGCAGGATCTGCTGCTCCAGCTAGATCTCTACCAATCTATGGGGCCTGTTGGGATTCATATCTCTTGATGACTTTTTGAGAGGTTTTGGGGGTCCAGAGAGGTCCCAGCTGACTAGAAGCTAGTAAACATTGGCCTGATTCGCAAGAAGGGCAAGAAGGAGGACCCCAGAAACTACAGGCCTGGCAGTCTCACTTCAGTACGTGGTAAATTTATGGAGAAAATTATTCTGGGAGGTATTGAAAAATGCCTGAAAGACAACGTAGTCATGGGACACAACCAGCATGGCTTCACAAGAGGAAAGTCCGGCTTATCAAGCCTGTCATGGCAAGGTAACCCACCCAGCTGATCAAGGGAAGCCAGCTGATTTTGGATTTCAGATTTCAGTAAAGCTTTGGATACTGTCTCTCACCGAATCCTTTGGGACAAAATATCCAGCACAGCTGGATAAACACATCATGTAGTAGGTGAGCAATTGGCTCATGGATCGAGCACAGAGGGTAATAGTTAATGGGGTGACATCAGACTGGCTACCTGTTACTAGTGGGGTGCCACAGGGCTCCATCTTCGGCTCTGTGCTCTTCAACATCTTTAGAAGTTACTTGGGCATACGACTGGAAGGGACACCAAGCAAGTTTGCAAATAACATAAAACTGGGAAGAGCTGTTAACTCCCTCGAAGGCAGGGAGGCCCTCTCACTCGACAATGAGAGGACTGGGCAATCACCAACCATATCAAGTTCAACAACAGAAAATGCTGGATTCTGCACCTGGGATGGAACAACCCTGGATGTACATACAGATGGAAAATGAGATACTGGAAAGAAGTGCCATGGAAAGGGACCTGGGGGTCCTGGTCCATGGCCAGATGAACATGAGTCATCAGCCCTGGCAGCCAGGAGGGCCAACTGTGTCCTGGGGGGCATCAGGCACAGCGTCGCCAGCTGGGAGACGGAGGGGATTGTCCCACTGTGCTCTGTCCTGGGGTGGCCTCACCATGAATAATGTGAGAAGTTTTGGGCACCACAGTATAGGAAAGATATTTAGCTTTCTGAGAGCATCCAAATGAGAGCAACGGAGATGGTGAAGAGCCTTGAGAGGAAGCCATGTGAGGAGCAGCTGAGGGCACTTGGTATGTTCAACCTGGAGAAGAGGAGACTGAGAGGAGACCTCAATGAAGTTACAACTTCCTTGTGAGGCGAAGGAGAGGAACAGACACTGATCTCCACTCTGTGATGACCAGGGACAGAACCTGAGAGAATAGACTGAAGGCGTGTCAGGGTAGGTTTAGGTTATATATTATAAAGAGGTTCCCCAGCCAGAGGGTGGCTGGGCACTGAATAGGCTCCCCAAGGCAGTGGTCACAGCGCTGAGCCTGACAGTTCAAGAAGCATTTGGACAATACTCTCAGGCTTGTGGTGTGACTCTTGGGGATGATTCTGTGTAGGGCTAAGGGTTGGACTTGATGATCCCTGTGGATCCCTTCCAGTTCAGCATATTCTGTGATTTTGTGATTCTGTAAACAGTCAGTATGGCATTTGAAGCTGCGAAATTCAGGATCCAGAATTAATTGATAGATATAATGTGACTTTACAACTAGAGCTGAACTTAACTATGAAAATCAAATTAACTAACTGATGTACACATCACTTTGTGTGTCAACTACATATTGCTTACTTGAATGTTGTTCATATCCAGGTTCTTGACTCCTCATATCAACTTCCAGCCTACAAGAGATTTGAGATTACTTATCCATGAGACAAATCCTTGACTGGCTAACACTTTTTGTACATGATCAAGGTCTAGGAAAGATTGCTTTTACTTCACTTCTCAAGCAGATAGACTGCAATATGAATAAGCTATCTCTTTCAACTCTCTTCTAATAGCACATAGCACAATATACTGTATTTCCTCCACTATTTAAAACATTTGGTGTTTTTATCATCTTTTGCCTATACAAGTGTAACAGCTCTAAAAGAAGGAACTTATATCTGTAGAATCAGTGCTGTTACTACAAAGATGCAGCTTAGCCCTACTTTCAGTTCCACTAGATGTCATACAGTGAGCACACAAGATAACAACGAACCTGAGGTTGATCTGTTTTCACAGATATATTGATCATCAGTCAGAGTCAGGGGAGGTTTAGGTAAGATATCAGGAAAAGGCATTTCACCCAGAGGGTGGTTGGGCACTAAACAGACTCCCCAGGGACATGATCACAGCAAGCCTGTGAGTTCAAGCCTGACAGAGTTCAAGAAGCATTTGGACAATGCTTGCAGGCACGTGACGTAACTATTGGAGTGTCTCGTGCAGGGTCAGGAGCTGGACTTGATGACCCTGGTGAATCCCTTCCAACTCACTATATTCTATGATTCTATGATAAAATCTGAGCATATTTAAAAATTGTAGCTCCTGTAAACCCATCAAAACAAACCTGGAAGGCTTCTCAGAGTACTGCATAACATTTTTAAATTACATCACATTGTATATGTCCATAAAAATCTTTTCAGGGATTCATTGCTAAATTATGTAATCCCCTTAGCTATAACAGTCTAATTTTTTTTTTCTTTTTTTTAAAATTAATACTAGTTCTGCCAAATTCCCTTGGAAAAAAATTAGGAAGTTTCACAGATACTGGCAAAGAAAAACTAGAATTACTTTTTCTTAGATTCATCTGGCACTATGTATCTTGCCATTAGGAAGGTTCTGAAGAAGACAGCAAAAGAGATTAGAAGGAGAAAAGGAAAATAAATATTCACACAATTACAGCCTATGAGATATATCCTTATTCTTTTTTTATTGGGAAAACTGTTTAAATGGTAATAAAATTTTTAATAACTATTTTTGCTAAAAGTAGCATGCCTGTTTCTTCTCAACTAAAGTATTAAAAGGCTAACACAGAAAGTGAGGATTATTTTAAACTTTATTGAGCTACTAAGCATTAATTAATAAAATAATGCCTTTCACAAGTTGTTTGGTGTCATACTAGGTTAAGCCATATGCAGGAATCAGTCATTATATAGGTGGCAAATCACAGCACAACAAAGTGACGGTGTCTCGCCTGCCATAGTTACGGCTTTCAAAGCTCACACCATAGATTTTGAATTAGTTATTTTTTTGTCTTAGTGATCCATGGAATTTTTGAGGTAAGATAGAAGAAGAACAGCAAAACATAGAACCCTGATCAGCCACATGTGTCATGAAAAAACCCAAACTTCATCAAAAAATCAGTTTTATCAAGTTTATCATTATCACAAGTGTGTACTTACAGCATAAAATATTGCTCTGTGCATATGCATATATTATACCTTTTTTACCTGGTAGTATAATGATTAAGGTCATAAAAGCAACTGTCTACGTACAGCCTTCTCTGAAATGGCTCACACAAATCTGATTTTCAACTGATGTTCTAACTAACCAGAAACAATGCAACTTCTCTTCTCAAGGACATCTTCCCCAATAATGTAACACAGTGCAGGGGGACTAGTGGGAATATGCCTGAAACTCAGGCCTCCTCTTCTGTTTTGCTCCATTTACATCTGGAAAGCTCTTATAGAATCATAGAATGGTTTGGGTGGGAAGGGACCTTTAAAGGTCATCTATTCCAACCACCCTGCAATGATCAAGGACATCTTCAACTAGATCAGGTTGCCTGACCTTGAATGTTTATCCTCTTTTTTATGTAAATATAAAGGAGGAACAAAAAAACACAGCCATCTTCAAGGCAGTCATTACATCTAGATCCCTGTCACATCAGCAATAGTGGCAGGTCATCAATGAAGTACAGCAAATGAAGCTGTCATTGTTGGCATCCTACATCAGCTTCAGTGAAGAAACTGACCACGATTCATTTTCCCTGGGTTTTTGTTCCATTCTTTATCTTATTTGTTCTGCACTTACCTGCAACCTGAAACTGACATAACAATGTACATTAAACTGGAAGGAAAATACCAACTCTTGTCATAAAATACTGTCAATATTTTTGTCACTTTTCACTGATTCTGGTTCCTTTCTCTTTTTGAGGTTTTGATTTTTGTTTGATTTGATTGTTGGGGGTATTTTTCATTTTGGCTAGAACTAATACATTAGAATATTCAGGAACTTTTAGTTTTTTAATGAAGCAATCATCCTAATTCCTTTCCTTTAATATTTGTAGTATCAATATGATGGCTTGAGACTCAGAAGTGTTCTCATAAACAATGCAAACAGATCAGATAAAATACTGATCTTGCACGTAGACTCTCTTACCCTAAAATATAATTCAAGATGTTTGCAGTGAAACTGGAAGTCTGTCTGCTTCCAAAAATCTCTTCTTGTGATTAAGCATTGTCATTCTTTGGCAAAAAGCTGTAGTGGTACCTGAACATATTTATCCACTAACTCTTACAAGCATTACAGGCATTGAAAACATAGGTCAATATCTCTGCTATTCAAGAAATAAATGTATCTTATGAAATAGGTTTTTTTATTATGTCCCTATCTGCTCTTAATATTGTAACAAATTAAATATTTAGCTCAAAATTTATGCAAACTGTTACTGAAACAAGAAATACACAAGACTAAAGTGTTTTCTTTCAGGTTATCTCAGTGTATAGTACAGAGAATTGAAAAGAGAAAAAATAAAACACGGTACAATCCACAAGGTGGAAATGAAACACAAGACCAATATAAACATTAGAATACTCATGACTTCATAGTCTACAGAGCTGTATGTTTACTCAAGCCTTCATTTCACCAGAGCTGACAGTTTGTTTCTAAAGCAAATTTTTATTCACGTTTTCCATTGTTTTTCTCTAAAAGTACTTGTGATAAATGTGACAAAGGCATTGAAGAAGTTCTGAGTTCTGTATTGTATTATTTGCTGTCTTTAGCAATATACGTTTCAAGATGCTCAACAGCATTATACTTTATAAGAAACTTATTTACTTTCACTCACGTTGCAAGTAAACTCTAAGAAATGAATTGCCTGTAAGACCCAGAAATGTAAATCTTAAGTCTGCTTAGCAGTCTGGTTCCAAAGTTTTTTCACCCAATAATTAGTACTTCAGTAACACATTGAGTTAAATTCTCAGTTACTTCCTCTATGCCTTGAACTGTTCTTGAAGAACAGTAGGAAAGGAATATCTACAGTCACACTTGACAACACCATGTTCTCAGGAAACAACTGTTTAGTGGTGTTATAGCAGGACTGGTATTGGTCATGGTTTTATCTGGTCACATATTCCTAACAAGTGGAAAGATCAAAGTATTGGGAATAGTTTCTTGTTATATCAGAGTTCAAAAAGGAATAATTAATTCAGTGGATTGTTTTCAATTTATCAATTAAATTATCTAGGAGTACTAAGAGATACAGAATTTGCATTATTGAATGTGTAGAAAGCAATTTGAATTATGTAAAATGTGCACCGAATAAGGTAAAACTTGAAAATGCCTTTTTAGTCCCAGCTGATGACAGTAAAATTTAGAGGGAGAAACACTACTCTGCCAATAAATTAAAAGAAAAAACAGGATGGATGTTTCCTTTGATATTACCACCTATGGTGGGAGATAACAAAATAGACTCTTGAATATGCCACTATTTGATCCTGAAGGTTGTATAACACAATTTCAATTATTCTCTGACAAAAGTATTTAAAAATGGCAAGAGATTTTTCAATCTGTCAGTCTCAAACAGATGGAAATGTTGAAGCATGTCCCCATAGGATGGGTTTTTCTCTATGCCACAGTTGAAAATAGCTCTTTTCCTCTCTCATGGAGATTATACCCTTTAAAAATGGTAATTTTAAAGGAGATGCAAATACACTCACAGTGACTGAAAATAATTTATATTTCTTACACAGTCTAATGATTTCATTTATACTTAGTCTTGAAGTTAAACCTTGTATGCATCAAAACATGCAAACACAATAAATGTTAAACCATAACTTATGTGGAGTTGGTCTTATGTAATGGTCATATTAGTTGGCCATATATAATTTCTACCAAAGAGAAGAACAAATAAGCATATAATATGGAAGAAGTATTAATTCATTTTTGTACATTACCTTTCAAATACCTGACATCAGTTACTAGTTTCAGCAAACAAAAATATCTTGATTCTGCTGCTTTTAAAATAAAAAGAGTCATTCTTCAGGAAACTGTAATCTTTAAAGAAGATTTTAAACTTAAAAAGAACTAAACATACTGAGAATTACTGTAACAGAAACTTGAATATTAGGGAAGTTTATGACTGTGCTTCATACTGCAAAATAATTT
>VWZG01011719.1:45488-56769 GCA_013396735.1 Grallaria varia | reverse complement strand
CGTGAACTCAGCTACACATTTATTGTGAAATATGAGAGTCTTCTACACTTCTTCTTCCAGGCATCTTTAATAACTGCAGTATTAATCTGGGGAGGCATTATGCCATAAACAGTCCTTTCTCCTCACCTTATAACTTCACACACACTTTTTCCTTAACCTACCCTACTCATAAAGTTTGGTTTAATTGTAACGATATATATGAGCTCTAAAAAAATAATTGTGTTGAAAGAGAAGTGAGATTTCATTTTAAGAGTTAGGATCTAAACAAATTTTATAAACCAAATCAAACCNTTCATTATCTACCTTTATTACTGTTCTTTCAATACAAGTTTTAGTGCCAATTAGAGGTATATTTGAATTTTAAATACTATTAATAAATACAAACAAATAGGAATAGTATTTTTCAGGAGCAAAGTTAGTAAAGATATTTTATAGTTCATATTTTTCTTAACATTCTGCAGTGCAGTAATTACAGTTCTTTAATCTGTAACTATACCTACAGCCATTCTGAGGTGTTGCAGTTAATTTTGGAGACATTTAAGAGACAATGTACAAATGCTGAACCTCTTAAATAAATATAGAAGTATGAAAAAGAAAGTTATTCCATATGGTAGAACATGTAAAGGTGGGGTTTTCTTGGAGGAGGAATGAGAGTGAGGGGCACCTAAGTGTTCCCATCATTTGTCTCTCCTTCAGATGTTCCTTTTAACAGGTTTCTACTTTACTGTAGATATTCAGATAGATGTTCTTTGTAAATTTTATTCTCTAACTAGAAGTTAGTCCTCCAGGAATAAAATTAATTCAGTGAAATACCCCTTCATCGGTCTGTTTTTAAGATACTGCTGCTTAAGCTTTGTTTGGTTTTCGGTTTTGGTTTAAAAAGAGGTGGTTTAAAAAAACTCCACAGCTCAAAAGTGGTGTTTTAAAATATTAAGGTAACAGCAAGAACTGTATGAACACATAAAAAAAAGTATACAATGCATTTACCATTTCTGCTCAAAATGGATTACAGTGTTGATGCAACAGAAGAGTCTTAATTGTGTCTTTATCTGTCCTAGTCCTTCTTTATTTGACAGTAATAGGACAGGGAAGATGGAGACAGATATTTAGCTATTTGATTGCATTTATCTTATTGCTGCTTTTCTTTGTTTTCTATAATACCTAGGAATAATGGATTTAATACTATTAGAAAAAATATTTGCACATATATGTTTCAAAATTACAAATTTTCAGAAGAAATATTTTCAGACAACCACATAATAAAATGGTATCAAATCAACATATAGCATTCATTAGACAAAACAGTTTTGAAACTTGCTACACACCTCTGATTAGAACTATGATGCACTAAGTTATAGATGTAAAACCAGCATAGACCTTCAGCTGAAAAATCCACTTTTCTACAGGCTTCAAAACAAAGAAAATAACTGGCACAAAGAACTGAAGGGGAGAATATTTTTTGTGGAGAGATTGATCTTTTGGTTTTGTACCCTGCTAATAATATCTTCATTTACTGCATTATGACCTCGTTTATTTGTAGCAGATGTCTATATAATGTCACATTTGATCTCAAATTTATTGCAAATTGTATCTACTGGTTTTTGTTCTTAAAAATGAAAGGCTACAAAAGGTTCATTTTCTAACACTGGATTTGTCCGTTAACAGTTATTCAAACTATTGGTGAGGAAAAAAGGAAATGTTATTATCAACACAGCCTTCCTCTGTCATCACGATCCCAAGGAGGGGGTTTAGATTAATCTTAGCAAAACAGAACTTTTAGAATATATATTGATTTTCTTCCTTTTTAATGCTCCCATAAATCATAATCATCATGTGCCATGCCTATGTGCCCTTGATTCTGCTAGCTATAGTCTAATCTTATAACTCAAGCTCCTCAGAAAAGAACATTTTTCTTATTTTTTCCCTTCTTACTTATGCATTTTCCACTATGTCCCCTCCAGCTCTTTCCCCTCTCTCTCCAGGAATATAGCTGATTGGAGTCAGGATGATAGCATTTCAAGGTCATCCAAACAGATTGATAAATAGCGGATTTGTGTGAACTCTAGGGTGCCTATACATGTATTCATGTATAAAAGTGAGGCTTTTACAGAAGGTGGTTAGAAGTACCTTTGTAAAACATTTCTTTTTTTTTTTTTTAATTACCNGAAAAAAAAGGGAAAAAAAAAAAAAAAGAAGGAGATGCTTAAGCAAGAACAGACCAAAACTGTAACTTCATCAAACTGTAATTTTCCCATGAGCCACCTTTCAGAAAAAAAATAGTTGTTATTAAAACTTCTCTGTTTCCCTTCCTTGCCCAATTCCTTCCCAAAAGCTACTGTATTCACTGGTATTTCTTTCTTCTTCATCATCCTTCTTTCTTTCACCAGTGCCAGAAACTTCATTTGATGTAATTGGAATTACAGTTACCCTGACCACAGGTACTCTGGGCAAACAACTTTGCCCTTGGATCTTGCAACTCAGTTTATTCACTAACATCTTATACAGTGCTTGAGGAATCTGCCAAACCACAAGTTTATGCTGCAGCTCATCTCGATTGAATAACAGCAGCTTGACACATTTCTTCTCACCAACTTTGAATTCTTTAATGGAAATATCATGACATTATCCAAAAGCATTTGCTAGCTGAGCTGAATTAAGTAGACAGAAGCCAAAGACAGCAATCTCACAGGAATTTGAACAGAGAAAAGGCTTCTAATTTATATAGAGATTAAAGCATGACTTGCTGGCAAGTAAAATTGACCAAAACAATTAGGATTTGATTTTATTCCATTCTGCAGAGGTGCCATTACCTTTCCATCAGGAGACAGAGATGTTCAGGAGAGTATTGCTTTTATTTTCCCTTGGAATAACAATTGTTGCATTATGAGTTGCTTACATATTCATTCAGGCTCAAGAGCTAGGAAAAGTTCCCAGACTTAAACTAAAATCTGATGAGGCTCCTTTCATTTTTATGGAGGCGCAATCAAAGTTGAGGAAGAAAAAAAAATCAACTACCTGACTACTGAAGGAGAGCAGAGCCACAGTGCGAGCCAACACAGATCCCTGAGCTGAAAACCATAGAAATAGGAACATAACAAAAAATAATTATCTCTGACTTGTTCACAGTATTGATTCATTTTCTGAAAATGATGAAACTATTAGGTGGATAACTTTCTTATTAATTATAGAATATTATACTAATGGTGTTTTTTGTACTGTTCTGTGTTTCACAGTTTATTTTAAACTTCTTTTTTTTCTTGGAGACTAAAAAGACACACTTCATTTAGTATTTCCGGCTTGAGTCTCCATCACCTAATATCTTTTGTGGCTGTTCACTTTAGCTAAGCCTAATATTCAGTCAGGAGCATTTTCAACTTGCTCTGAACTGATAAAAAAAAACCCACCCAAGAATCTGCACAAGATATGCCAAAAGAGAATGAGAATGCTTATGAATTAAAAAAAAAAAAAAAAAAATAAAAAATTACTGTTCTTATAATAAAAAGCCAGGCCACACATTTAGAAATGTTTCATTCTTGGTGTACATGAGCAACCTCTAACACTGAACTACTTTAAGGATGAAACAAGTTTCAGTGCACATTGAGCCTTTAAGTCTGGCAACTTCTTCCTGTGATAAATTCCAGTTTATGCAAAATACATTTATACATACGAGAGACATGGTGAATTACAGATAGAATTCAAACTAGTGATATAGGTAACCCCCCTTCCCTGTTTTATCTCATCACAGCTATTAAGACAAGATAAAAATTGCAGAGAAGTGGGCAAATCCAGAACAACACTAAGCACACCAGAACATCCGAAAGGGGAAGTGATCTACATAGTCCCGGAGAAATTAAGACTATTGCTTTTCTCTCTATGCTTCTTTTTTGCTTCTCTTTTCTTTTTTACATCCCCTCCGGAGGGAAAAAGGGAGAGGAAAAGGAAGCAGAAGAGGTAACTGCTAAGAAGTGAAAAGCATGTAAACATTAGACTCAAGGTTAAAAGGAATGGAAAATTTTCTCTTCCTCCCACTCTCCCTTCTTCCCTGAGTTTTCCTTTCTTTCTCTTTCCTCTTCAGACAATCCAGCTCCAGTATACATCACTAACGCCATCAGCTCCCATTTACCTCCCCTTTTGCCTTTGTAACCCTCCCATCAGTTTGTGGGCATGATGGCTCTTCCACTTTTCACTTGTATCTCCTTTATCCCAGGGACAGAGAAGCAGAACAGTACAGAGTTAGAGGATAGTCTCACCTCAGTAAGAAGGCATTCACTTAAACCAGGCTTGTTAAAAACCAAAACTAGCAGAAGAACACATTCACATAAATCTTTCCCGTGTCATTTAAAACAGGGCTGGGGCATAGTGCCTCATAACATTTTATGAAAGACAATAGATTAAGTCATTGCCTTCTTTTAAATATTTTGATGTTTGATTGGTCCTATATTTGACGCCTTAATTAGTTAGTAAAGTTATAAACTAAAGAAAGATAAAATTGATACGTTCAGAAAAATTCAGTATAGGAACAAATGGGAGTACAATGTTAAAATTTACAGAGTATTCAAGACATTAAAATGCATTCAAATGGCAAGGATGGTAACAAAATGTGAAAATGACAAAATATCTATCAAGTCTCTTGAGAAGACTGCAACTGGATGAAGGGAAACCCATTAACTGAATCTTATTTGACCATTTTTCTCCGCTTTGAAAGAAAATCATGCATATACACAATGCCTTCACAGGACACAGCAGTTGGAAGAGAAAGAGGAAATTAGTCAAAATAAGCCTCCCAGGGAATCTTTGAAATAGGTAATGCTATTAGATTCCTCAATTTCTTCCCATCAAACAGCTCATGCTTCAATTCAAATACTAAGATCTTATATTTTGATCTGGTGATATTAAAAAAAAAAAAAAAAAATCTAGAGTAGTTAAAAAGGAAGATCAGATAGCAGTATTTAGACCAAAAATCAAAAAAAGCCTTATTGATCCAGTCAGGTGTTTACACAGACATTATGTCAAGGCCAGAAACAGAACCCCTGTCCTATTTCACAATAGGAGATAATACACATGCCCTAGTGACAGTTTTTCATCTAACATTTCTACCATGATAAAATGTCTTCACCACATTTCTAAAAAAGTGTCTACATAAAAGGTCATTGAGATTGGATATCAAACATTGATAATTCAGGAAACGAAAGCACTGATATTGTCAGTTCTGTGTATGTTTCCTGCTGTATTTTATAATTTTAAATGAACAATGGTGCACTATTTTTGGCCCTTAGTCATAACTGTATAAGAGAAAAAGAACTTAATACAAACTCACAAGGTGAAGCAGGTGTAATTTTAAAAAAATGTCTATAATCGTATGAAAGAAAACAAACATGAAGTAAATTTAAAATTATTGCTGGAGGTCACTTAAAAGCCTACATCACCACCCTCAGACAGAGAAGAAGATATGTTGCCAGGAATCAGTGTTACCAGGAGACTGAATTTGAAAGTCTCAGACATTAGACAGTTTCTGCATGCAGTTTAAAGTGTTAAAATTCAGGTTACACCGAATTTAAATTCCGTCATTTCCTAACTTCGGGGAACTTGATTTCCCAATCTCCTTTTTTTAAACATATTGGCTACTGACATAACTTTTAAAAATGTTTAAAAGGCATTTAGACATCATGCCATACTTGATAAACTCATTTATAAATGCCCATAGAAGGTTAAATGAGCTGGAGAAGTGAGTTTGTTCAGTGTGCCTCCATAAATTAGCAAAATTCACATTAAGGATTTCAAATCCATATGGAATTTGATCCAATTAACAGTATCACAGAGATAATCTCTTGCAGAAGGCCAGTTATTTTTTCTCCACTGCCAATACATGGTGCAGGCTAGATCTTTTGTATGCACATATACACACCACCTATTCTGAGAGTGAAACCTTTATTTCTCCTACAGACTGGTGTTGGCAGTTCTAGGCAAATCTCTGACCTTCGGGCACCCTCCCCACCTTCCAACAGCCTGAGGGTGCTGATGGAAACTATGAACTTAGTAACACAGATCTGAAAGTAATGTTTAGATGGGCTCTCAGGATTAACTGAATGCAGGTCCAAGCCTCTCCCACTGAAATTATTCTGCATTTTTAGTGGACAGGTATTTCATATCATACTCAGAATCTTGATGGAAATTATTTTTTTGAAGAGTATTGAGAATCAGTCACAGTTTGGTATTCTATTTTGGTATCTATATTGTTTACCTATCACTAATATTGACCAAGCCTGGAAAACACAAGATGAAACTCATGTATAGAAGTACCTGATGGTTTCAGATGGCTTATATTTGAATATCGTTTTCCCTATTTATAGTGTTCTAAAGCTTGAAAGGATAGTATTTACAGGAAAATAAATAAAATTTGAAGCTATTTTAGACTCCTTCATTCCAGCAAAAATATTGGGGGGTGGTGTGGTGTTTTGGATTTGTTTTTTTCAAAACAGTCAAAATTTGCACTCATTATAGGAGTTTCTCCCCATTTTTACAGGGCAAGGTAAAACTATCATGTTCTTTTTCTGTTATCCTTGTCTTTAGATTACTAACGTATTCATAAACTCTTGCAGAAATTATGATGTTAAATGAAAACAATATCTTTCCAGCCATCTTCTCCTGATGACTTCCTGCACCTGCTAAGAAAATGTTGCATCTTATCAGCTATATTGTGTCCAGGTAGCATAAGGAAGATGAAGTAGAAGGAAGTTCAAAATTATGAATGAAAAAAAGGCAAAATAATGTTCAAATTGTTGTACAAATATGAACTGAATAGATAGGTGCTAAGAGGGCTTCAGTGGGACTATGTGTCCTAAGGCAAACTAGCCTTAAGTTGAAATAGAACAGTCAACACAGTAACAAGTCTGATTTGATCAATGAGTGTTCACTTAATATCTTACATCTTTTCACACAAGGAGAAGAACACGTTCAGCACAAATAGGCAGAATGAAAGAGCTCAGCGTGCTTACTGAGGTCTCTTGTCTGTGCCAAGAGCTGACTCTCTGATAACAAAATGATGGGTGAATTCTGCATACAATCAGTTCATAAAAATTCAAAAGGATAGTTTATAAAACACAATAGATACTTGTGTTCTGTCATTCCCTTTACCACTGCTAATGCAGGTTTAAAATCTGCTAGACTTATGAAACTGTTCTGGGTAGTGAGAGGGAAGGAAGGAGAACAAGTTGCAAATTTGTTTTCCGTCTGTGTTCAGATTTAAAAAGGGATCTGGAAACCTGCATATCAGAAGGAACATGCCTTGCTTTGAGCGAACGGTGAGCAGAAACCAGCCATGCATCTCCTTGTTATCTCCGGAACAAAGACAGGAGAAGAATATGTTGAAATCGAGGGAAGATATCTATGTTTGGTTTTCCAGCTGATTAAAGAGTGGAAAACTCTAAAACAAAACAAAACAAAAAGAAAACAAAAAACCCTCCAAAAGCCCCCCCCACCCCCCCCCCAAAACAACAACAACAACAACAACAACAAGAACAACAACAAAGAAAAACAGATTACAGGAAAAGACAGAACATAAAAAAGAACTAAAAATCTGCAGAAATCAGCATCTACTAGTAAACAAACTGAACATGTACATGGCATTAAATGTTCTAAAGGTAGTTGGAGGCAGAAAGCACTATCTTCCTGTTTACTTAATTACATCTCTCAATGTAAATCATACTGCACTGTGCAGATAGACACAGAAAGAGATCCTGAATACTAATGCTTATGTTATGTGGCATGATTATGTTATGTGGCACGTGATTCCACTGTTCCCTTCACTGACAATGGTGTCGAGCAGTATCAGCCCCAGTATCCATCCCCAAGGGACATCACTCATCACTGGGCTCCACGTGGACCATGAGTTGTTGTCCACAACTCTTTGGGTGTGTCCATCCAGCCAGTTCTTTTTCCACCGAGTGGTCCATCCATAAAATCCATGTCTGCCCAACTTGGAGACAAGGATGTCATGTGGGACAATGTCAAAATTCAAGGTTGTCTGGTTTGTATAGGTCAGATGGAAATTTTCCTTAATTAATATGACACTCTTTGATCACAATTGGCCCTATCTGGATCAAGATTTTTCTGAGAAAACTCTAAAGAAACTTTGCCTTTGAAAGTAGCACATACTTAACAGGAGGCTACAAGCTTATAATTAATTTTTGTCAACCAGGCTAAAATTACTTTCTCAGCTTTTAGTTTTACTTCACTAAAGCATCAGAATCCTCTGTGTTCTTTCACATGATTTTATTGATGTTTATGCATGTACTTATACATGTGGAGCATCCCAAACATATCCCAATTGTGTACCTCAATCAGCCTAATCAGAACTTTTCATTTATTTGAAGTGAGATTTTTAAAGTCATCAACATTTTATCCAGATAACCCTTTCTTCATCTCACTTTTTACCTCTGCAGTTGTACCTTGGAGCTGCAAAGATGGCAACTAATTATAGCTCTCTAGAGAGTTCTGGCTTGGGAGAACTTTCTACCCTTGTCATTTCTCAAATTTTTTTTTTTGGGTGGCTATAAGAGGTCTTTAAGGCATAAGAAATGTCTAAAACCTATGTAGCAATAGAAATACCAAATGAGGAATTTTTAGTGACTTTCAAATATTGCTGCTAATAGAAAGGATGGCAGTGCTACCATGGCTATTCCTGAAGGAAGAGAAACACAAAGGGCAGGCAAAATTAACTGAGCTTACCATGTGAAATTGTATTCTAGCCTAATGCTGGACTTTTTAAATGGCTTCAGCATATGATAACCAGTTTGTTGGCCACTTCTAATATGCGCCTATGCAGAAAAGGTCCTACAGAGGAAAGCCTAAGCAGAGTTGGCAAAAGAGACATTATCAGCCATGGAACTACTAGTCTCAAATTGTGCAGAAAGTCGGAAATCATCCCTTCTCTTTTCCAAGATTAAAAAAGATTAATTTATTGTGGCTACTTAACATACATCAATGAAGTAGGTGCCATAATGTTCACTTGTGTGATGATTTCCGAATTCTATTTTCCCAATCATAACACAGTGCCTTATACTTAAGTTTTTTCACATGACATTTATTCCTATGAGTTTACGTAAGAACTGAGTGTTTAAAAGTATGCAAGTTTATAAAAATTCCTCTGACAGAGGAGCAGATGATACTGTGCATCTGATATCATAGCAGTAAGATGCGTGCAGTGGTGTCTGTATAAAAGATAATTCACTATTTTCTTGGAGTTATGTTGTTTCATAGTATAAAATACTGACCTATTGAGGACTTCAACATTTTTACTCATTGAACTTCTTAAAAATATGCAAGTACTTAAAATACTGCAGAGGAGACTTTTCTGAATTGGATACAAAGGACACTGACATTTCACTTTCTAGTTCTGCACACCAACATAAGGTTCCACAACATTTCTATAATTTTTCTGTTGACTAGCACTTGGAAACATCCTCTTCATTCCTAGAAGCTTGAGTCACTGAATCATTTTAAACTGTGTTGAAGAAAAGTGCAGTGCAAGTGCATAGATGAAAAATCTTATCTGACTACTGTGTGACTGCCTTTTTTTTTCCTGTTCTTTTTCTCCCATTTTTTATCCATTCCCTACACTTTGGTCAGACTCAGATTGAAGGTTTTTTTTAAGGAAAATGTGCAATCTCTATCTCGCTAGTAATTTTGCAACATATAACATAGTTTCAATACTGTTTGATTTCTCTCCTTGTAACAATTTTTAGGACACCAACCTACTTGCAAAAACATTCATACAGCTTTCATATATAACAAAAAACTACAAAAAAAAGCAGTTGTCTGCAACAGATTTTTTAACAGCAAATGTAACACGCCAAAACCTCAGCACACATTGATCGTATGCATTATTTGTAGTACATGCTTATACATACCTGACTAAGCATATGGGAAGAGACATCTCCAGGAAGCAAGTCAGAGCATAAACCTCACTTGAGTACTCCGCCTTTTCCCCAGGAGAAGCTCCTCTATGTTAGGTGACGATAGCAGACTTAGGCCTTAGTCATAGAACTAAAGGACAATTATTCCCCAAATAATTAGGTGCTCAGAAATGCCCTGTGAGATTGGGGGGATTCTGTCATGGGATCAAGACCATTGTAAATAACACATAATGGAAATGACTGTGTCAGAACACAGAAAAAAATGAAATCAAAAGTGAAAAACAAAGCTAAAACACTGAGAAGTAGACATATCTTTATATTTTTATAGCTTTCTCAGACATCAGCTGTAGTGGATGGCACCAATATACATCTTGGTGAATTTCCAAAGGTGGATCCTGATGATTTTGGACATAGATATTCACAAATGCTTACGCAAGGGGATGAATATAATGTCCTCCTATTTTTACTGCTTTTAAGTCTGAATTGTAAATGGAACTTTACAGTTGCTAACCCATTCATCTTAGTATTTATTTATAAGTCCTTATAGGGCAGGGTTCTTTTTTTTCCATTCTAATTATGGGGATTTATATTTGAAATAAAACTTATTATTTCATTGCTGATGAAAACCAGCTGCAGACAAGATGAAGCGTGATAGTTTCATCCAGAGCACAGATTATACATAATGTAACTAACGAACAGAGGAGCAGTGTGACATCATAACTACCATTATTTCTAAAGCTGAGCTGCCTGACTGAATGGTGAACTAGAAATTATCCAAAATTAAAACAGGAACATGTGCAGAAAAGTAGTTTCTAGTGACAATGAGGACAAAAGTTTAAATTAGGGAACAAATCTTGGTCTTCATTTGAACAATACCATGAAAGCTTCACTTCTTTGATGAAGTCATTTCACAACCATGCAGCCTTTTATAATACTTGCAGAAAAAAAACCCAAAAAAGCCACCAAACAAAACAACAAGGCAAAAAAAAAAAAAAAAGAAGCATAAAGCACGTGTTGCAAAACAGAACTCTGTACCGTATCATGTTTCTAAGACTACTGTGTCATATAGTATGTTTCTATTGTGTACGTTCATCATCATCATCATCATCATGGCTGGGCTTCGCGAACGAAGATTTGGGAAGGGCTCTACCCACGCTTGCTGCAAGCGCGCTGATGGCTAAAGAGGCCGATGCGAGATAGGCAAGTCCGGTTGCAAAAGGCACAGCAGAAAGTCTCCATGGGTGGTGTTGGTGAGGCACGGTTCTTTCTGCGTTGTCTTTTCTCCTTCAGACTGATTCTGCGTGCGTTCTCAAAGGAATCAGCAGCGTTATGGGTGGTGTGTCTCCATGCCTCCCGATTGGAGGCCA
>VWZG01011719.1:3989-43650 GCA_013396735.1 Grallaria varia | reverse complement strand
TGAAATATCACAACAGTATATCTGACAGGGGAGGGGAGGGGGTGGGGGGTGAGGGTGGGATGGTTAATATCAGCTGTTTTCCAAAATGGCTGGTAAAAAACAAAGAGTTCCATATGCATGCGTCTGAAACGTTTGCTTTAAATTTCCCCTTATGCAACCTCTCGCTGTCAGAAAACACCTGTAAAATCCGCATTCTTGAAAAAGGCAATGATAACTGCATGCCATTGCAGTTAAACTCTAAATTATAAGAAAAACACAACAAAAATTTACCAAATAAGAGGACAGTAACCATCAAACATGACAAATAAATAAACGAAACATAAAATACTGCTACATCCCTCCTCTGTTTCTCTTAGTAACATATTTGTTACTGTTATGGATTATACTTCTGCCCTGAGTATATGCAGTATATTTCTCAAAGAGAGAGACATGACTCTTTTATCGCCACCATATTACAAAAACTGGCTCCTTCAGGAGCCACCTTGCAAGGAAAATGCCATGATATGTCTTAGAGGGATCTTAGTAGCTGGAATATAAAGTATTACTGATTGCCTAATAGAACCAGCAGCTGCCAAAGGGAAACAAATCACAAGTAATAACCCAAATATTTTTAAACTGCACGTACTGAACATACACTGAAACACTCAAACTGCATTTATATTGTGTATACTAGGCTTATGAAGCAAATTTTCTGTATTTAATTTGCTTCAGAATGATTATTTGTCAAGAACTGATGAATGGAGTTATGTTTCATTGTCAACAACCTTTATTTATTCCAAGCAGAAGCTGACTACACAGGAATCAAATCAGTTTTTCAGCCTCCCATGAGAAAAATCCACAGTTTTACTACCAGCGCAATACTTATCATGGTTAGTGTTGGTTTATTGTGCTATTTATGTACATCTGAAAGCTGCAGGCCTGAAAAATGGACATGCACCAATTGTAGGTTAGCCAAGAAAGGAGTGACTGAGGCAGTGTAAGGCAAGATATAAGGCTCTTGAAGTATAAACACTGGATGGCAATAAGAAGCTCTAACAGACTGAATATTCAATGGATGTAGCCAGCATAGCACAGGAAAATACTGTAGCATTTACAGCCCCACTGAGGTCAGTAACAAGTTTTCCTCTACTCACAATGGTGCTTTTTTCCCTGCATTAACTTTTGCTCTGATATTTTTGTATCAGATCAAACAGAATATTGCATGGATACACATCATATTAATGCATCTAGTCCATTTTTGCATTATAAACTTACAGAGTGACATGAAAAGTCATCTAGAAAACTTTCAGTTAGCTTATCACTAATGATGGCTCTTGTTTGCAAAGCCTTCTGTTTATCTGCTCATAAATATTTCTTTCTCTAGATCTGTCTTCTTTATATAGGTATCAGTGCCATATACATTCCATATATATAAATACATACCGAACTGCAAAACAGAGTATCTCAAGGGAGAGACAGAGTCCAACTCCCTGCTCCTTTCAGGACTACCTAAAACTACATGTTATGACTAAGAGTATTGTCCAGATGATTTCTTGAACTCTGACAGGGGAGATGTCATGACCATNAGAAAAGGCTTTTCACCCAGAGGGTGGCTGGGCACTGAACAGGCTCCCCAGGAAAGTGGTCACAGCACCAAGCCTGACAGAGTTCAGGAAGCGTTTGGACCAGTGCTCTCACGGACATGGTGTGACTCTTGGATTGACCTGTGCAGGGCCAGGAGCTGGGCTGATGAATTCCTTCAGCATATTCTATGATTCTAGTACCCTTTTTTCTTATTATTTAAATAAGATGCTACACAGAAAATAAATATCTGTATTTCTGAAAAGTGAAATTTTGATTGGTAACACCACAAAATAAAACCATACGTCCATAACTATAATAAAGCTGGAAAAAGATATCACAGCATTAGCAGGGCCCACGTATCTTATCCTGATGCAGAAAAGAGCATCCTTTGAGGCTAAATAACCACCAGATTCTGAATTACAGGGGGATTATAAATATTACCTAATCTAGAATGGCTTGTTTTTTTTTTTTTTTCTTTCAGATCTTGATATCANCATATGCATGCGTCTGAAACGTTTGCTTTAAATTTCCCCTTATGCAACCTCTCGCTGTCAGAAAACACCTGTAAAATCCGCATTCTTGAAAAAGGCAATGATAACTGCATGCCATTGCAGTTAAACTCTAAATTATAAGAAAAACACAACAAAAATTTACCAAATAAGAGGACAGTAACCATCAAACATGACAAATAAATAAACGAAACATAAAATACTGCTACATCCCTCCTCTGTTTCTCTTAGTAACATATTTGTTACTGTTATGGATTATACTTCTGCCCTGAGTATATGCAGTATATTTCTCAAAGAGAGAGACATGACTCTTTTATCGCCACCATATTACAAAAACTGGCTCCTTCAGGAGCCACCTTGCAAGGAAAATGCCATGATATGTCTTAGAGGGATCTTAGTAGCTGGAATATAAAGTATTACTGATTGCCTAATAGAACCAGCAGCTGCCAAAGGGAAACAAATCACAAGTAATAACCCAAATATTTTTAAACTGCACGTACTGAACATACACTGAAACACTCAAACTGCATTTATATTGTGTATACTAGGCTTATGAAGCAAATTTTCTGTATTTAATTTGCTTCAGAATGATTATTTGTCAAGAACTGATGAATGGAGTTATGTTTCATTGTCAACAACCTTTATTTATTCCAAGCAGAAGCTGACTACACAGGAATCAAATCAGTTTTTCAGCCTCCCATGAGAAAAATCCACAGTTTTACTACCAGCGCAATACTTATCATGGTTAGTGTTGGTTTATTGTGCTATTTATGTACATCTGAAAGCTGCAGGCCTGAAAAATGGACATGCACCAATTGTAGGTTAGCCAAGAAAGGAGTGACTGAGGCAGTGTAAGGCAAGATATAAGGCTCTTGAAGTATAAACACTGGATGGCAATAAGAAGCTCTAACAGACTGAATATTCAATGGATGTAGCCAGCATAGCACAGGAAAATACTGTAGCATTTACAGCCCCACTGAGGTCAGTAACAAGTTTTCCTCTACTCACAATGGTGCTTTTTTCCCTGCATTAACTTTTGCTCTGATATTTTTGTATCAGATCAAACAGAATATTGCATGGATACACATCATATTAATGCATCTAGTCCATTTTTGCATTATAAACTTACAGAGTGACATGAAAAGTCATCTAGAAAACTTTCAGTTAGCTTATCACTAATGATGGCTCTTGTTTGCAAAGCCTTCTGTTTATCTGCTCATAAATATTTCTTTCTCTAGATCTGTCTTCTTTATATAGGTATCAGTGCCATATACATTCCATATATATAAATACATACCGAACTGCAAAACAGAGTATCTCAAGGGAGAGACAGAGTCCAACTCCCTGCTCCTTTCAGGACTACCTAAAACTACATGTTATGACTAAGAGTATTGTCCAGATGATTTCTTGAACTCTGACAGGGGAGATGTCATGACCATTTCCCTGGGGAGTCTCTTTCAGTGACTGACCACCCTCTGGGTGAAGAACCTTTCCCTAATGTCCAGTATGAATTTCCCCTGATACAACTCGTTCCATTTGATCATGTCCTGGTCATCAGAGAGGGGAGATCAGCACCTCCCACTCCTCTGCCCCTCTTGAGGAAGTCGTACACTGTGATGAGATCACCCCTCAAACTTCCTGTCTTCAAGTGGAACAAATCAAGTGACCTCAGCTGTTCCTTGTAGGTCTAGCCATCAAGACCTTCCACCACCTTGGTTGCACTCCTCCAGACACACTCCATGAACCTAATAAAAAACATAGGTAAGTAGTCCTTCATATTGCTGCAGGGACAAAGAAGTGGTGTTTAAGAGGAATAAGCAAATCAATTCATGTAACAAGAGACAAAGGAGTGGATACGAAGAAAAACTGAAGCTATTGGATTTGATATTTAGATCGTATTTTGACATATAACATGCTGGAGACCAGGAATTGTTGCATCTGACTTGGCAATGAAGACCNTGTTTTGTTTTTTTTTTCTTTCAGATCTTGATATCAAAAGAGGTTTTTTCATTTTGACAATCTGGTCAGAGATTTATATTAGGCATTGGCATAAGAGCTTTATTCAAACATATGTAAACTTCAGTACCAATGAAGCTTTTGCTATGCTCATTAAGAACCTGTTGTTGAAATTAAATAGTAATGCAAAAGATCCTTGACCCTGATATAAACAATCCTGCTGCTCCTCTAAACTCATTACTGAGTTTAGGCATAAAGCATGACTTTCTTTTTCTCNGAAAAAGGCAATGATAACTGCATGCCATTGCAGTTAAACTCTAAATTATAAGAAAAACACAACAAAAATTTACCAAATAAGAGGACAGTAACCATCAAACATGACAAATAAATAAACGAAACATAAAATACTGCTACATCCCTCCTCTGTTTCTCTTAGTAACATATTTGTTACTGTTATGGATTATACTTCTGCCCTGAGTATATGCAGTATATTTCTCAAAGAGAGAGACATGACTCTTTTATCGCCACCATATTACAAAAACTGGCTCCTTCAGGAGCCACCTTGCAAGGAAAATGCCATGATATGTCTTAGAGGGATCTTAGTAGCTGGAATATAAAGTATTACTGATTGCCTAATAGAACCAGCAGCTGCCAAAGGGAAACAAATCACAAGTAATAACCCAAATATTTTTAAACTGCACGTACTGAACATACACTGAAACACTCAAACTGCATTTATATTGTGTATACTAGGCTTATGAAGCAAATTTTCTGTATTTAATTTGCTTCAGAATGATTATTTGTCAAGAACTGATGAATGGAGTTATGTTTCATTGTCAACAACCTTTATTTATTCCAAGCAGAAGCTGACTACACAGGAATCAAATCAGTTTTTCAGCCTCCCATGAGAAAAATCCACAGTTTTACTACCAGCGCAATACTTATCATGGTTAGTGTTGGTTTATTGTGCTATTTATGTACATCTGAAAGCTGCAGGCCTGAAAAATGGACATGCACCAATTGTAGGTTAGCCAAGAAAGGAGTGACTGAGGCAGTGTAAGGCAAGATATAAGGCTCTTGAAGTATAAACACTGGATGGCAATAAGAAGCTCTAACAGACTGAATATTCAATGGATGTAGCCAGCATAGCACAGGAAAATACTGTAGCATTTACAGCCCCACTGAGGTCAGTAACAAGTTTTCCTCTACTCACAATGGTGCTTTTTTCCCTGCATTAACTTTTGCTCTGATATTTTTGTATCAGATCAAACAGAATATTGCATGGATACACATCATATTAATGCATCTAGTCCATTTTTGCATTATAAACTTACAGAGTGACATGAAAAGTCATCTAGAAAACTTTCAGTTAGCTTATCACTAATGATGGCTCTTGTTTGCAAAGCCTTCTGTTTATCTGCTCATAAATATTTCTTTCTCTAGATCTGTCTTCTTTATATAGGTATCAGTGCCATATACATTCCATATATATAAATACATACCGAACTGCAAAACAGAGTATCTCAAGGGAGAGACAGAGTCCAACTCCCTGCTCCTTTCAGGACTACCTAAAACTACATGTTATGACTAAGAGTATTGTCCAGATGATTTCTTGAACTCTGACAGGGGAGATGTCATGACCATTTCCCTGGGGAGTCTCTTTCAGTGACTGACCACCCTCTGGGTGAAGAACCTTTCCCTAATGTCCAGTATGAATTTCCCCTGATACAACTCGTTCCATTTGATCATGTCCTGGTCATCAGAGAGGGGAGATCAGCACCTCCCACTCCTCTGCCCCTCTTGAGGAAGTCGTACACTGTGATGAGATCACCCCTCAAACTTCCTGTCTTCAAGTGGAACAAATCAAGTGACCTCAGCTGTTCCTTGTAGGTCTAGCCATCAAGACCTTCCACCACCTTGGTTGCACTCCTCCAGACACACTCCATGAACCTAATAAAAAACATAGGTAAGTAGTCCTTCATATTGCTGCAGGGACAAAGAAGTGGTGTTTAAGAGGAATAAGCAAATCAATTCATGTAACAAGAGACAAAGGAGTGGATACGAAGAAAAACTGAAGCTATTGGATTTGATATTTAGATCGTATTTTGACATATAACATGCTGGAGACCAGGAATTGTTGCATCTGACTTGGCAATGAAGACCCTGGTGAAGGGTCTAGAAAATATGTCCTATGAGAACTGGCTGAGAGAACTGGGATTGTTTAGTCTGGAGAAGGGGAGGTTCAGGGGGAACCTTGTTGCTCTCTACAACTACCTGAAAGGAGGTTGTAGTGAGGTGTGAGTCTGTCTCTCCTGCCATATTTCAAGTGAAAGGATGAGAGAAGAAGGCCTTAAGATGTGCCTGGGGAAGATCAAATTAGATATTAGGAAAAAAAAAAAGTCAGTGAAAGAGTGGTTTGACATTGGAATAAATTTCCCAGGGAGGTATATTTCTGGAGTCACCGTGCTCAAGAGGCTTCTGGATGTGGCACCTGAGGATATGGTTTAAGGGGTGTCACTATGGTCATGCTGCTTTGGCGGTTAGACTATAAGAACTTGAAGGTCTCCTCCAACCTTGATGATTTTGTCATTTTTCATTCAAATGAAGGTGAAAGACAGCATGACTACACTCATAGGATGAAAAGCTTAGGACACTCACAAGGAAGAGGGGCTGCAGGGAAAATGATTCTTCCTCTTTCAGTCTTTTGATCTTGACTAAGCTGAACATGATAGCACTGTTTTGTTCCTCAACAACGACATGGCAATATCAACACCTTCCTAAGTGAAATAAATAGATTTATTTATTTTATTTTATGAAAAAAATATTTACACCTATCAGTTTCACAAAGAATTACTTTATTTGCAGTGTAATATAGTCTGAAAGTTATAAAAAAATACTAATATAGGTTTAAAAGGANATCGGTGTTCTTTGCATAACACAACTGCAAATTAGTATTATTTAAAATATAAATTCAAATATAATAATGAATGTTTTTTTAATACTAATTTTCTGTGTTTGTCTTGAAAAGACACATCAGTACTGATGTGACATCATACTGATTTTATTTTGAGTTTGGCTTCGGGCTCTATAACATATTTTCAGAATTCATTATAAATAATGATTGGTTTGAGTGTGCTTTATGTGTGCTTTATGATGGCTAGAGTTAATGGGACTTGGAGCTATTTTAGTTCCTATTATCTTGCTTATCCTGGAGATTTCTGTCCTCAGGCAATCAAGATAAAGAGGTATTTTGGTCCTCAGAGGACATCGTTCCTGTAAAAAGGAAGCCATCAATGAGGTTATTGCAAACATGCACAAAGCACCTATCACCATAATGTCTGTGCCTATTTTTCAAAACTTAAAAGTAAATGCAAAAACATATTTTCAGATCTGAAGACTAATAGCTTTCCTCCTTCACTTTCGTCTTTATGCTTGGATAATTACCATGAGTATTCCACATGAGTGAAAGAAATCCAATAGCCTATTAATGGAGACATGCCTGTTGACCCTTTTCTGGGAGACTTTTCCCATAAATGGAAAATGGACCTGTTGTATTCTGGGTGTTGAACAACAAGCCAGTGTGGAAAGAAAGGTTCAGATAAAAAAGATGTTTGTCTTTTTGTACTGTTAGCAGTCAGAAGACTAGTAACTCTGTTATTCATGCACACTGAGCTTCAGACTAATCTACGTGTTTAAGCCCACAGAGACACTGTTGTACGGATTGCTTCTGCCAGAGAAAAGCATCAGCTGCTGTGGAACAAATCCACACTTCAGAACTGCAATTTTTTTGACTAGGTGACAGTAAAACAGACAAAATAAATCTGTCCTGGTAATAACTGTTGCCCTCAAGTTTTTTCACCACAGTGACGAATTTCTTGTGCAGTATAAAACTTGGCCAGCCATTTCAAATATTTCTCTCTGTCAATTAGCACACCTTCTTTTTCATCTAAGGTTAATTTAAAAAGAGAAAATTACCAAGAATAGCAAGTAACTGAAAGTCGCTTGGGCACGAATAAATCCTAACAATCAACTACATCTCTGGAGGTGCTCAGTAACTCCTAAAGAAGAAATAGTTTGAAAAAACATAAGGCATACCGTGTTCAGACAGGCTGGAGAAGAACTGAAGACTGTACACACAAATAATCAAAATTGTCTATTATAAACCAGCTGTCTATATATATCCATGCATCTGAGCAAAATAGATCCCACGTGAACTGAACAAGATCAAGAAAACTATTACTTACAAGAGCACAAACTTGATAGTGATGGCACTCTCCACTTTTCCCTCTGAGAGCTACAAAAGAAACTTTCATTTATTGGATTTCAGCCTTGTCACTCCGGTACACATCTGCTCCCCATACAAACCGTCTTCCCTCTTGACTGAAGCCATTGCTAATACCTCCAACTCTGGTTTCAACTAGTGTGTCCATAGATGCTTCTATGAATTTTCCACAGAAAATCCAACTCCATGCATTCCTCTAATTACAGATATTGCCATAGTCAGTACTATGGACATAATTTACGTAACACAAAACTGAACTTGCCCTTCTAAGTGTTTTGTAAATGAATGATTTCCTTTTGGTGTTTTAAGATTAACAGCAGCATCTGGCATTGGTACGAGAGAATGGTATGGGGGGCACCTGTGTACGATGTGAGCAGGTCAATGATTTGTCGTGCCTAGTGGCAGAACTTCAGGAAGAGGTAGAGAGACTAAGGTGCATTAGGGAGAGTAGAAAGGAAATTGACTGGTGTAGTCAGACTCTTTTGAGCCCTAAGGGAGTCCAAAAGAAGATGGCAAAGGCCTGCCCCTCCTGCCATAAGGCAGATGGAGTAGACCAAATTGATGGGGGGGAATGGAAACAGGTCCCTGATCGGAGAGGTAAAAGAACCCTCTCTCAAACCCCATCACCATCCTGGGTGCCCTTAAAGAACAGATATGAGGCCCTGGACCCAGAAAATCAGGCAGAGAACAGCCAAGAAGATTTGCCTGAAGAGCCTCCTGGCTGGGACCCCATCTACAAGACAGATTACAACCACAGCTATAAGAATAAAAAGAAGGATGGTTGTAGTCGGTGACTCCCTTCTGAGGGGAACAGAGGGCCCTATATGTTGACCAGACCCATCCCACAGAGAGGTCTGCTGCCTTCCTGGAGCCAGGGTGAGGGATATTAGGAGGAGACCTCCTGAGCTAATTCAGCCCTCAGACTATTATCCCCTGTTAGTCGGTCAGTTCATTGGACAGGAGAACAGGTAATATTTACCCCACTTCCTGTGCTATCTGGGATGGATGAGGAGTTAAATAAAGAGAGGAGTAGAAAAGCCCACCTCATCAACAGTGGCTAAAGGACTGGTACTGCCATCAAAATTTTGG
Source organism: Grallaria varia (assembly GCA_013396735.1). Taxonomy (NCBI): domain Eukaryota; kingdom Metazoa; phylum Chordata; class Aves; order Passeriformes; family Formicariidae; genus Grallaria; species Grallaria varia. The sequence goes on along the minus strand of VWZG01011719.1, from coordinate 34,251 downwards.
TTTTTTTGACCATGGGGCGAACTCCACGGTACCTAGTCACCTCAAATCAGATGGGCTTCATCCTTCTAGGAAGAGCAAGAGAATTGTAGTCCATAAGTAGGCAGGGCTAATCAGGAGGGCTTTAAACTGAGTTTGAAGGGGGAAGGGATTGAAAACGGGCTGTCCAAAGATCAGCCTAAGAATGGAAAGCATGAAATAAGAGTGAAATCAGCAGCCCACCTGAAGTGCATGTACACTAATGCATGTTGTATGGGCAACAAACAAGAGGAACTGGAAGCCATCACGCAACAGGAAAGCTATGACAGTTGCCATCACAGAAACATGGTGGGATGACTCACATGACTGGAGTGTTGCTATGTGTGGCTACAAGCTCTTCAGAAAGGACAGGCAGGGTAGGAGAGGTGGAGGGGTGGCTTTATATGTTAGAGAGTCTCTTGACTCTGTTGAACTTGAGGTCAGCAGTGACAAGGTTGAGTGCCTGTGGACCAGAATCAGGGGGAAAGCCAACAAGGCTGACATCCTCGTGGGCGTCTGTTACAGACCGCCCTACCAGGATGATGAAGGAGATGAATTATTTTAGAAGCAGCTGGCGGATGTCTCAAAATCACCAGCCCTTGTTCTCATGGGTGACTTTAACCTGCCAGATATCTGCTGGGAGCTCAATACTGCAGAGAAGAGGCAGTCTAGGAATTTCCTAGAGTGTATATTACAGTCAGCAATAGGACAAGGGGGTATGGGCTTAAGCTCTGCCAGGGGAAATTTAAGTTGGATATTAGAAAAAATTTCTTTACAGAGAGAGCAATCAGGCATTGGAATGGCCTGCCCAGAGAGGTGGTAGATTCACCGTCCCTGGAGGTTTTTAAACTGAGATTGGACGTGGCACTGAGTGCCATGATCTAGTAAACTAACTGGAGTTGGACCTAGGGTTGGACTTGATGATCTCAGAGGTCTTTTGCAACCCAATCAATTCTATGATTCTATGATTCTAAGATCTGACAAAATAATACAATGTTACTTTACATGGAAGTCCCAGGAAATTGGGGAAAATTTATCACTACTACATTTTTCACACACATTTTATCTGCCTTTCCAATTACTGTGTTGTTTTCCTAACACTAGCACCAGGGATTCTCCTATCCTTTATCTTCTATCTAGTTTAAATATCATAGAACAGGGAGGAGATATTAATGGTATCAACAACAACGAAAGTGAAATAATTTGCCAAGTTTTAGAGCTGCATTTTAATGTGTAATAGAGTTTTTAATAAAATTAAATAAGACTGATTTATAAATCTCTAGAATGACATATGAAAAGGACTTAGGCTGGTAAAAAAAAATGGCATCTAATGTATCTTCTACATTGGCTGTGGCAGTGATTTACTATGTTGTCTGCAATGCTAAATATACATCATAAATCCCTCCAACAGAAGCTTTATTATATTCATCCATCTCTAACCTATGAGCCAAAATTTTCTTCTTTCATAAGCTTTACTGTATAAAAAGAACTCATTATATAAAATAAAATGCGGACTAAAGCCAGTGATCTTACATTAACCTGATGAGGACTTTATCTTAAGAAAGCATCCTGGAGATACCCTGTGGTTATGTTACTGTTAAAGACTATTTATCAACTGACAGTGGGCAAAGCTCTTTTTGTGGAAGATAAAATGATACTAAATCTACGTCAACTGATCAGTTTTCTCCTTCAGCAGAAACTATTATATACAGTTTATTGGGCATATGAATTGTAAAAAAGACTTCTACAGTTTGTAAAGGATCATGATTATAAGGAAGCATCATTTTACTGACTGAGACTATATGAAATAATTAGAAAAGAAAATCTTACCGGACAATTAATATCTGTGAAAATATCCTTTCAGTCATCTGACAATTAAAATTCAGACATCTCAAAACACTGAAATCCACACTTGGTGTTTTTGAAGCACCTAGTCCATTGTCCAGCAATAAAGTACCATGGTGGGGACATGCTTTCATTGCTTCACCACTTACTATTCCATTAAGACTACTTCATCAGTCACTGGAAGAATAAATAGAAAATTAATCTCCACTCATATTACTATGAAACCATACATTTAAGCCGCAGAAACAATAACTAAATTTCCATTGTAACATTCTTTCCCTGATCAGAGTATCTCTTTCTCTTAAGTTTTTTGACAGGTGTCCTAGTTTCAGCCAAGGACAGGGTTAGATGTTATTTGATACCACAGCACACAGTTGCCACTTCTTATCTCATTGCTGTTTCCAGGAAACTGTTCTTAGTCCGTGATCTCTGCCTTTTGTTCTTCCAGGGTGGGGAGGTGGGGCGGGGAAGGGGAGAGAGCAGTCGCATGGTTTTAGCAGGACCACTAAATTGAGGAATACCATTCATAAAACACAACAGGGGAAAGAGTTTTTTTATCCATTCTCAATCCCACTGTCACTGAGCTAATCACCAAGAAGAGATCCAAGCATACATCAAAAACAAGGACATCTGCTTCCAGAGTCTTATGCAAGGCACAAAAGTGTGTGGATGCAACTTCTGAAGTGTATGACCATCCACTGACGCCATGGTAAAACGCTGCTCTTTGGTAAAGGCTGGGAGGAAGGAGGCGTTAACCTCAACAATACCAAATAGATATCTGGAAAAGGGGATGTCCCATGGAAACTACCATTAATGACCTATCCCCCTGATCAGAGAGAGGCAACTGAGTCATGATTCAGTTGAGAGATGGGCTTGCTCCTGAACAGTCTCATAAAAACACTGGAATTTCAGGCAGGAAAATAGAGAAAAAAGCAAGCCACCTCCTGCTTTTAATGTATTCAGAATATTTGGAGAATGAGATCATAGCTTCTTTGTTTAAATCTTTGCTATCTACCTATTTCTGCCATTGATTTCTTTAGGCTGGTGAGGCAGTTGGCAATGACAGTAAACTTTCCTGCATTGCTAACATGGTTGCTTTTGGTGATTTTCCAGAAGAATGCTGCACAACTGACTTGATCTGCTTGGCAAGATACCCTTGTTTAGGATTTTAGAATCAGAAGTGGGTGACCAGGGACATATTAGTGGCCTTTTGCTCTGATCACACTTTTTGCAGAAAAACTACGAAGTCAAAAGAGTTCTAACACATACCATTTACAAAATGAAAAATTCTTTGCTTGTGTATTAAATTATTCCACCCTTATTTCGGAGGAATAAATAACATACTTTATTGATGGACATGTTTCAAATTTAGTTTTAATTACCTTGTGTTTAGGGGATATTGGAAGGAAGGTTTGATGGCTATTCTGCAGAATACTTCTGACTTGTTAATGCAGAGTTGTTAATTGAAAAGAAAGTTAATGATGTTTCCAGCAGTGACAGTAAGGCAATTGCTTCATTCATTACAACTGTTTCCTTATTAGAATACAAAAGCAACCATAAGATTTTATCTATACGTACTGAACTTTGGGATTTGGGTGTGAAGGGGGTTTTTTTGTTGTTGTTTTTTTGGGGGGGTTGGGGTTTTTTTGTTTGTTTGTTTGTTTTTGGTTTTTTTGGGTTATTTTAATAAAAACCTCCTTAGAAAGATAGTAATTTGGAATTCTTTTTCTAAACAAAGTATAAAGACATCTGATCACTGCAGTTCTTGAGGTCTAGAAACATATTATAGAATATTTTGATCTTTAAAAGGGTCTGCATGTTTTTACTGCAAGTACTTATCCTGCTCTTGTAAGGCAAATTTTGACTGTCCCACATTACCTCTGTGTAAGGGTCGATGATGTCTTAGTGTCTCAGAGGGGGGTTGCTCCAGATAAATTCTTCTGGAACTGAAATTTTCAATCTTCTATGAAATTCTCAATGTTTTCCAGTGGAGGTCTGGACATCTGGCCATAACGAATTTTAGGCCCATTGAAAATAACCTTCTTTTCCTTAGCAAGCCTTGATTTCAGACACAGATCCCAAGCTTTTCTGCTGTCCACAGGTTAAAATTGGGTTGGTGTTTCTTAAATTTATACAAGATAGTGTGAGTTCCTTAATGGAGTATGCTGGTTTTGGCTGGGGTAGAGATAATTTTCTTTACAGTGGTTGGTATGGGGTGTGTTTTGGATTTGTGCTGAACACAGGATTGATAATATAGAGGTGTTTTTATTATTGGTGAGCAGGGCTTACTCAGACCAAGGCCTTTTCTGCTCTTTGTACTGCCACACTGGTGAGGAGACTGGGGGTGCAGGGGAGCATGAGTGAGCAGCTCTGTGAGGCTTGGTTGCTGGCTGGGATTAAACCATGGCATGGAGGAGAAGGCATTTTCAAAATTAAGTTTTCATGCAATATGACTCTCCTTAAATGAATGGAATTCTTTCCTTCATATCTTTGCTGTCCCCGCTTTTGTTTGTTTGTTTCTTTCTTTCTTTCTTTCTTTGTGGGGATGGGTTACAGGAAAGGACACCAAAATATAGTAAGTCTTCTACTCTTTCTTAATTTTGCTACTCAGTTCTGCAACAAGGAAAGGAAATGCACTAGTGGTTCTAAATGGATTTCAGCTGATGTTCTGACTTTACTTGCCTTAACTCTTCGGTGTGTTGCTTGTTATTCTCTTTATGATACATTTACTGAATAATGAAGCCTAAAGACAGATACTAAATATCCAGAGCACACATATACAAATCACACATTATTCCTGCATCCAGTAGCTAAACAAAACTGCCTTGTCTCTGAAGAAAAAGAAGATATATAGCAATTAATAGATCTCAATTAGTTTATCTTCCAATACATAAATACATACACAAATATCATGTGCACAATAGGAATTTTTCATATAGGTGATACATCTAATTCACACTAGCAAAATTATGGATATTAGTATAACACATATTAATTGCATACCATTTTTGTCTCCCTATTTCTTATTCATCTGACTATATTACAGAGCAGAGTTATGGAAAAGGTTGATCTTCTCCCCTTAAGCCTGAACTGCTCATTAAATACACTTCATTCAGATTTTTTTCCCCAAAGACTTCTTTCTCCTTGCATTGCTACAAAACTGCCATTAGAAGGCATATAAAATGTTTCAAGTACTAAAATATCCAGCTTTCAGCTGCTGCTCAATCTGACCTCCCACTATTCTGCCAAAAAATTTTAACACTTCTCAAAATCTTTAGCTTTATAATAGACATGATATCATTTTATTTGACAATTACTTCTCTTGTTTTTTTCTGTCCATCTCCTTGGTATTTTTCAAATAAATTAGAAAATAAAGCTAAAACTATAAAACAACAGTGAAATCTGCTGTGCTACAAATTACCAGTACTCTCAAAAGAGAGGTGGGGTGCAAAATTGCTACTTTTACAATTGCTGTTATATTTTCAAGGCACCAATGCACCCCAAATGACTTGGTAAGAATTGAAAACTTTATTATTCTTACATGAATTTTAAAATGGGGGAAAGTATCTCATCTCCCAGAAAGAAAAATGTATGATTAAAACTAAGTGGATGTACTCAAATACAAAAGACAAAACCAAAAATGCCTCCCAAAGTCCAAGCTCATAAACACACTTCACAGAAGTCAACAACATTATTTCAAGTATGTGGTTACTGACTGTCAATTATCTCTCAAATTACCTCTTCCCTGGACTGATTGCACTTACTGCAGCTTTTTTTCAATAAGTAAGTGACAGTGAATTCTGGGATGGGGATTCTTTGTATTTCATCCCTTTAGAGGGTATGGACACTGCAGGCTCCCAATCCCTGACCACAGAGCCTCAGGTGCTATTGTAATAGGTGTACTGGTGTTCTATAGAATAAGAAATTAAATAGGTAGTGCAAAACAGACCTACATATTTTAAAAGTGTGTGTGAATGTCTATTAAATATCTATTAATATATGCTTGTTCTCTAATATCTGCAGTACTATATCTTGTAAGCTTACAAGAAGGACATGTATTTCCAGGTGTCTCACAGCTTTCAAAGCACACAAGAGGAAATAAATGCATGCAGTAAAAATCACATTAAAAGTTTTCTCGTGATTGTTGTTATGTTGGCTTACCACATGCTCAGGATAGAATTAGTCTCACCTAATCGTGATTGTTGTTATGTTGGCTTACCACATGCTCAGGATAGAATTAGTCTCACCTAACCATTCAGTACAGATACCTGTTTCTGACACCAGCTTCTTTGGTGCTCAATAGAAAGAGCCATCATCAATGTCATCTATTTCTAGCAGATGTCATGGCTAAGTTGTGCCCTAAAAGTGCCTGTATCTCTCCATTCACTGTAAGGAAAGCATAACAGTATCATTCCAGGCATCAGTATCTATGCGGACGTCTGTATTCACTACAATGAATTCTTATCCAGAAATGCTAATGTTTCTTGAGGATTTACCAGCTGTTTGTAGGTCATTTGTTAACAGCAAGAAAGAATCATCACAGCATGACCATGTTATCTGAACAGGAAAACTATGAAGTATTCTTATATATCCACTAAAGAAGAAACTATGGATAGTGACCTTACTGCAATGATCTGCAAGTGAAATATTTGTTTACCTAAATGTTTTATCAAAGAATTTTAAGTAAGTGGCAAATTTTTTATGAATGGGCCACAAGCAGGATTATTTGCTTGAATACAGAGTTCATCAAAAGGTGTAAAAGCTCTTTCATGAGCAGGAATATGAAGTGTAAAGTCTGGGTAACTTGGCAAGTTATCAGCAATGCTAGGTAAGTATACCAATTTTCCCAAGTTGAATGTACATTCCCGGATTTTTAAAAATGAACTTTTAACTACTTCGCCAAATTCATATGCTTTGAATATGCACTCGAACTGATTCATGAAGGATAACTAATTCATTGACCTTAACTCCATGATGAATGTGCTAAACTTCATCAGTCATACACTGTGCTGCAGGACAGCTTCTACTTGAATAGCAAATATACTCTCCCTTTCTTCATGTTTAAATGGTATCAGCAAAGAAAAAGCTGTCTGCTTGATTTGTGTTCATAAGTCATTCTTTTTCCCTCTCACCTCTAACATTTTCTTCACCTGTTCACAGTGCATTTGGACTGGGTCATTAGAATAAGTTTTGCTGACAAAGCCTCACCTAGTCAGACTAAAGGATGTTGCATTTGTCATGCCAAATACATTCTAGTGAAACACAATTTAAAACTGCAATGTAAAATTTTTTATACTACTGTCTGCATCTGACAAAACATAGCTGGAGTATGCTATTACATACTGTAATGTCAAGCTATTGCATGGTCACTTTGTATTTCCCCCATGTTGGGCACATGGAAATCTGGCATAAAAGGTGACAGTCCACAGGTTGCACTGGCTTCCTACCTAAAAGTCTGACCTCCTCTTGAAAATACAAACTATGGTATTTGTTCTCGTCGGTAACAGGAAGGAATTCCCGCGGAATTGCTTCATTTTGGCTTTTCTTGTTGCCAATTTACCTTTTTTATTCTCAAACTTATTACCAAACACTTATGAGTGAAGCTGTTTTATAAAAATATAAATAGATATTATCCTTCCTTGTTGCCATTTTAATCAAACTTTTAAAAGCTTAAGATACCATCTATCTTTTTTTGCAACTTGGAAAGGTTAAAGATANAAAAACAAAAAACGGAGCAAAGGAAAAGCTGTCCTAGGATATTTTACTAGTTTGAGAATAAACATTTTAGTGATATTAACATTATTTATTAATTGAAAATTTTTTCCTCTTTTCAAAAGGCACAGAGAAGTCTTATTTTCAGTTTGTGATAGAGACAGGAAGAAGAACTACACATTCTTTATCATCACTTCTGCCTATATCTTCACACGACTTTAGTATTTAGACAGAATAATTCAAATAGTGAGGGACTAAGCTGAGGCTTGATATAAAGAATTCTACATATCAGGAATATGCAACTGTCCATCACAAGAATAAAACTGAGTAGCCAAGAGTTAAAGTGACTCTGGGGCTGGTCTAACTACCACAAGTTTCATCAGTTTCTCTTCTGAGATCAATAAATACTTTTCAACCTTTCCTTCTCAGGGCTACACAGTCCATGTACACAACCAACACAGAACCAAACCATCATAAAATTCTTTTCCCAGGAGGGAGTGGAGAGGTGAGAGAAAAAGGAAAGAAGGATGAATGGACAGAAACCTTCTTACGAAACATGTTTATGATGTTGTCATTCTCTGTATGGAAGAAAGGGACTCGGATATCAAGATTAAGGATTCAGAATAAAAACCCTACACAAAACAGCAGATTTTTAGTGACCCCTAAGACTCACATGCAAACATACATTCCTATGGATGCCACCACTTACATACAAAGTAACTTTTCAAGTGCTCTAAGTCACCAACAGACAGATTTACTAAATTTCATATGTAACACATTTAATCTCTTACAGAAACAGTGTCCTCCAGTTAATTTGTCACAGAGGGATAATAATTACAGAGATGTGTCTTACATCATGGTTACTCTGCCAGATGAATTTCTCAGACATTAATCTTATTTGGAGTACATTTACTTGAAGCTTTATTTAAAGTGTTTCTTCTGACAGACTCTATCAGGAGAAGTAACTGTCATAACTATAGCCAGACTATAAATGCTGTCTTCCAAAGAGCAATCCTTAAATCAATATTTACAAGTAAGCTACAAAAGGTCTCAAGAAAAAGCCTTTAAGACTGAAATATTATTGAGGGCAATATGTAATTGGTTCCCTTGAAAGCCTTATCAGATGATAAATATTAGTTCACATAAAATTGTCTAATTAAGAGGAAAGTAAGGAGAAAAGCAATTTTCTATACCCTTTTTTTAAGCTCCAGTTAAATCTCACAAGTATGAATCTATTTGGCAATTACTACTGAGGTAACTCATGATCTCATATTTGAAAACACATTTAAGCTTACAAAACAAGGTTTTAGGGTTGCTAAATATTTTTTTCCCTAGGATTTCCCATTTTTTTCTAACAATAAGGAGAAATTATTGGATAGCACTGCAACAAAAATAACTTGCAAAGTGCAAGAGAAGGAAGAACAAAATGATTCACATGGCCCCACACAGATAAATTTTGATCTATGTACCCAGCTGGAGCTACAGGACAATTCTGTGGACATAAGAATATGGCTACAGTGTTGTTTGGGGTTTTTTTGACAGTCAAGTTATTCAATCATTTACAGCCACTGAAATTTGTCTCTACTATAAGGTGAACATGAAATATGTAGACATGGTTTTCTCTTCCCCTGCACTTACACAGACTTTTATATAACTGTCATGACTTAAACTTGGTGCAAAGACAAAACTCCATGTTTTGAGGGAGTTGCAAGGCCAGCTTTAGTAAAAACAGAGAATTTCCTGTTAAAGTTTTCACAGTTGAAATAAACCAGCATTTTCTAATGAGAAATCTGAGGATTTTACTCAGTTTTACTGACACCTGGCAGAAAACTTTTTGGAATAGTTGTTAAACTGATTTGTGTTTAAATGTCCTTGTTCTAAATATGCAGGTTAGGAATGAAGAAATAAAAGAGTCCACAAAATAGTTGGGGGGAATAAAAGTACTGCAATTCAGTGTTTCACTTATTCAATTAATAGTGCATTGAGACACATCCTTCATAGCAGACATGCAGCCACACAACAAATGAATAAATAGATTGAACTTCTCATGTCCCTGAAGTGCTTAAAAAACCATTTAATTTTCACATGAAAATATGGACTTATATGCACCTTATAATTGTATAATTTATCAACATTTGGCAATTCAAATAATAAGGCAAATTGATTGGTTTTAGCAGTACATTGATTATGTGGCACTACCAGTATCTCAGTTTTGAGAAATGCTGTCTTCTATTTTAAAACATTAACATTTCTATGATTTTATTATCATCTCTTTGGCAAGATCTATGAGCCTGGGAAAGCCTACAAAGTATCAGAATGAGGGGAAAATCCACCATTAATCATTTTGCAAGACTTACATGTCAATGCACCACAAGCACGAGTGTAACACATCTCTCCAACACAGTAGTGCATGGGCAGATGCCCTCACAGGGGTTTGCAGAAGGATTTCTGTTACTATATCAGCTGATACCAAGTATCTGTGTTTACTGTGTCACCCAACTACATGGAACATCATGAAGCACACCTCATAAATACGGACAACAGGAGTTTGGCTTATGATTCCCACTGAAAGTTAGAGATGAAGATAGCAGATTTCTTTACATGACCCTTTACACCATACAGGTCAGCGAAAAACCAACATGCTACTTGGCATTTTGTGCATTGTGTTTACTGAAAACTTTCTTTTAAACATTCAGTCACATGACCTGAGTGTCAGGGGCTCCCAAACCTGCACGATTTTAATTTTCAGAGTATCAGCTTGCATTAGCAGTACCTACGGGAAATTCTCTAAGATGTATACCAGAGTACCTGCAGTTTTAAGGTTTCTCTCACCATTACCCACCTCTGTTTTGGGACTGGAGCAGTGAAATTATGCAATGAACAGGAAGGAATCTGCCAGCCAAACTGCATTCCAGACTAATTACAACCACCTGCTACATGGGAACTTTGCTCATGTGCTGAGAGGTGAAACAAATGTGCTGTCTTTTTGAATGCATTCAGCAATAATGTGATTTTACTTGCTGCTGGCTTGTACTAATAGACTGACAAAAGCAAAAGTTGGCTTTTTTTTTTTTTTTTTTTTTTTGAGAGAGAAGAAGCAAACTAATATTGCTCACATAAGAGTGGAAAAATCTTTAAGAAAATCAATGTAATAAGTTAAATTAATGCCAATGAAGCAGGGATTTTGTATAAGAAAAGGTAAAAAAAAAAAGAGTGCAAACTGGCAGCATAAAAGAATAAAATAATATTTTCCTGTTTTCCTGACACAACAGTACACAAGCTCAGCTTCTTTAAATCACGTAACAAGTCTTTTATTTTATGTATCCAATGCTGAGGGCCAAGCTTTTCACACGTGCACTGGATGTTAATGCCAGCTTTACCTGCTACCTTATCTCACCCCAAAGCTGTTAAATGGCATGCAGACATCTGTGTTGTCCTGCAGACAGGGGAATCTTGGCAGATTTTCAGAATAATTAGAAACCAAAAACATAATTTGGAGAAAGAAACATAACCATTACAACTATTGCTTTTTTGTCAAGCCTATATGTTGGACTATACAACAAAACAGGTTATTGTTACATAAAAATGGAAAGTGGAGTGTGTTGAACAAACCATACATAATTTGAGTTCAGTGAACAGGTTGTATGCATCAGAGTTTGTCAGCTGTTGGTCAGACAGTCAAGTTATACCAAACAAATCTGTCTTGGTTTGCAAGGTAATGCTCCTGTCATTTACCCAGTGGGTTCCTTCTCTGCTTGACTGAAACTGTCTCCTAGGTCCGCAGTGATAAGTGACCCTGAAAAATGCTCTCACTAAAGGTTGATCCAAATATCAGCTGAAGCTAAAGCATTTCAGAAACCCCAGGGGCAGCAAATTAAGCAACATATTTGCAATTTCAAGACTTGTTTTCACTGTGATGCCTGTATGTTATAGAATAATAGACATTTCACAACACAAAAACCACAAAAGCACTGATATATCTATTATGCCTTTATGTGTCTATTTTTCCTCTCCTTTTTCACTGTGACATGTTAGTTCAAAACAAATAATTGTTCTAACCAAATAACTGCATAAAACAGATACACACTAAAATCTCCATGTTTTATAATATTTGAAGAGCAAAGAATTTTTAAACAAACAAACAACATAAATGCACCACTAAGACCAAGACCACAGTTCTGACATAAGCAATAGAAGAATCTGTTTAGGAGTAGCACACAATCTTAGCCACTTTCTGTGGCACATTTCCCATGTACTTTTCTGGTATTCAGAACTGCTGGACTTGGGATATTACAGAGTTTGTATGCACCTATTGACCTTAGTATCTGCTGACCAAGAATATGCAAAATACTTTTTTGAACCTGCTCATTCATCTTCCACTTTAAAGTTTACTGACACTATATATGTATCTCTCATAATAATCTGAGCCATACTGCTTTTCAAAAAGGCATTTAATTCTACAATTGAAGATCAAGATGTGTTTTAATGAACTCCTTGATGGCTCATGAGAAAAGAAGCTTTGCCCCACCCATGTATTCAGAAATTCAAAGCTAGAAATTAAGCATGAGGTCTTTTTTAAGCCTTCATAAGCTTGTAATGCTTTAGGAAATACATTTTAAAAAGTAAATGGCCATTTCATTCCAGGTGTTTCTAGTTTAATTGTGATTTTTTTTTTTCAGATTAATTTTAATACATTTATTCAAACAGATTTTACTCCAGTCATTTTGTATCAAAAATGGGTAAGTATATGCTTTGATTTTTAATGAGCAGAAAGTTGTTAGCCATTTTTCATAGAAGGCTGTGACTAATTTTGTATTATAACCTTGGCTAATAGATAATTAGGTGTTTCACTCAAATTAGCTCTGACACAGCTGGAGGCAAAGTGGGAGGAAGCAAAAAGCTGGCTTTTGCCATAAATTTTGTACTATCAGCTTCTGAGCACCTCTGTGAAGGAGCTGATAGGAAATGTTATACTGGATATGCATAACTTGTGTTTGCATTTTGTTAATAGCATTCTGAGAAGCTTAATAAAAATACAAATAAGAGAAGCTTAATTAAAAAAAAAAAAAAAAGATATGCAGAGGAGGAGGATCTCCATAGAGATCATTAAGTGGATCAATGAAGCTGTACAAATTTCAAAACAAATTTCCTAAATCAGGTATTCCTCAGGCTTTACACAGAGTGCGCTGTAATCCATTAGTATTATTACTTTAATGTAATCTCCTCACAGCACAACAGTGTAAATTGTGCCTTGCCTCAGTCCATCTCCCTCCAGTTTAAGATCAACAGAATTATTCATACCTAGTTACATACATCTTTCTGCAGTAACTTCCCTTTCACCAGGAACCCACCTCTGTGGAATTATTCTGGTAGCCCCAGGTAAAGAAAGTCTTAAAGTAAAGTGAAGGACAAGTCTTAAGCCACCTAAACCATGAGATGGTTTCCCACGTAATGCACTTAGCAGGTTCCCCTGGGTAAAAAGGAGAATGGGAACACACCATGCCAGCACGAGGTCTTCTGCAACATGGCACACAACGACATCAGCTCTTGTAATACAGCAGAACCTCCATTTGCATAAAGTTATTAGTATCTGAAATATTTACTCTTTGATTATCACTTTACAAGGATCATCAACCATGTATCATCTCGGTTGCTTTAAAGCAGTGGTATCAAAACTTTATGCTGACACATTAGAGCAGGCAGCCAAGAAAGAACCACCTACATTTTTCTTCTGTTTATCCAGTTATCACTTACCAGAGCTGAAGGACATACTGTCTCTTTTGTCTCATTTCTGCTGTTTGGATCAAGGATACTACAAGTTTGCTTTATGTTATATTGACATGAGATTGCATAGCATGACAAATTTAGCTGAATTTAGAAAATTGGTCACATGCCAATATATAATTTCATATTTATGCAGCAGATTATATATTGTGCTTATGTATTATGCATTTTCTGTCACAGCCTAGTAGCTTCTCCATTAATTATTTTTTCATCTTCTGCAACTCATGATTCTTTTCTTATAACATATAAAGTGAAAATCTGAATAGTGTCCTAGTAAATACAACAGATATTTAAAAATTAAGTAGGGAATTCAGTACATCAAAAAGGACATACAAAAACTACAAAGAAAAATAGAGGCTAATCATCATAAATTTCAGTGTACACAGGTATCTAATTGGGAGAAATACCCATATTAGAGATTAGTCAGGTTCAGTACTAAATTTGCTTATTTTACTGGGTATAGTATTTGTGTTTCGTAGGTAGGTCATACACCTATAAGAGCTCATGTTACCTATAGTATGTTTTTGTCAGTTCTGGTACCTCTCTTTTATACTTATTTTTATATTTATGTGTTTTCAGGCTTTCAGCATCAAGTTAGTTATTTATCAGAAATGGTACATTTGACTACTGTCACTTTTGATTGATCAATAGCCCAAACTTTTTGCCTTCCTCAAAATGGCCTGCTTGAAAACCTCAGAGATATAACTTATGGAGCCTCCTATCTATAGCCTACAATTTATTTTAGATACCCTAATCCAATGATGAAGTAACAATCCACTTACATCACTTGCACATTCAGAGCATCATCTGATTTTAGAAACATCTTCACTAAACTACTCATTTCAAAACAGTTAAAACTTAATCTTACCAAAATTTTGCACTCACCTAATATCAAACATTCCAACACATTATCACCACCTTTGTAAGTTTTACTGTTTTTTACCCATACAATAAAAAAATGTACCATTTTTTCTTGAGTCAAGAACCAAATTACGTAGGTTTTCTGTGATATCAGCCCATCTTTATTGTTGCAATTTTCAAATCCTAACATCATGCTTCTTTACTTTGTTGATGTCATAGGAGAAAGGCTCTGTCATCTTGTATGGTAACTTAACGTATCTTACAGTTTTCTTCTAGTATGATAATTTGCTAATATAACAAAAAATGAAAAAAAGGAGAAAAAGTATTTTTTCACATATGTATCTTTTATTCATTCTTCATGTTATAAACATGTTCAAATATTTTTGTCTAGATGAAAAAAAATACCACCCTATCTTCCCACTCTCTTTAAAGCCTTTTCCCCCCTTTATGCCTTTTATTTAGCTCTCATTTCTCTCATGCTTCTGTACAAGTCAGGCTCTACATCTGGGCAAACACATTGTTTGATGTTTTCCTTGCCAAAACCAACTACCAAATGATCATTTTCACTTCTATTGATCAACTGGCATGCATCCAGCTTCTCTCAATCAATTGATCTCTTGCTGCTTCTGAGCTTCAAACAATTGAGAATATGTTTTCCCTGCAGTACCATGCTGCTACATCCCCTGCTCTCTCCAAACTGATACTGTGCTTTCCCCAGTTTTTCTGCTGGCTGGCTTCCAAACAAGGAAATCCAGGAAGGTGTTTAACAGAACTTTCCTTCCTCCTATGGTTCACTGTGACTTCTAAGTATCCAACCGAGTGGAAAAGAAAGCTTAGGTCTGAAAGCTAATGAGGAATTCTGCTGAGAAACCATCGATACCAGCAACTATCCCTATAGATAAACTGAAACAATATCAATAAACTTTCTTCAGGTAATGTCTTCAAGAAGGTAATAAAATTTAGAAATAAGTTCTCCATTCAGTTTTGGCAACCTGAAAATTTTTGCCAGGTCAAGAAAGTAGCAACAATGCACCTAAGTGCCTTTTCACACTTCCAGAAACAGGTGTTGCTTCAGATATAGAATTTACATAAATTAGTTCAAAGCCTCAGCATTTCAAAGTTAGTATATTATGGAAGTTGGTGAAAAGTTTCTATGTGACAAGGGCCAGATTCATGTTTATGTTTAACCAGCACATTTTTCTCAAGCTCCCTTTTTGCTTTCTGTATGTTTATTTGCAGCCATCAGTCCAGCAAAGAGGTACCCAACCAATGTGCAAATGCCTGTTAACTGTTTCTATGGATCTCTGCCCTGCTTTATCTTGTTTTGGATATTTATGGAAACAGAATCTTTCTGTAAGATTTATCTCAAAACCTTCAGAAATGATATTATTCACTGGGCGAGTAACATTAACACCACAGAGAATAAAAGATTTATCTTTGAATTGTACATTATAAAAGATAAAATAAACCATCACAACTGTCCAATGTGTGTGTCCAGGTTCAGTACTGTGCCCATTTATTCCCAAGTGATCTTGTAGAGGTTGGCAGCCTGAATGGTCTTTAGTCAGGAAACAGAGTTTCCTAAGAAGCCCACAGAAGTCACCACAGATTGAGTTCTAACCATGGTCAGAATTTCTACTCAGATACAGCACAAAATGAAACATACTGTCATTTGATAACAAGAGTATATTAATGATTCTGTGATAATGTGAGAGCAACACTAAAGATTAATTTTCGTTGTTTGTATGATGATAAATGCAATAAAAGCTCTAACTATCCCTGATGGACCAAAATAGATAATATTCCCCATCAGTGTTAAAAGTTTATCCAATTTACTGGTGAGATTTCTTGACGACCTTAATATAACAACATTTCATATTTAAAATATCTTAATTAAATCAATCAAAAATAAATTTGTAAAATGTTGTGGTAGCTGTTACCAAGCCACTACTTTGTTTCACAGTTAACACAGACAAACAGAAATATTTTTGTTTGAATTTAACTCACCTTACGCTATGCACTAAAAGAACTGAGCTGTTAAAAAGCCCCATACAATACAAAACCCCCCAGACCTACTCCCAGACTCATGCACAGACCTGAAGAAACTGAACAGCCCCCTTGCGCTGCTGGCATGGACAGTCAGAGAATCTTGCTCTCACAAGAAAAAACAACAGGAAAGGAGCACAGAAACTAGCACAATGAAGAAAAGACCACATGAAATTTTAGAAGCGCCTAAAAGAAACAGTCTCTGAAACACCTGGTCCTTGCCTGAATCAGCAAACACAATCTTAAAAGAAGGTACCTGCCTCTGTCAAATGTACATACTTTACAGAAAGTAAAGCAGAGCAAATGCTCACTTGAGAAATTAAACCTCTCCAAAGAACTTGCATATATAAAAAAAAGAACCTGCATTTAGGATACTACCATTTATTAATATCTATATGAAATCCTCCAGTACAGCTTGATGGACATGATTTGTTTTAGTCATTTGACGAAAGTAGCAGAAAGGTCTTATTTCAATGGCAATTCTCCAGCTGACATTTGCTCTACAATACCCAGGAACTCTGAATAAGCCTGAGGAGTGCCATTAGCATAATTTAGTCATCGCTGATAGACTCCCATGATTTAACATATTTTAATTATTTCTTTAAATTGCTTAATCTATTTTAAAATAGTTTTGGAATAAACTCCAATTCATTTATGACATTAATCATTATTTACTTCACTTTTCAGCTGAAAACATTATTTGTGTATGGTAGTAACCATCATGCTAAATATTCACAACCATTCTGCCAAGCTTAAAAACTTATTCTTGCCATTATGAAACATGATTTTTAAGAAAAAAAAATCGCTTTTCATGAGCTTATCCTAATTTTACACACAAAAAAGTTATCCCATGTTTTATTTACTTAAACATTTTTTAGGAAAATCCATGATATTGAATAGAATATTACCAGCTGGAAAGGACCAACAATGACCATCTAGTCCAGCTGACTGGCCTGGGGCCTTGCCCACCTCTGTAGGGAGCCTGTTCCAGTGTTCAACCATCCTCTGGGAAAAGAAATGCTTCCAAATGTCCCTTGTGCAGCTTTGAATGGTTCCCGCACACCCTACCACTTGGATCCCAGGGAGAAGAGGTCAGCACCTCTCCATGTCCCCTCCTAGGAAGGTCATCCTCAATGAGGACAAACACGGAGTACTCAGTCACTCCTCACAGGACATTCCTTCCAGCTCTTCCACCAGCTTTGCTGCCCTCCTTTGGGCACATTCAAACACCTTCACATACTCATGTGCATCTTTTAACTACACTTCGTTGATCTTTCTCTTCAATCTTCCCATTTTGCTTGATCATATCACAAAAACACCTAGAACTAGTGAAATGAAAAAAACAGTCAACTGCAAAAACATAAATTTAGAAATATCAGATTAATCAGCATTTTCCAGTTGGAAAATAAATGGATTATGAGTGAGAAATAAACTGTTTCCACAGGAAATGAGAAGTCATAATATCAGGTATTAGCACAAATAACACCGGTAATATATTTCTGCAAGTCAGGACTTCTAATTCTACCTAGATGACTGTATTTAAACTGGGTACTGCATTTCAGAAAAAAAAACCAACAAACAAGACACAGACAAGCATCTTCAGGATTCCAATAAAACTGATAAAAGCAGGGTTTTTTTTAATCACATATGAAGAAACACTGAAGGATTTGGTCTAGAGAAGCACCATCAAAGGAAGACCCACAAAAATTTTCCACAATTAAAAACATATTCTAAAAATTCCAATTTAATTGTTCTCCATGACACCTGGAGTAAAAGAAAAAAATGCATTATTTGTAGATTAAAAATCTCTTAGGACATTAGGAACACAATCTGACTGTAATAGAATTAGGGATTACAGAAAATTATTCTTATTTAAAGGTTTGAAGAACAGAGTAGACATATTTGATAGGGTTACTGTCAAAAATTGTATTATTTTCAATAGTTTTGTAAAGTGGGATGCACAAGTCATACTGTTACATATTTCAACAGTTTCTATGACTGTAAGAAAACTTTAAAAAATATGCAAAAATTACCACAATCCTGGATTTACTTTCAATTTTTGAAGTAACATACAATACGTAAAATATGTATGCTTCATTTTCCAACTGCTACAGAAGGAAAAATGGTAGTATAAAATTTTCCTGAAGTCTGCACAAGATGACAAAATTCTTTTGAAATGGTCTTCTGTTTTTCCATGTCACTAAATCATATATATATAGTTATATATATATATATATATATATTGTTTTATATATATAAATCAGGGAGTGTGGCTCTTAGGGACAGAGTATAGTCTACTATAGTAACTGTTATTTACATTTTTAAAAAATATTATCTCTTCTTGTTCTTCGCTATTCTTATTCGGGCCTTCAAAATGCCCCTGAAATGTGAGCAGTGTCTTACCTGTATTTATTTTAATACAGATGTTAAGAATTCCTTTAATGAATGTTTTGGTATCTGCTCACATTGACAAAAGATCCTTCTTCCCCTTCACAAATGTATTAAACTCCGATTAATACTAAAAGCAACCTTTAAAAGGCTTTCTGTTATGTTTTACAAGACCACGAGATGACTGAAAAGCCATACAGTGTTCAGATTCTGCACACTTAGACATAATATCCAGAGAAAGGATCATATGTAATTTAGGGGAAATCACCTGAAAATAAAATCAGCTGTCAGCTTCATTAAAGATTACTGGCACAACAACCCAAATACAGAATGACATTGACTCACATACAGTAAACTGGGCATGCAAAGAAACACACCTCAGTGAAATAAAACCCAAGTGCTTTCTCTAACGTTTGCTGTTATACCATTGAAATATCAGCTGCAATAAAATACAACAGTACAAAGAAGGATAATGCAGAATCACAGAGGAGTTCCAGCTGGAAATGACCTAGTCCACACCCCGCTGCTCAAATCAGGGCCATGTCCAGGGGAGTTTTGAATCTTCAAGGACAGAAACTCCACAGCTCCCTGGGAAAGTTGCTTCAGTGTTTTGACTCCCCTCACAGGAATTTTTTTTTTTCCTCATGATTAAACAAATGGTTCTTATAATAATTTAGTTTGTGGTCTTTGCCCTTTTTTATCCTTTCAGTAGATGCCATTGAGAAGTGTCTGACTCCAGCCTCTTAGCACTGGTTGGGTGAATTAAGATGTGAATTTACATTCACAATCATTTACAGAGAGAGAAAGAGTTGAGCACATTAACCTAGACACTGATCTTTATCATATTCATATATATGCATCAAAAACTCATGATATATATAGAGAACACTGCTGGGCTGAGGTCAGCAAACAGTATCATCACTTCCATTAACAATAGATACACAAGTCAAGCACACTAAGGGACCTATTCAGTTAATGCATCACCTGCTGAGCTCTAGAGATGCAATAAACCAGTCAAGTGTCCTCCTTAAACATCTTTACTCTCCAGTAGCTTCATTGCAGATCTTCCTAAAAGTACCTGTAGAAGCTGTGATAACTACAGTTTAGCAGAACCAAGGTTTAGGCTTCCCTACTTGCACCCAAGAAGCAGCATAATCCTTGAAATCTGCCTGCCCAAATGTACAAGCTACTTAATTTATTCTGCTCATCCTTGACAGTATTACCTTTCATGAACTGTACTTTCACCATTGCACCAAACCTTTGAGCATGACAAGAAATTGTTTATGTGGAAATAAATGAAAAACATTGAATATCAATTCCTCTACTGCCAAGCTCACCAATGTGAAAATACACACCCTAGAATTGCCTCCCCTGCCTTCCCACTTGCCCATTATCTCTTATCCATTACATAACTCACCTGACAGATTCTACAGTAAGGTTTCACGTTTTACTGAAATTTGCAAATAGGGGAAATAGCACATGAAAAATCTAGTTCTCCTATTGAAATTACATAATATGACATGCTGCTTATTCTACTCATTTTATTTTGTCACTGTACATAACACTGCAATTCTAATACTTAGGTGGTCAGTGAGTTTGTTTCAACATATAGATAAAACATTTCCTTCAGCACTGTCAAAATACAGCAGTGAGCTCCATACAAAGAAATTGTGGAATTCATAAAATACAACTTTAGGAATCCAGCCCAAAATTATCCAAATGTAAGAGAATTCTGGCAGTTTATTTTCTTTTGCTAGTAAATGCAGGAAAATACTGTTCACTTACAAAGGGATCTCTTTTTTGTGGTTCTCTTCACATTCATGACAGTTAGTAACTCACCCATTAATTGAAGTTTAGTATGATGAATCAGTAGCTGAAAACACAATATACAATAATTTGAGAGCATGTATTAATCACTGGAAGTTAAACAGGAATGTAGTGTGTTTCATATATTTTATAGTTTCAAAAGTGGCTTTTCTTCATGAGCAGCAATAACATATTTTAAAAACCAGGATTAACTTAACACATGCTAAAGTCCTATTACAGCATACCAAAATATGGGGCTAACCCACTGTGCATGTCTCTTCTCTACACAGCATGATAGTAAAAGCTTGAAGACTTAATAGCATGAACTTCAACCATAAGCAACCAGAGAATTGGACTACTCTTCATATATTTTGCTTATATAATTAAGCTTAAAGCAGTTGCACCTTCTGAGTTTAATAATTTTTCTGAGATATATAAATGTGAGTAAAAATATACTGCAGTTAGAATTTTTAACTCTGTAAGCACCTGAAGTAAATCCATAACACAATACTGAGATTTTATAATATTTCACAAACATTTCAGAACTATTGATCTACAATGATGAAAGAACTTTATACTTGGCTAATAGGATAAAATGCTATTTTTATTCTAATCATCTTTGACCAGAGAGACAAAAAGAGCTGTCTCCAGATGCCAGCTGGGACAATCAAGAACCATAGCAACCTGTGGATACTTCAATCACTGAAGCTTTTAGTAGGTTAGTTGGATCCTAATTATTGCTGGAGCTAGAATAACTTTCCATAGTTTAAAATTAAATTTAAAAAACAAAATAACCTAGATAGGATTAGGAAATTGCTCAGTTTTATTCAGAACTCATTCATATTGTCTCTACCTATCCCAGTTCCTCCTGCATATATAAACACTCTTAAAAAGAATATAGCTGAACATTTAGAAAAATGAGGCAGATGACGTTATGAAAGTGGCCCTGTAGGAAGAGACATGAATCAGAATCCTGAAAAATACCCACAGCTGAAGGTTCCTTGTGAAAAAAGAACGCTCCATTTTGCAAAGGGACAAGAGGACCAAAGGGAGCAATGCCATGCAGAACCATGACAGTTCTGTATATGAGTAAGCCACATGCCCTGTTCCAAGCCACTGGATCATTTATACTACTTTATACTAGGACAAAGAAAGGGAGATCCTCTGAAAGCCCAGCTGTGCTCAGATGTTATATCTGTGAAACATCACCTCTTCAAAGAAGTAAGTAGAAGTGAAAGGTGGTTAGTATGGAATGCTTTGACTAAGCATAACACCCTCACTAATAAGCTTTTCTGGGGTTCTGACAGAAGCCATGTGAAGGTTGAACAAACAAGACATCACAAAGACACTTGAGGAACAATGGCCAGCATAAAAGAAGCTAAAAGTGTGTTTCTCAGAACAAAGTCACAGAATCACAGGATATGCTGAGTTGGAAGGCACCCATCAGGATCGTTAGGTCCAACTCCAGCCCTGCAGAGGACAACCCAAGAATCACACCAGGTCCCTGAGAGCACTGGTCCAAACGCTTCCTGAACTCTGTCAGGCTTGGTGCTGTGACCGCTTTCCTGGGGAGCCTGTTCCAGGACCCAATCACCCTTTGGGTGAAAAGCCTTTTCCTGATTGCCAACCTAAACCGCCCCTTACTCAGCTTCATGCCATTTCCTTGAGTCCTGTCACTGGTCACAAGAGTGAAGAGATCAGTGCCTGCCCCTCCACTTCCCCTCACAAGGGAGTTGTAACTGCAATGAGGTCTCCCCTCAGTCTCCTCTCCTCCAGGCTGAACACACTGAGTTCTCTCAGCCATTCCTCATATGGTTTCACCTCCAGATCCCTCATCATCCTTGTTAAGGTATTTTTTTTAGATCATGGTGCCCAAAACTGAGTAGACTGGGACAATCAGACAAGCATAGAAGGAGACTGAGGCATATATACAAATAAATATATGAAATATAAGACCTTCCAAACAAAAACAAGAGGTCTGCCTGTCACAAAAAGCAGAGAACTTTTTCATACTTCTGAAGAATAATGTACTGTTACGACTCTCATAAACAAACTGATTGAGGTACTTTTTCTCTGACCATTACTCTTCATGTTGCTACTGCATTCATCCCTCAGCCTAATTTTTTTTCAGCTCCTGGCTTGACATTGTTTTCTTGTCTCATCCCACCTTGGAAATTTTTTTTAAAAAAGGAAGACATTAAATAGAAAAATCTATTTGCAGCTTTCAGTTTCTGAGCATATAGTGCCATCTAGATTCTCAGGATGCTTTCACAGTCTCTGCATGAAAACAATTACTTTGCCTGTCCTAAGAGCTCAGCACTCTTAAATGTGCTCTTTATTACCCACACCCTATAATAACACATACACAAGGATTTTCTAAAGTGACAACTGATTAGGACTGTTTTACTTTATGGGATGCTAATCTGAGAATCCTTCAATAGTCTTGAGTGTCAAAAAGCATTAAGCAGCCTCCTTCTTGAAACTGAGACCTTTTAAGATGCTTCAGGACAGGAACAAACTAAAACACTTTACATTTTTAAACCAGAGCTGTGTGGTTTCTTTGTGTAAACTCCATAACTACTAGTCATTAAAAAATATAGAAAGTACTTAGAGATTCAAAGCAGGCTCTGAATAATCCCAATATTCTGTTGTCAGTAGGAGCAGAGTTGTGAAGGTCCATAATTTTTCAGGACAGGAAATGAGCATATGGAAGGACTTCTATGCTTTTGAAGCTGACAATAAGTGCAACTGGAAAATAGGCATTTTGCAAATCAGGGCAAGCTGCTGGAGTTGAAACTACAAGGCCCAAAATATCCTGTGCCCACAAGAAGAAAACAGGCATGGAAACCACAGTCCTACATCTGATTTTGTAAGAAACGTACTTGAAACTATGAAACACACAAGACTGGAGAAGCAGTTAAACTCCTTTTTCACATAGGCATTAGTGTTCCTTCAAGCCTTTTTAGTGTGGACAGCCAAATTAAAGCTTTGTGTCCTGTCAAAGATCATTGATCCACATGGACCAGGGAAGAATCGCTGCAACTTTACTTTCCTAAGGCAAGCAGTACACTGAATCAACCCAGAAGACAGGACATGCTCTTCCAGTGGAGCTGAATTACTGTATGTTTGCATGCAAGGTGGGCATAGAGATAAATGGCACAGGAAACCTTTTCCACATGAAAAAGCAGTTACTGTGATGAAAGAAAAGCAGCAATGTTAAGTACAGTAAATGACATTTCCTTCTGTCTTGGATAAACCTAGGCATACAAGGACAGATAAGTTCTGTATTCATTGAAAAGATATCCTGTCAAATACTCTTTACCTTAGATAGCATTTTGTCACATCACTACAAAATTTCTTGACAGTGGTCAGAGACTTCTTCCTTTAAGTACTTCAGCCTTTAAACAACTGATTGAACATTTTGTGAGTGATACAGGTCTATGCCTTAATAATGTACTTGACAAATCAATCTCAGCAAATACATGGGAACATAATTATAGATGTACCATGAGCAGTAACAGCAAGAATATGAATCAAACTCAAACTAGGTATTAATATGTTTGCAATACTGTTTTCAATTTTCCATATCACCCAATTAGAGTACCACAAAAAGAAATTAGTGATGAGAAAACACTGGTTAGATTATATTGTACGTCTCCTTGATAATATAAAATTGCTCTCTACAGCAGATCTCTCAGTGCTTATTTCTGAAAGACCAAAGAGAAAGATGTTACCAATCTACTGTGAAAGAAAAATACTTTTATTGAAACTTTATTGAGTTGTGTCCTTATATTCCATCTAAAACTTCCTTTGCTGAGTTTAATCCTATCTTTCACATCTCCTGAGACCTTCCATAATTCTTAAGTCATGCTTTATGACTGGCATTTACCTCAATGAAATAGTTTTCTTCTTACCCTCTTACCAGATGAAATAATTGAATAAATAAGGATGTAGATTTTTTTTGGTGCCTATTACTTTTTAGGCATAGATGGATCTTTAATAAGTATAACATAATTATTATGTTAACATTTAACAGAGGACAAATTATTAATTTTGCATTAACATCCATCATCATCATGGCTAGGCTTCACGAATGAAGATTTGGGAAGGGCTCTACCCACGCTTGCTGCAAGCGCGCTGATGGCTAAAGAGGCCGGTGCGAGATAGGCAAGGCCGGTTGCAAAAGGCACTGCAGAAAGTCTCCATAGGTGGTGTTGGTGAGGCACGGTTCTTTCCATGTTGTCTTTTCTCCTCCAGACTGATTCTGCGTGCGTTCTCAAAGGAAGCAGCAGCGTTATGGGTGGTGTGTCTCCGTGCCTCCTGATTGGAGGCCAGAGTGGACCACTGATGGTCGTTAATATGGCCAAGGCTGAGATACCACACCGATGGAGTTTTCTGAGTTTATATCTGACTTTTTTTGTGATCACATCACAGTGGTAAAACTCATTCAATCTTTTATTTTTCTAAATTACTGACTGCATTCAGTCATGCCCGCAGAATGTTATCTGGTCTGCCTTCATGTTATTAATTATTCTTTCCATTAAAATTCACTTTTTAGCCTTGCACAATACTAAGATCAGACCAACAAGCATGCATTTACTCAAACCACACTGCCTATTTCATAGACTTTAAAAAGTATTTTCACAGCTTGAAGCTTTTAGATTTTGTAAAGTAGCTTTTAATCCTGCAATTAAAACATATAAAATAAATAAAACTATGAACACAAAGTAAGGCCAAAGTTAGTAACAATTTTATATTGATCACATCTTTCATCTGTCTTTCATTAAACAGCTTGGTCTTGGTTTTAAACACCACTTAAGAGGTTTTTTCCTGTAATATTTTTGAGTGGAATGCAAGATCTGTAATTGCATGCTGTTGAAACTAAGAATACACATTGTTGGAATTGGACATCAGCTATTAACAGATGGAGATTTAGAGGGAAAAAGCAACAAACCATGGATAACAGACACTGAAAGAAATTCCTTTCCCTGATAATACAGAAGGTCTGGTCTTGAGAAGATTGTTCGCAGTTATCTCCCTGTCTCCGGCCGGTCAGCGGGAGTGAATGGACACTCTTGATTTGTTGCCATCCTGTTGAGGCCTTTATTGCTCCAGATGGCTTTGGTATGAGGAAGGCTTGATTTATCGCGAAATGTAGCTAATTAGTTGTCTAAGCTCTAACTAACATAAATCGTCCCTATTAGCATATCCTGCCTCCCTGTTATCATATCCTGCGTCCCTACTTACATACCCTGCTTTTCAGTTCTATATATTGTCACGGGTGTACTCAATAAATGTTGCAGCTTTTTGCCCCCAAGCTGGGACCGTGTTGTTTTTGACCATCGCAACACATTATTTTGAATATTATTTTTTTTTTAAAAATCCTTCAGCTTACAGAAATATCACTAGTACAGATGGATCACCTAAATCTTGTAGTCAAATAAACAAAGTAGAGAAGATAATAGCGGTTCTTAAAGCATGATTGCAAAACTCACCTCACAGTGCAATGAACAAGACTTACAGTTATTTTTCTTACTAAGATTGCTTTTGTCTTCCAATTTGACCTGCAGTTACACTAAGAAGAAAATTCTGAAAGATTCTAAGAACTCTCTAAAAAAGGATTTACATTATGGGCTCAGTGTCTTTGAACAGCTGGTTTCTACTGGTAGTAATTATGCCAATATATACACAACTATATCTTCAGTCTAGCCCACTTCTCCCATGTCCTGGGTGCTCTGGAATATAAAGTATCTTCTGCTGTATTACACAACATTGTCTGTCATTTTATCTATATGGAACTCTGCATACTTATACTGATCCCTACTTCGTGCCTCCTGACTATAACCAAGATTCTTCTGATAAATCCAACCTCTGGGCAGTTTTAACTACCATCCAAATAACAGAGAAAGGAAATAAAAAACAACAAAAAGATCTATTATAAAAAAAGAGAATCTTCCCCCCCCCCCCTTAAACACGGAAACACCATTCTATACAACCATGAAAAGAATGGACTTCACTAAATCCTTAGTCAGCATTCTACCATAACCTGGGAAAAACCCAAAAATATTACATCATGGAATAAGGGAGGTCTTTCATCTTTAAAAATAATAACCTAATTCAACTGGGACTCGTCACACAGCTTCTGTCTTGGTGACAGTGTCACATCAGCTGGAAAAACCTTCAAAACTAACACTCACCTATAATTCTCATCAGCAATCTGCCAATATCAGCAAATTTGCTGATGACACCAAGTTGGGAGGGAGTGTTGATCTGCTGGAGGGCAGGAGGGCTCTGCAGAGGGATCTGGATAGATTGGAGAGATGGGCTGATTCCAATGGCATGAAGTTCAATAAGGCCAAGTGCCGGGTCTTGCACTTTGGCCACAACAACCCCATGCAGTGCTACAGGCTGGGGACAGAGTGGCTGGAGAGCAGCCAGGTAGAAAGGGACCTGGGGGTACTAATTGACAGGAAGCTCAACATGAGTCAGCAGTGTGCCCAGGTGGCCAAGAAGGCCAATGGTATCCTGTTCTGTATCAAAGATAACATGGCCAGCAGGACCAGGGAAGTGATCCTTCTGCTGTACTCTGCGTCAGTGAGGCCACACCTTGAGTATTGTGTTCAGTTCTGGGCCCCTCAGTTCAGGAAAGATATTGAGGAGCTGGAGCGGGTCCAGAGAAGAGCAACAAGGCTGGTGAAGGGACTAGAACACAAGTCCTATGGGGAGAGGCTGAGGGAGCTGGGGTTGTTTAGTCTGGAGAAGAGGAGGCTCAGAGGTGACCTCATCACTCTCTATAACTGCCTGAAGGGAGGTTATAGCCAGGTGGGGGTTGGTCTCTTCTCCCAGGCAGGCAGCAATAGGACAAGGGGGCATGGGCTTCAGCTCTGCCAGGGGAAATTTAAGTTGGATATTAGAAAAAAATTCTTTACAGAGAGAGTAATCAGGCATTGGAATGGCCTGCCCAGAGAGGTGGTAGATTCACCATCCCTGGAGTTTTTAAACTGAGATTGGATGGGGCACTGAGTGCCATGATCTAGTAAACTGACTGGAGTTGGACCAAGGGTTGGACTTGATGACCTCGGAGGGCTTTTGCAACCCAATCAATTCTATGATTCTATGAATATGATCACTGACAATTTTGTATCAGTGCTTTTATATTTGAAGACTTTACTAAAGTATCAGTTCTAGAAGGTGCATAATTTGTGAGGCTCTCAGCTTTTATTTTTAATGATTCAGATCTCATAACTCATACAGTATAAAAACAGAAAGGACGGGGCTGAACATTTGTAACTCCTGTATGTCACTGTAGGATTTCCCTAAATTTGCTCAAATTTGAACCAGAGAAAAATTTTTGAAGTGAAAATTTCATATGATAAAAATTCCATCACTGCATAATTTCAGAGACAGGTTTGAAAAGATTGAACTCCATCTGCCCAATTCAGACATAACAAAAGTAAATATGAAATGGAATGTAGATTCGTTATTCAAAGCAACTTATATATTTTTATTTTTGGAGATGGAGATAGTTAGGGAGATTTTATTAATAATTTGTTAGTATTGCTAATGTTTGGAGTTGAGAACAGTATGCCAGTAAAGCTTTTAAGCCACACCACATTCAAAAGTTGCCCTGTACATTGGTTCTTCTCACTAAAATATAGCTAAGGTGGCATTGGAGAGATAAAGATTTTTTTGAATTATGTCATATTTCTGCTTTTATGAATTATCAGATTGGCTGCTTTGGTATTAAAACCAGTATTTGGTTACAAGTAAAATTATTTCTAGACAATTGACAGAAAATAGAAGAAATTTCAGACTAACTCGTTTCATTTTCCTCATTCAAATCTAACAGGTTATGATAATGAAGAAATGCTTTCCACACAGATACATGTGGCATTAGATTAAAAGTGACTAACAAATATTTAAGTATTTGTCAAGACTTTTGCAAACAAACCTGAGTACCCTACATCGCAGTTTTCAAAAAGGAACATATGTTAGAGAAAATAAAATCTTGCAAGTAATGTTATACTGTTAATTAAAACCAAGCCTTTTTCCTCAAAATATTGAATACTTGGATGACTATACATGCTTCAAAGTTCTCACTGGCCAAAAGGGATTCAGGAATAGTCTCCGCTTCCTCTTAATGCATGATATGGTTGATGGATTTGTTTTATTTTTTTTTAATTTACTTTCTTCTAGTTACTGTAAAACAGTTGACATCAAAATTGCGGCATGTGCAGACAGGCATTTCTAGAGATATTAATAATCTTTAATGTGCAAATATATTTTGGGTTTATTTAAATCACTGGTTTCTCATCTTTCCACACTGAGGTTGAATTAGTAACGAGGTAACTTGATTTGAGCTTATCTAAAGTCAGGAAAACATAAATAATTGAGACTTTCAGTTTGTTTTATGTATAAACTCTGAGTTTGGTCAATATCAGGACTCTATAGGAGCTTTACCTAAAAATTCCCAAGCTGGTACAATGATCTAGAATGTTGAACACTTCCTTGATAATTTCTCACCTTTTCCTATGGGTTCCAATCTCTGCTTTGGTCTAAACTATTGTATACAATGCTAGAAAAGTTATTAGACTTGCAACTAGTGGAGCCTCCTGGATAAACTTTTTTCTACACCAGTCCAATCTTATAATGGAAAACACTTACTAATACAGGCTGAAGCACTGGGATAAAGAGGGTCCTATTATTTTCAATGGCTAGCAATAAAGAAACTTTCCTTCCAGTTTGCCATTACTGTGAACAGAATTTTGGTCTGAATTCCCTTTTCTGCATAATTTATCATAAAAGAACAATTATAGCAAGTTTTCATTACACAATGGTTTTTCATCTGACAATCCTTTAAAGTACAAAAAAACCCTTTGTGCAGTGAAAATCCTTCAGATATTTTACCAGCTACAAGAATGAAACTAAGAATTCTAAATCTCTACTTCTCTGTTCTCAGCACCCTCTCCAATGCACTAACCTGAAGATAAAATTGATGCTATAAATGAAAATGCTGTCCGAGCAGAAGGCCACAGTAATTTTACCAGATTACAACAATGCTAGGATTACCACTTGTAAAAGTACTGTAGGGAAAAAAAAAATTAAAAAATCACGTATTGCTGATATTGTTAACCTCTCAGACTTAGAGCTGTAATAACTAGAAAATATAAGAGTAATAGATGTATTATCTCTTTTGATTTTCTAACAACTCAAACTTGAAAAAAGGTTATTCATCACATTAAACTTTACTATACCAGCTCCTTCAATTTTATGCTCTTTAAAAGGTTACAATTCGATATTTGACAACACATTCGACTCCCTTCTTTGAATACAGCCTTTTGAAAAAATAGGAGGACACAACTTTGAAGATAACAAGATGATGAATAAACTCAGGTGTTTCTCTGTTGGAGAGAACAGGATGCAATTCTCCACATACATTGGACATTTCTAATATTCAGAAAATTCAGAAGCTGGCTCTTCACTATAAGAAGCTGTGAGTAATTTAAGCAAGTAATCATGCATTAGAGTAGTAATTTCAATTAACAAGAACTTCAATTAATATTTAATAAAGTCCATAGAATTGATGAGTGGACTAGATCTTATGCACTGTTTCTGTAACAATTACTCTACCATGATGGTATTTAGAGTACAAGCTGCTCTGCTATTCTAACTATTCTCTGTTATTCTATGCACAGTCATAAGGCATTTGTAAAAGTCATGCTCTTCAAATGCATAATCTAAAGGCACATAACCTAAATTAAAAATTAGATTTAAGCTGAGGGAACAACTTAATACACAAGAAAAG
>VWZG01011717.1:1438636-1487760 GCA_013396735.1 Grallaria varia | reverse complement strand
TCACTGATTTTGCAGGGACTGGAGTAGTTTGCACTGTGGATGAGATTTCAAAGCATAATGAAAGCACTTGTGAATCTGTTTTATTTCATGTAGCAATGGAGTGAGTAGGAGAGTCTGAAAAGCAGTCTCCCAGCTGAGCAGGTGGCAGCTTTCAGATGAAGGGTAAAAAATTCTTAGGACACCCTAATTTGATCGCTTGTCATGACCTGGCTCACAGACGCCACTGAACATCAACAGTATTTGAGTGCCTGGGTCCTCTAGGACCCTTTGAAAGTCTCATCCCGTACAGGAGGGTTGGGATCCATATGGTAAAATCAAAGTCCAGCCAGATGCAGCAGGAATTTGTATGCTACTACCTTGACTCCTTGTATCAATAAAGAGATGTCTTTGTAAAAGAGGAACAAACTACAATTTCAGAGGAATGTAATCATTTTCAGTCGGTGGTGCTGATGGCACAGAGCCCAGAGCCGTGAGCAGCTGCCGAGGGGACACCTCCAGGAGCACAGCTCACTGCAGCGCCTGCCGAAGGGACAGGCTGTTGTCCTCACCCCTGCTTTGGGCAGAATTGTGCCTCTTGATAAACAAGGAGGGAAGTGCAGCTCTGCCCAGTCGAGTTAAGTTGTGTAAGATCCACTTCTTAAATATTTTCCCCGTAGTCTGAAGAGGCTATTAAAAAAAAAGGCATAAAATCCCGTAAAGTCACATTTTAAAAAGTTTTTGAATTGTGTTTTTGACCTTTTGAATTTTTGTTCAGACCTTCTTAATTTTGTATTTTTTGTCATCACTGCAGATATATAATTTATTTTGGGCAGTTAGGGAAGGAAGCAAATTCAAATCTCTTCATTCTATGAGTATATTAAAAGGTGATGTCACAAATCTGCCCATTCACTAAAGGAGATTTAATTGATGCTTTTCAAAAGTGTCCTTTATATGAAAATAACACTTTTGATCGAGCCAAACAACCAGCAATATTTTGACATTTTTCAAATAGCTTTTCTGACTAGTTCTTTCACAAGCAAAAGGAAAGATATTTGAGAATCACCCCAGTCTGTCTTAAAGTCCTGCATACTGCTCAGCACAGCCTTAAAAATTAGCCAGTGGCATGAAATGTATCACACCAGGGTGATGCATTTCTTTAGCAAACGGACTGAAAATAAAGTGGGAGTGCACTGTTTCTCTCAGTTGTAATATGTTGATGAACCTGTCAGAGCCAAGACAAACGGCTCTGACTTCTCTGCCTGTTGGAGCACAGCAGCCGGGATTGTAACTGAGACATCACAGGACAGGTGCTTTGAAAAATACAGAATTTAAGAAAAGGATCATGTGGCTTTCCTGTATGATCAAGAGGTTGAGCCCTGCAGATTTCAACACCCTACATCCCTATTTGCTCCTTGATCGTATGTCTTTTATGTTAATAAATAATCCTGCAGATTTGAAATGGCTTTTCACATAAGTAACTAATTTCTCTGCCTACAACCCAGCAGAAGTCTAATTTAAACCTTTAAAATGTTATTTTACTCTGAAGTGAGCTTTACCCTAATACACATAACCACTGCTAATCATTGAGGGTGTTCACAGGTATGAGGGGTGCAGAATCAGCTCCCAGGTACGCTCTCAAAAATCTGTAATTTTGTTAATAAAAAGCATCACAGCTAAAAGCAAGATTGGTGGCTCTGCAGAATCTGGAAGCTGCTTGATTCTGCCTTTGTTCTTTGATTTTTTAAAATGTGTTATAGATTTTAAATAAATCAAAGAAAACGTAAAATTCCACACTAAACAGAATATTTGAAATCTTTTTAGAACTGGGCCTTAACTATTATCTGGAGGTCTGTAAATACTTGCAGTGGTTTACTGCTGCTAATGCTGTAATTACATTTCAGCGTTGACTCACATTTTTTGTGTTTGTGTTCAGCAGTACAGTTCATTTGAAAACCACATAAAATATAAATATCCAAACTTCAAAGATGCTGTAGTAGAGGTAAATTGCCAAATGCTCTGTGATTTTCTTGATAGTTTTATGATAACATAAAGCCAGTGTTTCATCAAAGAATTTTTTTTTCTTCAAGAAGGATTGCACCAACTAGATATAAATTATAAATAATGTTCTGTTTTACATGTGAAATGGGAGCTCTGAAGTGTATCACACTTGAGCAGATGGAGGCTAGGTGTTTTCATGTTTTTCTGAGCCTGTTTTGTTTGTGATGCCATTTCTTATATATTCTATCCTTAAATTCCTTTGCATAAGGACAAGAAACTATCACCAAGTAAATACAATTATTGACAAGTGTTGGTACCAACAGGGGCATTGAGAAAAGCATCAGTAACACAGTGCACACACTCCCCCCAAAGCCTGAGTGACATTTTTAACACACGGAGTAACGAGCTAATTGAGCAGCTGTTCAGGTTTCATGACATCAGAGATTTTATTTAACAAAATGAGTGATCAAACCCACTGAATTACAAAATGCTAAATATATACTTATTCAGGTAGCCCAAGCTGTTTCTGGCTTTATTCCCTCCAGAAGCATGACTGAGTTTTGGTACAGTTTAGAAAACTGGAAGGAAGAGCTTTAAAAGGATGCTGCCTAAATTACAGCCTGTTTGTTCATTATTGTTAATAAGCACTATTGTGTTTACAAATTGCAAATTGAGCTGAGATTTCTCATTCCTTTGACAGCACCTTCACTACCAGGCAATAGCATTACAATCATATGACATTTGAATGAAATCATTTCCTGGCTCCGTGTGCTTGCAAACTGCTTTTGAGTGGGAAAGGCAGCGGAGGGAAGGGGCAAGTTTTGCAGAACAGAGATGAGAAAACGCAGCCTCTGTGCATGTTACTCAGGCAGAGATGAAAGCAAATGAACCAAGAAACACTTTTTAGCCCAGAAAATAACCAGTGTGGGTTCCATAGATGTAGATTAAACCAGCTGTAAACCAGGAATTTCCGTCATTGTTATTGCCCAGACTTTGAACACTTTTATCAGCTGCATGTGTTAATAGCTTGTTAATGATTGATGCTGAGGTCTTTTATGACACCAAGTGAAAGTGAGAAATAAGGGCAAGATTTCTTGGTGACTTTTTGCAGTCACACTCTTTGAGTAGCTCTCTTTGCAGAATTTCAGCTATGTTTTAAAACATTTATGCCTGCCAGGATTAGATAGGTTACACTGCACCTCAGGATAATACAGAACTACCCAGACTGGGCTGCGCATTCAGTCCTGCACTGAACAGGAGAAATACAGCAAAAATGACAGACTACATTTTGGAAGGTGATGCAATTCTGCCAGAGTGTATTAAGGAGGCTAAAATGTATAGCTGATAGGCAAATAAATACCAGATTTTCTGAATACTGTCTGAAGAGAGCACATTAGCACAATGCATTTCTCAGCTCCCTCGGCCGTGTGTTCTAGAGCTTCACACAGTTCAGCTGCACTAAAGCCTTTCTGCTGATTGTGAGCTATTCTGTGTGGTTATTTAACTCACGTGTAACCACATTCCTTCTCTTTTCTGCCAAGTAAACCAAGAATTGACAGAAATCTGGAAATGCTGGGTACTTGGTTCAGGAAAGCAGAGGAAGTGCGTAGATGTCTGTAAAATTTAATATGCATTTATTTTACCCTGTTCACATTATTCCTTTTTACCATCACTGCTTGCCTGTCATAAATCCAATTAGTGAGCTTTCTGCATTGCAATAAACTGCTTTTCAGAAAGAAAATTTATTTTGTGAACAAAGCCTTTTTCCTAAAACACTATTGTAATTTTCTGGTTTTTCACTGCCTCACAAGGCATTTAAATTAAAGCAAAAGAAGCTATAGCACTGCATTTACCGTAGTTTCCTCTTCCTGCAAAATGTTTTGTCCATTTCCAAACAACCTTGTTCTAGCAAAAATTTCTCATAAGAATGAAAGAATAATAGGTAATAAAAAGATAATAAAAATCCAAAAGAGATGCCTAGATCCAGCCCAGAATAAGGAAAAAACCTAATTGCTGGTGTAGCTGTGTAAGATGGGAAAGATCCAGGTTGAAGTCCCTGGTCTGAATCAAGGACTTAAAGCCAAATTTGTCATGCTTTGAACAATTGCTCCTATTACTACAATGATCTTGTGCTTTCTGGGTTTGAAAAAAGAAATTCAGTTGAATACCTAAGAAAAATCTCCCGTAAAAGGGATTGTCAGAACTGGTATGTTATTTTAAAATTCATGTTTCCTGCAAATAGATATCTTCTGAAAAAATATTACAGGTTATTTTGTTCAGCTATTTATTTTCCTTTCCTTTAACCAAATGAATTTTCACTTGTAATGCACTAGAGGCTTTTAAATACCTGCGTTGGTTTCTGTAGCCTGTGTTAACTCTCCCTGTTCCGTGTTACAGACTTTAAATATAATCAGAGAATATTGTGAAGCTCTCAAGATAACTTTGGAATAGAGTAGCTCTTGCGTTTGGCTGTCATCCTGGATTTGGGTTAATTTTTTCTGTAATATTGTGGTAATGAGTAATTCTAGGAATTGGGAACCCTGCTGTATATGTAAATGACACTGGTGAATTGTCTCTGGTCACTGTGTCCCTTATTCTCATTATTTATTCATGCTTTTTTTTTTTCTCAGAAATAACAAATTAAACCTTAAGAGACTTGGAAGTTCAAAGGGTTGGTCATTAGTCTTTACTAAGTCCAGTTGAGGAAAGATTAGAACAGGAAACACCATTAAATTTAATGTTTCAGTATTTCACTGAGCCTAAATTCAGACAGCACTACCACGTTCCTCAAAGGATATACAAAAGCCTACTGTATTATAAAGAAACTGATTTTTTTTTTCCATATCTATTCATTGTCAGCAGTTCATTCTGATTTCAGAGACATTAGCAGGTTTAGGTATTCCTTTATGTGGAATAAAAACTGGCAGAAAACCTTGATGAGTTTTCTGAATGCATCCACAGCCTGTATGTGCTTTCCTGGCTGGTTCTTTGCAGACCAGAGTTCTTACAAATGAGACCAAGGCTGCAGGGGAGTGATATCTATTAGCAAATTAAGAAATGGTGGCTTTGAATATATAGTAGTCATCATGAAAATGCCAGCTCTTGCTATAATGCAGCATCAGAGAGAGACGGCTCCTTTTTTAAAGGGATTTCTGTAAGTGCTGTTAACAAATGCTGGCTCTATAAAAGGAACCACTGTAGAACATGTACAAGTACAAGAGAGGCAGAAGCGGCCAAGAACTTCCTGTTTGTTTTCAAAACGGTGACCTTTTTGCACAGTCTTTAAAAACCTATTGGCAAGAGTGATGCTTCAGCGATGCTCAGAGAGGGCGACTGCAGCCTGGGAAAGCCTGTGCTCTGGCCTGCCTGGGCAGATGTCTGGAAGGGCCTTGTCCAGCAGAGAGCCCCCCCTGGTGTCCCCCCCCCCCCAACATCCCTGCATCATCTCCTGTCTGTCACTTATTCTGCAGTTAAAGCCCCAGGAAATAAAAAAGTGAGTCACCAGCTGGGGTAAGAGCAGACACATGAGTAATCACTGCGGGGGATGCTGTGCAAGTTCTGGTGAAAAAGAGAGGCTTCTGCATTGCTGCAACATCTTTGTCATCTTCATGTCTCATTATAGTTTACCAAAATTAATAAAATCCACATTTCAGATGGTAATTTTGGGGTGTACACAAATTGTCTTTGGTTGCCATCGGTAGAAAAACACTTCTAGGAGATTATTCTCCTTTTTTATGGAAGAACAGTAAAAGGTATGGCACCCAAATCCATCCTGAAGCTGGGTGTCAGGAAAGGGCTGTGTCAGCAGCATGCAAGGGAATTGGAAATTGGTTTAGTGTTGCAGGAGCTGAGGACACAGTAAAGGCTGTGCCCCGTGGTGGTGAGGCCACAGGGAGAAAGCCCAACACCAGCCAAGCCCAGCAATGACTCCTTGCAGGGCATTGCTGCTCTTTCTGCTTTGCTGTTACCTGGCAAACCAAGTCCAGGAAAGTGTGCGCCTGACTTTGTGAGTCCATAGCAATGGTCCACCTACCTGGCTGAAAAGCAGGAATGGCAGCACATCGGGAATTCCCAGGGGGTGGTGAGCGAGTGCCTTCGCTAACGCCGACAGGGGAGATGTGCTCCTGTCCCGGGAGCAGGAGCTGCTGCTCCGGCCCCGGCGGAACACAGAGATTATTCGACTGTCACCGCACAGTTTGTCAAGGGGATGCACGCTGGGAGTGACAAACACTCCAGAGCAGCATTTGCAGTGAGTCAGCAGGTGCTGGTGTCATAAAACAGACAATAGTGAAGGTGGATTAATTTTTCTTATAAATTTATGATGAACAAAGAAAAATTCTACAGCCGTCAGAGAAACAATTTATTACAAGTTATTTTTAACTACCGATAAAAAAAGTTGTGTGTTTATTAGTCCATTAAACTGGTTTCATTTTGAGAACGTGTGAATTCACTGGGGCTGTCTCTGTTTTCCCTGGGTTTAATGAGAGGAAACTGATAGGGGAGCTTTGAAATAAAGATAGAAGGTGTCGCTGATGAGCCAGGCAAATCTCCTTAAAAGTAGAGACAGGGTTTTTTTCCAGTAGTCCATTTTAACCATTCAAAAATATTTTGATAAATTTTAACTTTGCAAAAATTCTGGTTACTGTTTTATTTATTTTGATGGAGAAATTCTCAGAATATTGAAAAGTTTACCATCTGTTGAAATGATAACACCGATTTTTTGGACTTCAACAAAAAAAGCTGTTTAAAAAATAAACTATGCAGATATCACGGTGTCTGAAGCAGAAAAAGATATTTTTTGTTGTTGTTGCAGAGAAGGACCATTATAAAGTATCTTTCATTTGACCTATAGGCAACAGAAGGAAAAAAAAAAAAAGCAGAGAGAGAAAAAAAAGAATTTGTATTCCAAAAAAGCAACAAAGTAAAAGGAAGAGAACACGGCCACACACTCAGCGGTAAAAAAATATTGCCTCACTGATAGGGTTGCTTGTGAAAATGGTCCATGAATGTTTTCATGGTTGTGAGACATTTTTTCACCATAGTCATGCAAGCTGTGTGATGCCGAGCTCCTGCTGAGCAACAGTGGAGGAATTACTGGAGCCCCATTCACAGTTTCAAAACTGTTTTGCATTAATGGACAGCCTGAACTGGATTTGGGTTAGGTTTCACTCTGAGCAGTAACTCTCTCTCTCCACCCCCTAAAATAATAATAATAATTACAAAAGTCTGAGATAGGACTAGCGTCTCCACCTCCTGTTCATAACCCAACAAACCAAATATTATTACATACATTATTGAAGGGGTGAGGAAAGTTAGAGGTCACGAACTGAGCTGTATGAATAGCTGGAGGTCAGATCAATCACAGCCCTGTATTTCATAGCTGAGGCTTCAGCCCACAGAGACGGGCTTGGTTGTACTGCCTTCTACCCGCTGATCACATATTCTAATTTAAACTACAAATTAAATTAAATGGCTGAGAAATACACAAATGAAAAGATTCTTCAGTGTTTAGTAGGCAGTAACTAAGACATTACTGTTTTCCTTTTATTAATGTATGGGGAGGGTGGGAGGGAAGGGAAGCTACAGACGTGAGGTGTAGTACTTGAAAATGAGGTAGAATTCAGGGCAAAATAATACCTGTTCTGTGCTGTAGCAGCAATTGTATGAAGAGAAGCTAGTAGGGAAAGAGGAGAATTGTCTGACATGAGAAATAAGACCTTTTTTCTGAACATTCTCTGAATCTCAATGGCTAGCAAAGGATCTCAGATTAGACACCCAAAAATTAATGCACGATACTCCTGTGTCCTTGAATCTGTCTCTAGGATCAGATAGACACTTTTAATTGCAGTTTTGGAGTTAGATCAAAATACTGGTGAACCATGAATGCAGAATGTTGCTAATGGACTGGGAAGGAGAGAAGGTGGGATTTAGGGCAAACCAAGCTGATTTGGTTTGCATCAGACCCCTTTGAAGTTCAGCAGTTTGTAGTTGCTTTGTGTTTGGCATTGCTACCTTTTCATATCTGAAGATTCAAACAATAGCTCCTGGTTATTATCCCACATATTATTGATTAAAAGCTTTGCCCAAAGACCTTCCATCTCACTTTCCAGCTTAGTGTGATTTACTTTTCTTTTTACTCCCTGTAACATATGATTAATGCTGAGCTAGAGAGTCCCAGTGAGATGAAGCAGAGTGTCAGGTAAGATTTGTCAGCTCGGAAGTATAGATTATTTTATGTTTCTCGAACTTTGTGGGCCCAGGGAACACAGATCTTGATTGTTAAATCCATCCACACTTTCCCTAGGGCTATAATATGCCAAAAACATTAAATAGCCCACTTAATACATAACCTCATTCTGTATGCTTGACTATTTTGTTTTTAATTTTTCTTCCCTTTCCAGGCTGCTCAAATGAGATGGGATCAAAGAAAAAAAATTATCCTCACTGGATTTTGTTAAAATATTAATAGGTTAGGGTTGACTGGCTAAATTGAATATCTGTGCTGATCTTGCTTGCATGTTTAACTTGTGCTTAGGAAAATATGTTTCCTAGGTGATAACCTTTTATGTACCAGCCTGACTTCATTGAAATGCATAGAGATAAAAATATGTCACACTCCATGGCCATGCTATTCTTGTGTGGCAGTGTGATTATTCAGATGATAATTGACCCCCACCTGTAGACAGCTCAAATTCTGTAGTCAATCATTCCATTTGATGTTAAAATATGTGAAAGTACAATTATATAATTTACATTACAAATCATCCTGAATGCCAGGCATCTCAGAACCACTGACAAACGAAAGGGGAAAAAAGTCAATAAATGAAGTGAATTACACTAGGCAAAGAATTCAACTTTTCTTATTTGCTCTTGCACAACAGCTTTTATGTGGATGTTGTTGATGGAGCTCAAACAGATATTGCTCAGTACTGAAATCTGACTGCCTTTCAGCCCCTTCCTAACTTTGGTGATACTTTCTGGATAAGAATACTTTCTTTCTCTGCGGAGATGAGAGTCCTCACCAGCAGATAAAAGCAGAAACGCGTCCATGTCAGCCCAGATTTATGCAACAAAGACAGTAGGCCAGTGAGCTCTGCTCCAAATACCCCGACTCTTCAGCTCCTGGTTCTGTAGACTTTGCTGCGTATTTTAAAGCTATGCAGAGCTGTTAAAGAGCATGTTTGTGTGGTCACAGGTTGCTGTTTGTCCTGCTCCTGATTAAGGCCTGTTGCAGACTCTGTTGTTTGTCCTCAAATAATGTGGGTAAAACAACCCAAACCAGCTCATCCCATTCCTGCACAGGAAATGTATGCAATGGTGGGCTTGGCTCATGTCGCTGGAGCATCCCAGTCTGCCTGGCTGCATGTTGGACACAGAGAGTCTAAACTTCACATGCATTTTATGGTAGATGGAGATTTTTTAAACAAATTCTGCTTTCTCCTTACATTATTTTGGATCCTTCAACCCCTTTACAGCAATCCCCATGACATGGCTGCAGATAGTACCTCAGACAGGGACCATTCCTAGAATTTCAAGGCTGTGCAATGTAATCCTTGATTTATTTATGATTATTAAAAAAAAAAATTCTTCTTGAGGAAGAAGAAGTGCAAAAGACAGGCATCTTTTCTGACAGTTCTGTGAAACTCCAGCTCTTCTCATCACTCTTAATTTGGGAGTCCAGGCAGGACTATCCTAATCTTAGACTTTGGCCCACTCAGCAGCTGCAAAAAGAAATTCCCACTGTTGCTTAATGCAGAGGAAAGCCTGTCAAGGTAACTTTCAGACATGAAAATACAGATTTCTCACTTAAT
This sequence comes from Grallaria varia, assembly GCA_013396735.1. NCBI lineage: Eukaryota > Metazoa > Chordata > Aves > Passeriformes > Formicariidae > Grallaria > Grallaria varia. The sequence goes on along the minus strand of VWZG01011717.1, from coordinate 1,477,972 downwards.
TTCTCTCTCTCTCTCTCTATTTTCCCCCCAAGGCTGTTTTCCCTTGCTCTTTTTTAAAATGGACACTACCAGGAAGTGCATTCAGCCCTGCCACGAGTGGCTGCAATTCTTCTGACCTCAGCAAAATTCCTCAGTCATTATCCCAGGTGTGGATTTGGCCCGTTGTCTTTAATTAAAACTCTAGTCTGCTCTCAGTAAATTTCGCACCCTGTACAAGCATCAAATTATGTTCTTCAATTAGTTGTATCTTTTCTTCTATCCTTTTAATTTCAGGCCCATCAAAGAGCTGGTTTACTAAATCAATTTCAATGGGAATTTACACATTGTGAATCATAATGGGATGCAAAATTGACTTGGCTAATGAATAGTTAGTGGCTTTGGGGTTAATAGTTTTGGGTTTTAGTCTCAGGTACTTTGTATTAAATTTAATTTTAATATTGCTTTAATGAACACAATATATTACTTCTCCTTTTTTCACCCGGGCCCATCTAAGGTGTATTCTCTTTGCCTGCCTCAATTGATTTGCTTTCTGAATAACTGTATGAGATTTCTGTTTAAGAAGAGCACTTCTGCTTGTCCCATTTCTATGTGCTAAATATTTCAGTCTGTTCTATAAAGTGTAGATAGAGAAGAGTCTGTACATTCTAACAGAGGTGGAGTTACTGTAGAGGTTACTGCCTTGTGCTGCTGTGCACGGCTCACCCATGGACCTGCTGTTGGCAGGAACACTTCCAGGCATTCATGGGACTCCTCTATGAACAAAAATAAGTAGACCAGCTGTCCTGGTACCAAGGTACAGTGCTGGTATAAAACAAACTTGTCACCACCTCACTCACTTTCGAGGTTCCAGTTTAGGGCTGTCAGTTTTGCTGAGGCTACACTTGAAAGCTCCCCTCAGTGCAGCCCTGTCGGGCTGTCCCATGCAGGCTGTACAGGTCACTGTCCGGCTATGGGGGATGGATTTTGGCAAGTCTGGAGGAGGTGTGTGTATAAGTTTCTCTCCATGCTGTACTAGTTTTATGATGGGAATGTTACTTTCAACTCCTAATTTTTCATCATCTCCCCAAATCTATTTCTTTCTTACGTAAATTCTTAGAATGGCAGTACCTGGAGGGATCCACTGCATCAATGTTGTGGTAACAGTCTTGGAATAGTGCACTGTGATTAAATGTGCCAGTCCCAGACAGTCTCAAGCCTACAGACACCCAGAGTCTACTGAATCATCAAGATGGTGGGATTAAAGATGCCCACGAAGGAATTGTTCTGATCCATCTGCTGCCTGGCCTGATTGGAAAAGGCTGCACACAGTGGACGTGGGGTGTGATTTTCACATGATGCTTCTCACCTGGTGTCATAGCTTGTGTCATCACAGCCACATACCAACTTCTTGTGCCTGGGAAATAATGGTGGGAGTTGGGACACTGTCCCTGTCACCACTAGGTAAGACACCCCTTGGCATAATTCATCCATTGCAGTGTTACCAGTTTTACAAAGATGGCCATTGCGTGGTGTGGGCTATAGCACATCATTTCCATCTGTTTCTAGGTAGAGAATCTAACACTGAGTGCTTTTGAGAACAAAAAGAGTGATTTTTAAGAGACAGAGAGCAGCAAATAATTTTTCACACTTAGCCAAAAGAAGCCTGTGGAGCTTGTTGCCCCAACATTGAGAGTAAGGCATAATTTGTAAAAATAAAAATAACGAGAATTTTAACAGGAATGATTTTTTTAAATGTAGTGATAACATGAATGTGTGTTTCAGAGCATGGGTCTGTGTTTAACAAATATGGTGTAAGTTTTGTATATCCAAACACAGTGGGAACAAAAACATAAGGGAAAGGGGAAACAAATATTTAAGGGGCAACTTCAGCAGGATAATAAATGGGTAGAAGATGACCAGGTATAGATTTAAGCATAAAGATGATTTTTGCTTATCTGAGGGATGACATTCAGCAACTTCAAGAGGAATAGGTGAAACAAAAAAGTCCAACTCCAGACCAGATCTAGTAATCCAAGAGTTAACTGTCTGAGTGTGAGATCAACGGTGCTACAGACACAGAGACATCTGAGCTGGCTCTCTAAAGAGCCAGGTCGTGTCCAGCTGAGCTGGACATTCATGACATCAACATAACTGACCTGCTGGCAGTGGTGAGCCAAAGCTAATTAAGCCCTGCTGGACCTGAGCTCATTTATGCTGAGGCACTGGAGTGGCTCTGCACCATAAGCTGCACTATGTCCTTTAATACCTATTTTTTCCAGTTTTTCCCATTGCATGATGTATCCTAGCATCCCTTCTTTGCATAGATAATGGAACCTGCTCAGATTTTGAAAGCAGCTCCTCAAAGTGTTTTGTAAAGGCAGCAGTGACTCTGGAGACCTTGCGGTGTCACATTTTCTAAATAGAAAGTAGCTGGACAGATAATTCCATACGTGTGTTTGTCTGTATGTGCGGTCCCTGCCAGTGCAGGCTGACCAGCTGGAGCTGAGCACTGCTGCAGGGAGCACTTGGGACGTGGCAGACTCTGTGAGGGTCCAGGTTCATGTTTGCAGTGTTTCTGTACCAAATGCTGACAACAAGAATTACTGCAAACTGCACAAAACTATTATTTGTGGTTCTGGAGATTGCATGTCTAGATCTTTTCCATACTTCTTATTCTCCCATTTCTTTTTGGAAAAGATTTGTGTCAGATTGTCATGGAAGGGAGCCTAAAATGTATCAGAGGCTTTAATGTTTTTGCGTGCACCAACTTTTTTTCCGCTGCTATTCTTGCCTTGTTTTTACAAAAGAAAAAAAAAAAAAAGATGACTGTGTGCAAAGGGGGGAAAAAAAGTTCTCAAGTAGAATTGAAACGTGATAGTATAAAGTTCCCTACCCAAATATTTGAGACAGGAAACATGCTTAGATGATCAGTAGCGCCTGTGATCCTGTCAGGAAAAGGCAACTTAGAAAAACTTGGGTTTGATAACCTGGGCTGAAGCACAGTTACTTTTGCAGATACTGTGTTATCTCCCTATTGCCTTGTGTTCCTATGACAATGGTCTGCTGACAGTCTGTCAAGTCCTCTGTTTGGTTTTTTTACGCTCCCTGTTACCAGTGGTCACCACGTTTCTCTTCCTAGGGCCATACACAAAACCCACTGAAGTCCAGCAAAAAAAAATCCCAGAATCCTATACTCTGCTGTGTTATATGAACCAAAGTATGGGTCTGAGAGTCCACTACATCTGGTTCATTAGATGCTGAAATGAGTTTTGCCAGATAATAATGACTCCCTCCTATAGGCAGTGCATTACAGTTGTAAGAAAGGCAGCCAGTGAACCAACCCAAGTCTCCTGATTCTGTGTATTCAGTCAGAACGGGCTGGATTCCTCCCTGGTGTGCATCAGTACTGCTTTCAGATTTACACTACTATAAAATATCTTGAGATGTGTAGGGCTTGGATTGTTTTAAAAAAGTATCTTATTAGCGAATAAATATAGGAAAGACTCTTTTAATGTGAGTTTTAGTATAAGTAAGTAGACAGTATGGAAGGGAAAGTATACCCTGTAGCTATGGCTATGCAATGAATGTTATTCTAATATTTTAGAGTTCTGTATTGTTTACTAAAAGCAGTAGATGAGCACTATGTACACAGCTCATAGTCAGCCACGTGTGTCTTACTGACTCTGCTGCTTATTTTTGAGCCATTGTATTTAGGCTAAACAGTGGTATGGTACTGCTGGTATTACACATCAGGAATTAAAGCCAATTAATGGGTTTTAACTTCCCAAATTACTTAAGAGCCTTCAGAAGAAATCTGGAGAATAGATTTCAGTCATTGGAATGAAAATGTCACAGTTTTGTGCTTTGGTAAATAACCGGTTCACAGAGATGTCTTACTTATCACTGTGGTATGCTTATTCATTAAGGGCTAATTGCAGAGGTCTCTAAATGAAACACTGCAAACCACATTCCACTCCAGTGCCAGTTTGTTTAAAGTCTGCAAAGCTTTATTATTAGCACAATTTAATTATGAAAATGGCAACCATGGAGAATTCTGAACACATTCTTTCCCTTGATCATTAGTTACAGGGCAAAAATGAAACACTTTCAACAATGAAGGGTTCATATTTCAAGCTTATACAGTAGCTGCTAAAAGGCTATACTCAGAAAATCAATTTTATTAAAGTCCTTCAAGCACTAAAGGGACTTCCATGCAACTAAGCAATTTTAAAAACATGTCCACAAGCAGTGGCTTTTTGATTCATGTTTTTAACAGGGTTATATTTTCACTGTTTTCAATATTGTCCCCCAAAGCAGGGTCAGAAATGGTTTGAGGGGGGGAGAAGAGGTGAGCAAAGTATGTTCTAACATAGCTGTGACTTGCATCCTTTACCTTAAGGTACTTAGAAGAGGACTATGAACTGGATCTGAGAAGCCTGGCATGCTCTTAACTAAAACAGATCAAAAGTCAATGGTGTTTTCACCTTTTTCAGCTTTCTTTTGCAGCCCAGGAAATTAACTTTGGGGGACTACTAAGAAACAGTGTACACTCTGTATTTTTTAAAAAAATGAAGCTGTGATTTGAGCTAAAACTAACAGGAAACTATTTTCCTAGAGAGAAAAGGGAATGACATGTGTGGTAAAAGGATGAAAAGGGTTCATGCATTGCTCTGCTCCTAAACAGCAGATAGAGAGTTGAGCTCTGTATTTTAGGGCCTCAGATCAGTGGACCAACAGAAAATTGAATGCAAGTCCACCAAAGTCACTGAGTTGTACAGTAAATTATTGCCCTGAAGTCCTTTGCCTTCCAGGAATCAAAATTCCCCAAGGCAGCGGATAACCCTAGACAAGGGTAAGAGTGAAGAAAGTCTTCTAGAATATCCTGAAATTTCAGAGGATAAAAAGATCTCAGTCTTTGTATGCACGTCGATGTGTATCTCTGAATTCAAGCTTTTAAAAGGAATATAGGCATCCCACTGGTTGTCCACAGGACAAAGAAACCTGTCATCTAAAATAGGTTGCCAATGAAATATTGTTAATGAAGTAAAAGACAGAAAGGAAAAAAGAAATGAAAGCAGATTAAATAGATGCCTTAGAAGGGATGTCACAATTAAAATAATAATGTAAACTGTCTCCTATTTACAGTCTAGTTTTACCTTGTACTTAGCTATTTATATACCTGCTTTTCCTCTTCTTATTTATTCAGGCCTGTATTTCCAAATACACTGCCTTTTTGTCACTCAGTAGCTCAAACCATTCCAGATACCCAAGTATAGTCTTCCAACAGGTGAATAACAAGTATAAAATTTTCACGTGTGGTGCCTGAAATGTAGGAATGAGAGCAGAAAGGTGCTGTTGTCTGTAAGAGTTTCTTCTGTATCTTCCATTTAAAAAAGAACATTTTCACAAAGCCTTTGTGAATACCTCTGTGGGGTTTGGTAGGAAGAATCCAGTCTGCTGCTCAAGTAAGGGGGATATTTTTAGGATTTTCTCATTTAACACAGTTATGAGCCCTGCATCAGCTTAGTGGAAACAAACTGAAGCAAACTGGCAGCAAGTTAGAAAAGTTATGAACAAGTGGATGCTTGTGTATACATCCAGTATTCCAAATATTCCCTGCTGCAGCCACTGAGGTCAGTCCAACATATTTTATCAATTTTAACATGTGAATTAATCCAAGTTCTCTACGTACTCCAGATTTAGCAGCAACGGATCAGTGAAGCCATTACATTCTTTTTTTTTTTTAATATATTTTTATAAGATGGGATTTTTAGACCTTAAGTCTCTGGTGACAGCAGTAAATATCTATCATTAGGTATAAGTGATTATGACAGGCTGTTCTAGTTCTGCCTATGAAAGATCGTTTCCTTCTGGGAGCCATAAGGAATGCAACTGATGGGGGAGAAAACCTCTTCTTGGTAAACTTAAAATGCATAGATCAAATTTTTGATCCTAATGTTGGTTGTGGTAACTTTAAATCACATGAGATTAGTCATTGATACTGTCTGCTTCTGCAAAATTTGAAAATCCCACGACAGCAGCCCTGCTCAGGGCCCAGCTTTCCTTGCAGCTCCCAGCAGCCCCAGGAGTGATTCCCTTCTCCACCTGGCACTGCTTTTAACTGTGCTGGAGGAAAGCATGCCGCTGTGGCCGTGAGGAGCACACCTACAGGGGCTCAGCCCCCCAGCAGCCCCTGTCCGCCCGTGTTTGTGGGCCCCTGGCAGGAGCAGGGCCAGAAGGGAAGGCGGTGTCGAGCTGACAGGCTTTTCCTTGCAACATGAGTTGCTTGGCCCAGCCTCGGCGCAAGAACCTCACCTCGAGTCCTTCTCCTTATTAAAGAAAAGCACACAGAGGTATCACAGCACATGTTGAAAAAGGGCAGCACAGTTTGAATTGTGACTCGCTGCTGCCGGTTAAAACAGGGTTTGTCTGGCTCAGCAGCAGCAGTCTAAAGAACTGTGCGGTTCTGATTCAGAGTGAAAAATCCTTTGGTTTGAAAAAGGTGAAGTGGATTATGAGGGGAAATTACTTCTGACCTATGAATATATCACATTAAAACCAATATTTCATTTCAGTGTCAAGATCTGGATTCTTATTTCATAGAAAACAGTTGTAAAGAAAAGAAAATGAAGTCTCCACAAAATGGTTGTTTTAGACTTGTTAGACTACAGAAGGATTATTACCAAAATAACATATATTCATGAAAGGCTTTGATGTTCCAAAAGAGCGCTCCCTCCAGCCACATCTGCAAAATCAAATGGAAAAATGTCTTCCAGCTACACTGAGTTCTTCATTTTACTCAAGCAAAGATGGGTCCAGCCTACCGAGGGTATGGCAGGCGGGTAAGGAGCAAAGGCAGTGTCAGTTCCCTCCTGCTAACGCTGAGCAGGACCCTGGGAAGTGCCACTGGAGGCAGTAGCTGAATGTGGCATTTCTGGGCACAGAAATCCCTGCCCACCCCTTTGCTTCGCCCTCCCTCACTCCACTGTTGCCACTGTCTTCATCTGGGCTTTTCCTTCACTTAATTTATGTAAGCTCAGCTTGGCTTTTGCCACATCGTATTTTCTGTTGTTGATATTATTGACCACTTTGGGTGGTGACAAACAACTGAACAATATCAATAACAATTTATTAGGTACTCTAATTAATGAATTTAGCCTGTGACCCCGCTGCAATCACAACTGCGTGTTCCATGTAAGCCTGGAGATGCAGGAGCAGTACTCAAAAACTCAGGTGCTGTGTTCAGACTAAGCAACCTATGAATTCTTTTCATATTTTGAAAAAGCAAGGAACACAAAACCCTCAGAAATTGTAACAGATTTCTTGTTTTCATAAGAGTTGCAAATATTTAAATTGGGAGCAAACCTTCCAAATAATCAAGTTTTCTAAAAATCATTAAAAACCATAGAAGTCTCTTTGTCATATTTGACTACTACCTAGTTTTTAGAGTTTAGGAACAAGTAGCTGAACTGATAGTAATATAAAAATGTTGGGTTTAAAATAAAATATTGTAGCTGGGCAACGAGTTTCACATGAAGTGGGGAAAGCAAATAGCCTGATGAGTTGCAGTAAACTTCCATAGCCGGAGCAGGAGCAACAATTATAGCTGCAAGGGGCCATCCCCATCAGCCATCCCCAAGTGCCCCTGTGTGCTGACCCTGCCTCCACCTTCCCCAGGTAAGGTTTTGTAGACCTCTTACAAATCTTTATTTCTACACAAGTCTGTTCTCACAGATGCTTGTGATACCCTGTGCTACCCTGTGCTTCTGTCATCATCGTGGGGACAGAGCCCTGCTCTGGGCCCACTGGGTGGGGGGCAATGGGGGCAGCCCCTTTCAGGGGGTGATGTGGCAGAGCGTTTTGTTAAGATGCTGACTAGGGGGACCTCGATGACTAATGCCAGAGGTGGTCCTGTGCCTGTTTCCAGAGGGGTCTAGTGCATAAATAAAGGTGTTCTCAGCTCCTCATGAGGTGCTCTGGTCCTCCTTGGAGGGCTGTTGGGTGTGTGCTCTGGCCGGGGCCTCTGATCAATGCTGCATGATTGTTGCTTGTTGTAAAAGCAAAGGTAGAAATAGGTACAGCCACTTAAGTTTCTTCCTTTGCTCTCATCTTCCTTGCAACCTGATGCTGTAAGGAAATGCCAAGGGTAGGGCAGAGCAGCTCTGTCCTTCACCACTGCATTGCCCCTTTGCTGGAAGGGCTGCTGTAACAGCAGGAGTAAAGGAATTATTGGTATTGTGGCAGGTGAGATGGCAGGAAAGGACCCTACTGACAGTTGCTGCAGAGGTCAAAGGGATTTCACATACGTGTGTGTGATAGGACCTGGAGACATATGTTCTGTCTAAGAGGCAAATGTATAAGAGGGTCAATTTGTACCTGTTCACTCTCAAGAGCAGCATCCCCACTTCTGGGTCCTGTTACATATTCCATCACATTCCCACTGAACAGATTTTTCATCTTCTCCATTGCTATCTCATTGTCTAAGTGGAAAGGAAACTCAATAAAGTTTGATTATTTTTTCTTCTTAGATTTTATTTTTATCTGAACTTTCAAACCCATGATACTCAAGAAGATTAGAAATTCAGCAAAATGAGTTCACCTGGTGGCTGGCTGCATGAGTTCTACACAGATGAAAGCCCTGACCCTGTACACACACTCCTGTCAGGAGTCCTTGATCTCATGGTAGTCCTTAGAACTGCTCGGATTAGAAAAGAATTGCAGGATTAAGTCTTAGCAGTTCATTTGAAATATAAGACATTTGTTACTTAATCTTGCAAAACAAGGGTCTCAAGTTTTCTTTTTCTTTAAAACAATATAAATATGCATTGAATCATGGAACTCAATGGTCTCTTTCAGGAGATTAACCATGTGAAATTGAGGCAGCTGCAATAAAAACTTGTATGATTTTTATCTCTTCCCATCAATAAAGGAGTTTATTTGCTAAGTAATCGGTATATGATCCAAACATTTTTTAAATGCCCAGAAACTACCTCTGGAAAACCAAATAACAAATTCAGCTGTAGGGATCTGTGCTGCCTTTTCAGCAAGCTTGAGGATGTGTTTTTGGGTGGAATCACCACCGGAGCACAATGAGTTGGACACAGTAAGAGCAGTGAGGTCCCTCACCCCCGGTGGTGCAGCCGCAGAGAGCAGTGTGCCAGAGCTGTGCTCGGGGGCTGCCGGGCATCCCGAGGGCTGTGCTGCCGTGTGTGCAGAGCTGCTGCTCCAGCGCACACACTTAATGAGTGATCTGGTTCTAAGCTCAGTGATCTCAGCCAGGCTTTCTCTCAGATCCCAGTGCAGTAATTCAATCCCAAACTACTGATCGTCTGCCCCTTTCTCAGAGCAACAGTAAGGGAAGTGTTTTCTCCTGGCAGGCTCATCCGGCTTGGTGGCAGGACCAGGGAAAGCCAAGTGTGCCTGCTGAGATCATTTGCCACTGATGCTAATTTCACTGTTTAAAGAGCTAGACTTTCTCTGCCATGGAGGTTTTACAGTATAGTTTTTGGTCTTCTTTTTTTTTTTGGCAGCTGTTACTTACTCTTTGGTTATACTTACGCAATGCACTGTGTGCTGTACTTGCAGGCAAATAATGCCAAGCTGGAAGGGAAGTGCTGGTCTGCCACTGTAAGCAACACTATTTGGGTCTTGCCATGTACTCAGAGAAAAGTCTCATGTACAGAATGCACTGCTCTAATTTTTTTTAAATGGCTGAATTACCAAGATATTAATTTGAGAGCTGTGGGCCTCTCCATGTGTAAACATTTAGAAATCGTTATTTCTTCCCTTTTATTTGCTTTCTGTGTAATATGAGAAATTTGGATTTAATCATTGTAAGGGCTTGACTTAGATTGATAAAAGCCAAGTACTTTACCACCTGACACTTCATCCTTCATTCATGTCACTGCTCTACTTTTGTTTTGTTTCCCAGATCAGTCAGAGTTAAATCCAGACTGTCAGCTATAACTTTGAACTTCCTGGATTTTCTTACACGAGTACATGTCTCTTTTCTTCTTGTTTTTATTGATCTTACCATCTGACCTGTGGAAGAGTGACTGGGAGGTTACGGAGGCAAATTGTCCCACTGCCATGATGGGAAGCAGCAAGTAGAGGGAGCTGCAGAATCAAGCAGCTGCTCGGCGGGAGCTGGAGCCTCCTCACAGGGGCTCTCTTGCTCCGAGCTCTGCGCTCCTCCTTTGCTGCTGGCCCCAGGCTTAGCGCTGCGCTGCTTCTTGAAATAAAACGGGAGAAATCTTCATTGTAAACAGCAGCCAAAGATACTCCAGCGATTGTAGAGGCTGAGTGGGCTGGAGTCAAGGCTTGCAGGGCCCGGAGCTGGTCAGAGTACAAAGCTGAGAGGACACGTGCCAGTAGGAATTAACGATAAAAGTGCCTTAAGTGGTGCTGCACAGTGCTAATTGATTTGGGAAAAATAATCAGTATGTCCCAGGTACCTGGCGAAGGCGTGCAGGGAGCAATTGGTTTTGGTTATGTAACTTTCCAATACTGCTATAAAGGTAGTTTATATCCACAAGACTGGTCTTGGCCTTCTCTACCTGCAAACAAAGCAGGGGGGTGTCAGGCACTGCATAGGGGGCTTTCTTAAAACCATGATTGCTGCTGGAGTCTGAACTACTTGCTAGGGCTGAGCCATTGTGAAAACCTGTCTTTTGGGTGAATTCAAGAAAAGCTTAATAAAGTTACTAAAAGTCTACATGTCCATTAGTAAATAAAATAGTATTCAACGAGGAGTTAATTCTCTTTAAACTTACACTCGTAAATTGTTTTCAAATAGGAGATTGTAATTTTTTTCTGCTAATTTGAGATGGTTTGTAATAAACACATTAGGTTTATGCTGCAGTGTTCTGCCTGATCCTAACCTGCTCTCGCTTTCCATACAGAGATTGTTTTGAAAATACTCAGAATTACAGGTTCAGAGTTCACTGACATCAATAAGGCTTACCCAGTGTCAGAGAAATCAAAATAACACCCGATAGGTCTAGCAGTAAAACAAACAAAACAAGAGGCTACTGCTTATAAAACTTGTATTTTTTTGTTATAAAAAAGTATGTAAAGTGTGCCTAGTGAGCAGAACTGGAGCAAGGCAGGATATTACCCAGCACAGCCAGAGGCTGAGCTACTGTAAACATGATGACAGCAGAGACTGTTTTGCCTGTGCGGTTTTATGTCTGTGTGGGTTTCAGCACCCTTTGTGATAATTTAAACTAACTAACAAGAGAAGTTAATTTGAACTAAACCACCAGCTGCTAATTTTAGTTTGTGTATTTGATCACCCATTGTCAACAAACAATTGAAGTGATTAATAAAAATGGTGTATGTGTGTATTGGGACAGTTGTTACTGCAGAGCAAATTTATTTTAGGTTATTCTAAGCCAATTGTCTGTGAATATTTTGCTGTGCCTAGTTTGTGGCTGCACTTGATGAAAACTAGTATCTTCAATATCTGTAGTTCTAACATCACATTGTTCTCATCATCTAGATTAGTAGATTTTTTCATATAATCTTCAAATTTTCATTTCAGAAGTTCAGAGTTCATTCTGAAGGAATGTTGTTTAATACCCACCTAAGATTTGCCTTTTCTGTGGAATGGTCTTCCCAGCACACTAATGTAATGCTGTAGCTGTAGAAAGCATATAAACACCACCAAAGTAAATTAGATATTTTCTGAAGCAAATATTAATGAAAGAAGTCATCCATTTTCAGCAGCTGTGCATATATCAGGGAAAGCTTCTAAGACTGGGTTGATTTTAGGTATACACTGTATTTTAGCTGAATATTTGATTACATCTAATGAAACCCCCGTAGCTGTAGCTGTTTCCTCTCTAGTATCAGCTACCTGGTTGTTCCATTTGCCAGTAGGAGAGTGTTTGGCCATCTCTGCAATGGTATTTAATGGACAAGAAACTTTATATTTAAGAAGGGTTTGAGAAACGCTGCTCACAGGAGAACCACAGGTTATGGATGTACTGTACAGGCATACTTTCTGTTTTGGTCCCCCACCTGCAGCCAGGGACTGTAATTCTTGTTTCTGTTGGTGATCTGCTGGAGGTGCCTGTAGCCCCTAGACTGCTGTTGAGAGAGGAGTTTCCCATCAGAGAGCATCCCGGTCATTATGATGAACTCTCTGCCTCCAGCTCGCTCAGTGGGCTTTGCTGGCCTCACCTGACAAAATGCTTTTTCTTAGAGGCATGATGATTTTTTATTTTTAAAAACTGCTATTCAAGAGAATACATTTCAGAGTGAATCAGTGAAATAAATTACAGAGACCAAAGGGCTCTTCCAGTCCAGTCTCATTTCCTGGTCTGCGAGCCTGTGGAGAGTACACGGTATTATGTCCAACAGGACATGAGGTTTCAGTGTTAGCAAACAGGAGCAGCTCCACTTGCATTTCTCCTGGTTTATGTTAAGTGTAACTGAGCTCTGTATCTCTTTCTCAGAGATTAGTTGTGCCTTGGAAGCGCTTTCTCTACCACAGCATCGTGTGTAACATGCGTTTGCTGCTTTTTGTCTCTCAGTTTTTGTAGGGGGCGGCACCTCTGTGTGCTGTTGTAACAGCTCCGGATTCTGTTTGGATTTTCTTGGAATTACTTGACGTGAATCGTGACCATCTCCCTTTTCACTGTTGGTATGTGTAACAAGGCTTGAGAGCACAAGGGCCCTGTGTTCCATGAGATAAGAAGGGCTGAACAGCAGCCTTGAACTGTGTCACCCAAAGCAAATCCGGGTGATGGAGCTGCTCCTCTGCCTGTGCCCCCTCCTTAGCCTCAAAATCTCACCAGGGTCTGTGTAAGGCTCCGTCAGCATCAGCCTGCAGGACTGAACCTCCTGTTAGGAAATGGGTGCTAAAAGGACTGGATTCCTTTCTTGATGCCTTTGTGAGGGGAGTTGGTTTGTTTTCAGGCTGTGGCACCTCTATTAATGTTATGAGGCTGCGAGTGAGGACTGGATTTATAAGGCAGAGGGAGCAGGGGCAATTCTACATTTACTTCCGTTCCTGGCATGCTCTTCCGCCTCAATTCCTGACGGCAGCATGGAAGAAATTTGTGTCCTCCTGCACTAGTGACTTGCCCAGAAGCAAAAATTCTTATTTTTTCAGTAATGCTTTATTTGAATTTAAGGGATTGGTCATGTTTTGCAGTGGCATAAATGCCACATCAATAGTGTTCATTGAGAGACATTATTACTGAGTGGATCAGATAAATATGGCCTACAAATGTGCTGATTTACTCCAGCTTGTAAAACAAAACAGTTTACGTATACAATTTAAACATTCTTCCTCCCTTTTTTTTTTTTTCTTCCCCCTAACCACATCCCTTGTGTGCATAATTGAGATTTCCTTGCCACCCAGAAGACAGCGAGGGGACTCCCGGGGGTCTGGGCTGTGTGTTAAGCGGGTGCAGCTGGAAGCGTGGCCGGATGCCGCACACCTCCGGCAACACTAGAGAGCAGGCTGACACTGCGGTACCGCCGCCTGGGCCCTGCAATCTGCTGCAAATGTAATAATTGCTCTTTTATTCTTTAATAAACACACACCACATCATACAGAGAAACAAGGTGAGAGAACGAGAGAGAGGATATTGCATTCTTCCACAAAGGGTGGCTCGGTTTTATTTTATATTCTGGGGTTTTTTTATACTGGCGGAACAGTCCTGCTATTTTAAATTACTCTTCCATCTTTCCTCCTCTTCCCCCCCGCTTTTAGTTAAATTAATGTATTGATTAGAGCCCATTAGTGTGTAATCGATTGTTAATTTGACTCATCTTACAAATCATGTTTATCTTTATCAATAAAAAATATATGTATTTCACATCTCATTCCTGCAATAAACTGACAAAAAGCTGGGCACCCAGAATTCAGGCTGAAACCCCAGCTGCAGATGTAAAAATACATTCCGTGATCACTTAAATGTTATTAAAAAAAAGATATAATTTGCAAGAAAATTGTTTGGGAAACAATGGAGAAAGTAGGGTAGACAAGTATGGAGGGAAATGTGTGACTTGTTTGTTTGGGGCTCTTTTACTTGCGTTTTCTGAACAGACAAGATTGGACATTGTGATAAATGCCACTGGAATATGGCAAACATACTGCTTTGTGTGCTGCTGGTCTGGCACTGATCACTTGAGGAACGAAGCAACTTGTGTATCTGGTCTCATAATGTGGGACAGCATCCTTAGGATATTGGGTCCTTCTCCACTGGCCGCTCTGCAAACTGCCCAGTTGTCTGTGGATTTTCTTTCGGAAGTAGCAGAAAATGAAGTATTTTAAATACTGAAGATATTTTTAATTTTGAGGCCAGAAGGCATATGATACTTTTCGGGGCTAGTGGAGGAGATACCGACATTCAGGCAATAATCACTGTGCTTTATAGGGGCAGGATCCATGTAGATACCAACTAATCCCCTCCACTGAGGCAAGTATAGCCAGTATTATTATCCCTGTGCTACGGCTAAGAAAATTGAGATGAATAGTTAGCAGAAGGGCATATATTTATGTCAAAGTTAGGATAAAAAGTTTAAACCAGTGAAGCTTTGCATAGAAGAGGTAATTACTGATAAAAATGAAGTCTTGTTATTTGCATCTTTTTTTAAATTATCTTTTGGAGACTAGAACTAGGCTTGGTTGTGGGTTGTTTGGGGTTTTTTCCCCCTAGTATTTGCAGTAAACACTGTGTAAAATCACTGAAAATGCAGTAGTGACTGAAGGAAAAGAGATAAATGCTTTGAGTGAAATGTATTGAGCTGTTTCAAGCAAAAATTTTCCTTTTCCCAAAAGTCTGAAATATTTTGCAAACAAGGAATTTTGAAATTACATTTTCACTTTTGAATCTTACAAGTTCAATGAAAATGTTTTAAAACAGATAAAAAAGCAGAAAGTGTGAATGTGTAGGGTTAGCTTATTCCAACCCAGACCCTTTTCAATTTTTTCCCTTTTAATATTTTTCACTTCAGACAGAGAAACCCACCCCAAAAAATGAAATCTTCTCCCAGTTCTCCTATAGATGGCTTTATTTTCCTCCAAATACATTTCAACTGCAGACTCTGTGATCATCCTATGGATAGATACAATCCATGTATTTCTCCTTTTAGGAAATATGACTCTTATAACAGCTAAAACGTAAAGGCCAGGAAGATTTGCAGAACCATACAGCTTATTAGCCCTTAATCCATATTGGAACAGACATTTGTACAGTGCAAGATGGGCTGTGCAGTGTGGATGCGGCCACGTAAGTCTCTAGCAAGTCTTCAAGGCTGAAGTTTCTCCCCCAGAGTGATCACCGGGGAAGGGCCAAACACAACTGAAAAATTGTTTTGTCAGTTCAGCCCTGTAAAGTTTCTGTAATGCAATCTGAAAAGCAGCGTGCTCTTCAGACCTGGTCCGAAATGGAGAAGCTGGATCACATATTCTGGTATCTAGGGAAATTTTGTGGGAACGATGAAGTTTTGAATGAGAATCATGCACAAGGTGATGAATTTTGTGTAGTTCAGGCTAAGTTTTACCCAGTGTGTTTTAATGGAAGGAACTGAGTCTAGCTTTGTGGTATGAGTTTTGTTGATCCGGTGGAGACAACTGCTGCATCTCTCTGTAACCATCCGACCTGTTCTGGCTGGCAGAGGAAACACTCCTCTAGTTGCTGCCCAGGCTCCCTAAACCAGCGCTGCCCCAGGGCAGGTCTGGTGTTCTCCATTAGGAACTGTGTATTTCTGTCCAGTGCAAAACTCTGCAAGTGTGCAAATGCAAGGGTCCCCTCCGTGGCCAGTAGGAAGTGCTGGAATATCTGTGCTGTTATGTTTAATCTGACAAACCCAGGCTGCAGAGCTGGATCCAGCTCTGAAATGTTCTTTCAAGTTCCTTACGGCAAGGTCTTTAATTAGTGCTTGCAGAGCATTGAAATACCATGACACTGTGCTGCAGTTAATGAAAATAAACCCAGAGTTGTGTTCCTTGGTCTGCTGACATTTGCAGTCGTGATGCCTGAGCCAGGCTGGGAGGTGCTGCTTATGTGTAGGTGAAACTTCAGTGCATCAGATCCAGACCACAGCGAGCCACTGAAGCACAAGCTGAACTTCAAATCTGCTGCAGAAATCAGTGGGGCAGCGACTGCAGCTCTGCCCATCCCTGGGCCAAAGGGCCTTGCTGCCCTGGCACTTCATCCACACTGGGGTGCTGCTCTTGCTGCCATGGAGGCTTGACGTGGTTACAAAGCTGAGAATAATTTTGCTAAAATATTATTTAGAAAACTGTGATGATGAGAAGAAATAGCTGTTGTAAAGCACACTCCGTATGTAAACGGCAGCAATGCAGCTGTGATCACTCTTTGGTTTTAAAATTACTTTGGAGCACCAGGATTTTGGCCACTTGCTTGAAATATTCAGTGTCTCAGTGGCATTCTGGGGAGGGAGCCATCCTCCACGTGCCTCTGGCTGAAGGTATTTCCAGCCGTCTCCTTATGCATGGGACTTGCAGAAGAGGAAAAATTGAATTGTTCCTTCTCATCTTCATCTATTGTAGTTATTTTTTTCTAAATATAAACAGGCAAATATGTAATACCAGAAAGCTTAACTTGAGTAAAATGTGGGAGAAGGTGGAGGAAAAGGTTTCACAAGCTAAAAGAAGTGCAAAAATAGTTGTGCTGTATTTTAGTCTTTTTTATTTCCTTTTGGTTTGTTTGTCTTGTGGTGTTAGCGGGATAGGCCCTACCAGTTTTGCTGGTGTGTATTTGTAACCCAAGAATGTTTTCTGGCAGATGTAAAATTAGAAACAAATTTCATGTGTTCTGCAGTGCCCTCCAGTGCTATAAAGGACAGGAACAGAATATGTGTCTTTGTCAGGACGATTCCAGGAAACCACAAAGAAACAGAGATTAGAAACAAAATGTGGGAAATAAATAAATAAAAAAGGAAATAAACCCCCGTAGCAGATGCTGCACAGCTTGGGAGGGGAGCGCAGGGCAAAGCCCCTGCCGTGTGAATGGGAGCAAACAATGGAGCCCTTGGTGAGACGGGAAACAAGGGCGCGTGATTTGGGGCTGTTTTCAAGTAAGTGGTTCCAGGATTTCAAGGCAAGATGATGCTCCAAAATTTACCTGTCTATTTTCAGACATGTGAATATATAAAGGGACGCTCCCCTCCCCCTGGCAGGATGGGAACACTCAGCCCATCAAATTAAACACAGACAGGTTTTCATTTCCAAGCCTGCATGTTTGGAGATGATGGATGGTGAGATATATGTCTCTATAATGAAGGTTTTATTATGAATTTTTTTTAAATGTGCAACATGGCTCTTCATTTCCAAACAAGAAGTGCCATCCTCTTGCTTGTAGCTCTTAGACTGAGTATGTGTGATATAGCCAAAGGAAATGATCAAATAACCACTGAATATATTGATTTAATATAAAGTTATATTTGCTTCAGTTTTTCTGCAAAGCTTCAGAAAACCTGAATGACATAATAAACTGCATAAATAAAAATAGGGAGAGGTATAGTGATAGGGTGATTAGAGATAAATGGTCAGTGGGATCATTTGGTTGCAACTATTCAAGAAAATATAACTGGCTTGTCTCTGTCCTGTTTGTGCTTTGTTGCTCACTGCCAAGTGATCAAATTGTCCTGACTTGAGCACTTACAGAATGTTTAGAAGCCGCTCAGAATTACGCAAACAAACAAACAAAAACACCCCTACAAACAAAAATCCTTGAGGTTTTTATGTACTCCATAACAGTGAGTTTTCTCAATTGCAATAAAAATACTGTGTAGTGCATACGTATGGTGGAGCCGATGAGTAGCAACACTCAATGTGCCTTATACATATATGTATCTGTATAGACTTAAAATTACATAAACTCCATTTTTAATGGTGCACATACTCGGGTTGATGGAGAGCTGCAAGAAGCCTGTCATAGAGGATTTTAAGGCAAAATGTTCAGCCAGGAAACCTGAACTGTCTGTAGAATTGGTCATGTGTGGAAAAGGTTAATCTTTATTTGAGTGAAACAAGGCCCTGTGGAAATACAATCCAAAAGATGGGCTCTTGCTCCCCAGTGCTGCAGGAGTGATGCTGAGGGGGCAGTGCCGTGTTGGGTGCCATCGAGGGCAGGTGTGGTGACACAGCTATAAATGTGGGAAAAGGGAACCTCTGTGAAATCGTCCAGTGATTTTCCTGCAATTACCAACTCAGTTCAATGTTAACCACTTTTCACCTTTCCTTCCCCGCACACATTCCCAAGGGATTTTTTTTAACTTCATTTTGCGCAAGTGTGTGCAGTATAGAAATGTCCACATCTCCTCAAACCGCTCTCTGTCTCTGTAAACCTCGCCCTCTGAATGCAAAAAGGACTTTGGTGACATCAAAATGTGAAAGTTCAAATAGCATTTTGTGATTTTTCTGGTAATACAGTGTGTAGCCTTTAGTGCCCTTACCCTAGAGCTGGAGGAGTTCTAGGAAAGAGAGAGAATTCTAGGAAAAACCCGGTGGCACCACTTTCCTCTGCCCCCGCAGCACTGCCCCCCATTAAAAACACATTACGCACTAACACTGAGAGGATAAATTAAAACTGCCCAGACAGCTTTACGTTCTGCATTTGAGTGTCAAATGAAGCTGGTGGAGAGCTGGGCTTTTGCTGGGGCTGGGCATGCTTGTGAGTACACATGTTGAAATCTGTGTCGTACTGTTCAGTATTACACGTCACACAGTATTACCCACAGTCACAGTCACTCCTGATTTTTCCTTTTGCTCTTTAGTGGAGTCTCAGTCCTACCTATCTGAACTGAATCCTGTAGGAAGGTTTCTCCTGTTGCTTTCATATTGACTTTCCCTCTTTAACCATCAGTGGATGCAGTGATGGATTTCTGTCTCAGCAAGACTTCTCTGTGCTGTTTCCTTCAAAGGCCAGTGAAGGAACAGGCTCCTCTGAAGGAGTCTGGCAGGAGCCCCTGTCTGACCTGCACACAAACCTTCTGCAGACCCAGCCCACTCCTTGCTTAAACACTAAATTGACCGAGTAGATCTAAATATTATCATCTGACTTTGCCTCTGAAGTTTCTAATTTCTCTGGGAGATTTTCTCCACTGGACACTGTCTCACTCTAGGAGGAAAGGACTCAAGTATTTGATACTTATCTTAAAGAAATCTGATTTTTGGCTTTCATTGAAAGTTGATTAAATGCAGCTTGTCATCCCACTCCTTTTTCGAGAAGCAATAAACTGCACTGCTGTCACTAGGACAACATATCTCAGAGCTATGGCAGTGTCATACCCAAATGCTCATTCTGCCTAAGGGGCTAATGCATTAAAAAAAAAGTCTAATAATAATTAGAAGCCTATAGACATAATAATAATTAGACTATAATAATTAGAAGATTGCAAGAGGGATCTGGGTTAACCAGTACAGGAGGGGAGGGAATATAGGGGGTTGGGGACCATAACTAGCAGACAAGGACTTGAGTGGGACAATTTCTTCTATCGATGCTCCTGACCAGGCCATGCACTCATACTGCTTATGTGAAGAAGTTTATATGAAAACCTTTTTTTACCATGTTGGCCATAAAGAGCTGCAAATCCATTATACAGATGAAGTTTGATAATAGAAATATTATTTAATGGAAGGAGAAAAAGAGAAAATATAATAATATCATAAAGCTCTTTTATACCTTTATTTCTGTGGGGGGATGGGATCTTTAGAAAAGGGTTTAAAAAAAAGAATTTTCCTGGAAGATAGGAGTAATGACAAAATAGATAAAATTCATGGTGGACTATCATAAAGATACTATTATGGTCATTTTAGGGAATGTATATTTTTGAGCTCTGTGAAACCCATATTCTGTACTCGGGGTCTGATAAAGTGATATATTGACAGGTAAAGTCATAGTCTGCTTCCAAGGCAGTAGTTACTTGTTTTATTGTACTAATAAGCATCCAGTAAGTTTTTAAATTAGAAAATTTAGCCTCTCATGTAAGGTACCAATGGGTGGAGAACTGTACCTGAGATCACAAAGCTCAGAAGTTAGTAGGAATTAGAGCTCTTCAAAAGCTGAAACCCACTCTCTCTACCAAATGACTGGGAGGTGACGATTCCTGCTGTATCTACACGTGTGAAATAGATATGTTCTATTTTATTTTTTATAAACATGTTCCGGTGTTGAATGCTCTGTCCTGAAATTGCAAAATTAAATGATTGGAACTTCTTGAAATTATTCTCATGGTGCTCTGTTCCCTCCTGGCCACCGTGGTAAATGTACTTTTGACTCACTTTGTTCTTCTGAAGAAAGCAGCCAGGTTAGAATTGCTCCGGCGGGGCAGCATTGCATGTTTGTAACATGAAACTTGGACTGAGTCATTTTGAGGGGGGTACCATTGCCATTAAGGATGGCTGGTAGAACTTGGCTGCGTGTCCAGCGCATGCCTGGAATTTGGCTGTTCCTGAAACTCCCTGTGTGCCTCATGGGCTGCGCTGCCAGAGAGAGCAATTGAGTCCTGCAGAGCAGGCAGTTCCTTACCTGCCACCAGGCAGAACTGAGGGCAGTGCTCAGTGTTTATTTTCGGTGTTTAATCAGGCTTTCCCTCAGCCTGTCCTGGACGAACTGACTGCAGACCCGTGGCACTTTCATCCAAAGAGCTTTGATGGTTTATGGACTGTCTTCTGGGAGTGGCTTTACATCCAAACATTTTTAGTATCGTTGCTATTTTATTTTTGTTGTTATTTTTATTACTTTTAGCAGAACTTCCCTTAGGTGTTCTTTCCTCCATCAGTCCCCTCTTGCATCCCAGAAGAATATAAGAAATAGGTTTGGCTACAACTGGAGTCGTCTGCTTCAAACCGAAACTGCAGGGCTCGGTGCTATTAGTGAAAGCTCGGTAATTGCGTGTGTACAGAGGCTGTTGGCACTGTTTTCCATTAAGGCTACCCACTTCCCATTTCATGCCCAAATTCCAGTTGTTGATAATATGGCTGAACAACAGTTGTTTACTTGTAATTAGAAGGATGTGGGCAGCGCTCTCCTGCCTTGCTGGAGATTGCAATCTTGTCCTGTTCAGCACAACCCGGGATGGCTGTGGGGGAGGAAGGTGCCTGCTGCTGCAAAGCAAATGTGGCACCTTGGGGAAAGGGGAGAAGGCTTATTAGTGGTGAAGGCATGGAGCCATGGGCCACCAACGGGATGGATTAAAGCCAGCAGGAACATGCCCAGCTGGGCTACAGCCTGATATCAGTGTCCTGTGGGGACACCTTCTAGCACAGTAAGCTCTCTGGGACAAAGTTTGCTTCATCTTAACTAACACAGGTGCTGGACTGGAAGTGCAGGGGGTGTTTTGTGGGAAAACTGAGCTTTTAACCAGCCAGCAGAGTCACAGATGAAGTCATGTCATACACAACCTCTGTCTGAATTTTTAACAGACAAGGCTTTAAAAATGTGCATATTTGTCTTGTGCGTGTTCTTCCAACTCTACTCCTTAGTTTGGTGCAACATATTCATATGGTGGAGCCCACTGAAAAATGCTCTCCCTGCTGCGACAGAGTTTGTGCAATGCGGCAGAGAGCTGGAGAGAGCTGCTGGTGTGAGCAGCTCCTCCCTGGGGGACAGAGGTGGCAGGGCCTGCTGAGTCTTGCCAAAAATGCAGTGTTCTCCAGCAGCCTCCCTCTGCCGCTCATAGGTGAGAGCTCTTCGGGCACAGGGAAGGACTGCAGTTGGTCACATCCAAACCCAGCACTGGTCTTCTGCCTTGCACAGCTCAAACTGCTGTCTGTGCTCTGCTCAGCTGCTAATTCTAAATAAAATTTGTACGTTAGTGTTACTGAAGCTATTGCAAACTGTTTTCTCTTGCAAGGAGATTTTTGTCTTGGAATTGGAATTCTTTAAAATCTTCCAGAAACCTCTGTTGGCGACTAATCTAAACTATTGCTTTCATTTGGTTAATGCTATGGTTTGGCAGAATTATTATTTTTTCAGTGTTTGCTCTCATAAATAAGGATTTTGATTGTCATATGTTTGGGAGGGGTTTTTTTGTTTCAAACCATAAATCTATGAGTTTAGCTGATTGAGGAGGAAGTACAAATTTTATTAGCTTGTTCCCAAGAGAGTAGTAGGATATTGTCCTGTCACAGGAATTCCTTGGCCCTGAATTTTTAGCAAGACAGGAAGAGCAGGGCGAGCAGGGCCAAAAGGAGACACATGACTGCTCCTACCTTTGGTAGGTGGAAAAAGAACTCTGGCATGACAATCCCTGTGGTAGCTTTCTGGAAAGAGCTCTATCTCTGTATGGAATCTTTTCCACTTTAAGTAGCCAAGAGACATCAAATATAAGATTAACTTGGTTTCGTTACAGCTCCTTGAGTTTTCAGATTTCCTCCCAATGTCTCTTTGCCTTCCTTTTCCATCTTGCTTCTCCTAGAATATGCCTAGGCTGGAGGTGGCAGAGCAGGGTAGAGACCCTCCCAGGGCACTTTTTGCATCCGGCTGTGTTGGCACAGCACACTCAGCCTCGTGTGGCTGTGCCTGAGGCATCACACACTGTGAACTGGCCCAGGCCTCCTGCTGGATGAGCGTCTGCTGCAGGTCGGAGAGGAGAAGCGGGTTCAAGCTCTGCTAATCATTACACTGGTCCCTGGTGAGCTGCAAACGACCTTGCTCACAATGTGTAAAATTGTCCCAGAGCTGCTCCGGATTGATGTCCAGGGAGCCACAAGTTGGTGTGCAGTGGACGGGACCCACGGGCATGGTGAGTGGCTGTGCCACAGCACTGGTGTCCAGTTATCTCCCAGTCAGCAGAGAACCCTGGGGCTTTACTCATTGCCACACTCCCTAATATTGTGCTTTCATTTCCTGCCCTTGCACAACTTACAAGATCAATTAAAATCGGATGACATCTGGAGCCTTTAAAAGAAAAAAACCACTAGTGGTATTCCTGAACTCCTTATTCAGAAAAACCTTGCAATGATTTCAAAGGCACGTTCTACAAGGGCTGCTGGATTGGTCCCTAAAGTACATTGGTTGGTGCATGAGAAATAAAGAAAAGCCCCTGACTATTAGTGGGTTCCACTGTAATTCAGAATAATACCAGATGTTTCATTATGTATCAGCCGGCAATAAAACTGCTTCTTTGAGCTATTGAACAAAGACAGTTGACAAAAGAAAAATTAATGTTGTGTCTTTGATCTCATGTTTTAAATTTGTCTTTTATAAATAGTGATGGGTTCTGGTTAAAAACACTCTAACAATTTGTTAAATATGCAAATGTCTGAAGTTTCTTAGCAACAGAACAAATAAGTGGTTTTCTCCTAATACAATATGTATGCTAGTTTAGTAAGCACACAATAAGTTAATTAGGCTGCGGTTAGGTATTATTTGTAAATGTCATATTAGCATGCTGTTTTGTTTCTTTGTTGCAACCAAAAGCCTCAAACTCACTGATGTCACTTATTGCATGTTGTTTTTTCCTCTAGTTTTGAAATGAGTTTATTTTTTAACATACTTGCGGGTAGAATAATGATTTATTGAGTTGTGTGTTTATTATTGTTTTACTTGGTTGTAATGTCTCATTGTCTTTACATTGTTAGCAATGTCAGAGATTTTACAGGGAAATTCTAGGAAAGTACACATTACATGTGTAATAAAGCTGCTGCAGTTTACTATGATTAATGTCACTACAATGAATACCAAATGAATTAATAATGATGGGGCCACTTAATTTTAAAATGTTGGCATTTGTCTAAGTGCTGCTCTGAGAGAGGGTGGAGGAGCTTGGCATGGTAGGAATTGGATAAAGCAGCGTTTTTGCTGCCAGCATCCAAGCAGCTTGTTTCTCTCCAAACAGTTACGGTCAACTGTTAACATATTCACTGCCAAGCATATTTGTGGAAATCCAGAGAACCTTTTCCTATGGCTGTAAAATTTCACTTTATAGTCTTGCGTTTTCCTCCTCCTCTAGCAAAGCTTTCTGCCAACAGCACTGCTGGTCTTGCTGTAGCAGGTTGGGAGGAATTTCAGTCCTGTACACCTCTGGGTTATTGGAGAAGGCCAGGGATGAGCAAACTTATTCATGCTAACAACCAAGGAAGATGAAGCTGTCTTGTGAAAACCTTTAGAGTTGGAAATATTCAGATCAAATCACATTGCTAATCCAGGAATGCTTCCCTGACAATCTTGAAGCACATTTTGAAGCGTCTTAAGCTCCACTGCAGTGGCCCTGTAGTTCTTTATCAATAGGGAGTAGTTTTAGATGCAAGGTTTTTTTCTTGATAAAATACCTGGAAGAGCAGAATCATGAATTGCTCAATTAGAGCATTCAGAAGACAGCGGCTGTTCACAGAAAGCAGCAAGTCACTGCATCAAACCAACTGAAGCTGAGCCCTGGAATTGGATGAGAGATGCCTGAGGAGAAACAGCCTTGACTCTGTGCCTGTGCTAACATTTCCATCTACATTGAGAGAGTTATTTTTGCCATGTCTGAGCATTTGGAGATGGATCTTTGTGCTCTGGCTTCCAGTCACCTGAGGACCGGAAAATCATCTGCAAGAAAATCACTTCCTATTATGTGCATAGACCAAATGCTATAAAGTTAAGCAGACAATTCCATGAAGAAAGGTGAAAGGAGAAATCCAACAGAGGTAGGGTATGAATGTCACATTGGTGGGAATGGAGAGAATAGTTGGAAATCAGTTGCCTCCCTAAGGCATTTAGGTTCCAGGAGTACTGACTGTTTTTCCTGTTAGTCATCATTGTGCACATGAGGAAATGCTGCCAGAAAATGCCTGTAATGAAATTCTTTTAAACAATTCTTTTAAAAATTGTTTTAAACATAGGCAGAAATCTAATAACTCCAAAGTGATAAGAACTCCTCTGCTTCAAAGTTGCAGACTTATCCTTCAGGGTCTGTGTTTTGTAGCATTTTTGTAGATCAGCCATGATCTCTAATGACTCTTTAGACATTTTCAGCTCATTTTTGATACCTGGGCATTTGTTGACCCATTCCATGGCACCACTATGTGACACCGTCATGTGGCACCATACTGGTCACTACTGCAATACTCATCTCTGGAGGGATCAGCACTCCTTTGTGCTTCCATGCAACTTCTTTTCATCTCCCATCATGTTGTGTGTCTCTCCAGACACCATTCCCAGCAGCTGCTCCCTCATCACTGCCAGATTTGTTTGAGAGGCTTTGTACCCTGAGGAGTCACTGAGCGTCTTTGTTATAACAAGTAACCCTTCTCTCTTTTTATTTTCAAGCATCAAAAGAATCTTGCTCAAAGCTGTTGCTGATGTACAGTAGCTCAAATGATTTGCACAAATGTCTGTTACCTGACATAAGTTTTGGACGGCTCCTCCCAAATGTAATTTCATGGAGTTTTTGTTGTTTCCTGGCCTCTGCAGGCTGGGAGCAGGGTAGGGGCAGGGAATGGAAGCACCACCACATTTAGTGGAGCTGATTAAGTGCGATGGAGTCCTTGGGTACAGCTGAAGCAGCAGTATAAAATTTGTAACAACAGTATAACATTTGGATCCCTAGCAGGTTCTTGCAATGTTCTTACTGAAACATCCCTGGGAGTTGAAGGTCATTGGACTTCTGTTCCTTGAAAAAATTTCATCACATCAGCAAAGCAACTTTATTATCCTGGGAGAAAACATTATGAGCAGCTAAATTAGTCCCCCATGTAATGCAGGGCATAGATTTTGGGTTTATGTTTTCACTGTGGCACTCCCAAGCTCTCAGTTGAATTAAGGATTGCTGGGTGGTTTATTTCCTAGGAATCCTAGAGCATGTGTAATGATGGACTTCCTTCCCAGTCATCTGTTCACTTTATTAATTATCTTAACCAGTAATTTTATCAAAAGCTTTTAATTTTGCATGAATCTGAAGCCTGTGTTGCAGATTGTCTGGTTCTCCCCTCCCCAGGGATCACGGAAGGGCCAAACACAGCAGTCTGCACGTGTTTTTGCAAGGGTGACACGTGCAGCCTGGGTACCTGCCCTGTGAGGACGGAGGCACAGCCAGCTGTGGCTCCTGCCAGCTTTGAAACGTTTATCAGCAGGAGTGCAGAGGGGGGCTCTGGAAAGAGGAGTTATTGTGGGGCTTGGAAAAAGTAAATGGCCTGAAGAAGTGAGCGACTACCCCTCTGCTGTGTGACTATTTCCAGCTGCCTCCAGTCCTCATAAGAAAAAGGAGGAGGGTGGGATGTGCTCCCAGCTTGTGAACAGCCCTCTGGCCTTGCATACAGATGAGCAGCACAGGATTGTACATGCACATTTGGTTAATATCCTAAAATCCAGCTTAATGAAAAATCAAAGTTCCATAATAAACCACTCTCTTTCTAATTTAATCGGAGATAACCTGGGCATCCCCTTCTGTTTGAATCCCTTTGTGGTGGTTTGGGTGGTTCTGTCATTTTGGCCAGTACGGTTTTATTCCTTCCTCCTTAGGGCTGATGTCTGTCCCTCTGTCACATTCTCTTCCTTTCCATAGTGGGACTGTAGTGCCCTTGGCTGTAAGATCATCTCTGCCCTGTGCTGAGGTGACACAAAACGTGGTACAGCTGCGATTCCTGGCGAGGGCTCCTGATGCCGACAGAGGGGGGGGTCACAAATCAGTGGAGTTTTCCAAAGTTCATGGGAACAGTTTGCACAGGGAGTCTTTAAATAGAAAATACTTTGCAAAGTAATCTAACTTCCTACTAAAGCATGTGGGATTTTTATTTACTTTGTTAGTCACAGAGGAAAGGAAGTTTTACAGCATGTGTTCATTGGATTCTGATAAACACCCAGCAAGTGCTATATATGCTAATTAAGAGATAATGTTAATGGGCTGGAATGTTGTCACAGGATTACGCTCTCCTGCTGCTACCAAAAACGCTGGGGCACTTATCAAAATAACAGTTATGGATGTGGAAGGATAGTTAGTTCCCAAAGCAGGTACCCGGGACTGTGGGACTGGGAAGGACGGTGGCTTTGGTTGTGGTGCAGCAACAGCGGACGGAGGGGGAATGGGTGCCCGATGGATGGACAGACAGAGGGTGGCCGGTGTGACAGATGCCGTGCCATTGTCACCCTGCCCTGCTCGTTCCCACCGGCTGCAGCAGGAGCTTTGTCTGCCGCAGCCAGGCGGGAGGGGGCTCGCCACAAAAGAACAGTTTCGTTAAAGCGTTCCGGTGTTTTATGAATAAATTGGATTCTACTTACAGCATTATTAACCTGCTGTATTCTGACGGGCTTAGGGGGAGATTATTGTGCGCTTGAACAAATCAGTATCTGCAGATCCACACAAATACTGGGTTTTAACAAAAATATACTGTGATTAAGGCACACAGCGGATCAAATTCAGCCCCGACTTACACCAGGTGCAATCTCATTGATATCCGTGGGTTAAAAAGCAATTTTTACAACTTAAAGCAATCAGAAATCAGCTTAGTGTACAGACTTACTAGACCAAAATAAGGCCCAAGAGACAGTGCGCTAAGCTGATTTCTGATTGCTTTAATTTTTTTAAACTTTTATCAAAGATTAATGGTCAATTATCTGGCAATCTGATTTTCTGGTACAGATTCCATTTGCATAATTTCATAGACACTTAAAATATGACCAGACTCTAATCAGTATGAAATGGGCTGAGGCATGGCTTGGTATGGCTGATCAAAATCAGCCACAATCCCTGTAAATATGTACTATTGCTGTAGTAACAAGGGTGATTTTAATAGGCTGTCATCTGAGCAGTAAACAATCAGTTTAGATTTTTTTTGTTTGTTTGTTTTTTTGGGTTTTTTGTTCTCTGCATGGCTAAATATAACTCCAGGGCTAACAGGCAAAACTACGCAATTGAAACTTGCTTTCCTTCAGGTTTTTCATTATATGCTTGAGCACCACACCACTGTTTCTTCAGATATTCTTGCCATTTATTTGCATCCACTGCAATACTTGCAAAAATGTCCATCAAACTGCATGCACAGGTTACAGTGGAAAATACTCTGCCCTCTGAAGTAATCTTTACTTAACTCAAATGATTGTGGAGTGCTGATCTTTTGTAATATACATGCAGGTCTTTGAATGAGAGGTAGAAAAAACCAAGCACAAAGGCACAAAAAAGTTCAAAAAAATCTTATACCTTGGGATTAAGGAAAGTTGATTTCCCAAAGAGGGCTGATAATGTACTTTATGGCTATTTCAAGGTAAGGAAGGACAGTCAGATTTTCTGCTTGTGCTCCCAGTATACACTGTGGGCCAGAGGATGCTCTGGTAGCTGGACGGAACTGCTGGAATGTCCTCTAGAAAGACACCCAGTCTTGGTTTGGAGGTGTCGAGAAATGGAGAATTTACCATCTCCTTTGATTATCTGATCTAGTGATTCATTACTCTTCTCTTCCAATGTATTCCTTATTATCCCATATATGCCTGTTTTCCTGCCTTACCTCCAGCCCATCTGGATTTTGTCTCCTTTTGCTTTAGCTAAACTGATGGGGCCCTTTGAGAGCCATCAGTGTGGCACTGGGGGGTGTGCAGGGCATCTGTGTTGGCTTTAATCCACTCCGCATAGTAACAAAGGCGACAGAGACAGCAAAAGGACAACTACAGGATGGAGCCGTGCACGTGGTGGGAGGGCTTATGTAGTTGATGCTGTGACATCTCTCTTGGTGTTACCAAGCCAAACTGGACAGAATCCTACTCCTTGCTGCAGTGCCGACTGGAGCGAGCCAATTCTGCTCTTTTTTTGCTCAAGCTGTTTGGAGAGGGTGGGTGTTTATGCTCTTTGATTTTTCGAAACATCTTCCAAAACAGGAGCCGGGGTTCTGCTGGTGTCCTTGTCATGGTGCTCTGCTCTTGGGGGGCTGCTCTTTCTCAGTTGGAGATTAATTAGGAGGGATTTTAGGCCGGAAAGACTGAGAGCTGGTTGGGTTGCCAGTTGTTTAGTGACCAGGCCAATCTGCTGCCACGGAGGACAAGCCTGGACTGATGGGCAGGTCCTGGAGGTACCTCTGAGCCCAGGGAGGATCTGGATCCCCAGGGAGGCTCTGGACCCCCAGGGACATGCAGTTTGTGAGAGTTCAGATATGTGTCAGACTGCCTGTGATGAGGGGGAAATAAGTTCCACACCACCCAGTGCTTTGTGGGCGGGTTGTTTGGGTATTTTAACGGAGAAAAAACCAGTGGGGACAAGCAAGGGTCCATTGGTTTCCTTCCCCTTGGTAAATCAGTGTCTTCTAAATCTCTTTAACCTCATTGCAAACTTTGCAAGGATGAGAGTTATAAACAGCCAAAACTTCCATATTGGCCCAGTCCTTTCCATTCTGGTTTATCCATAAATACTAATATTTTATAAATATGAAAGTAAATGCAGGGGTTTTTTTCCTATCTTCTCCTATTTTTATAGGTCACAATGCTCATTACTCATCTGTCCCATAAGTACATGACGCACATACACAGAGAAATGGGTCAGGAGAAAAGCTAATTTCATGGGAAGACATGCACAGACTTTGGGGTTTGTTTTCTTTGGTGATTTTTTTTCAAATTCTGGTTTGATTTTTAAACCAGGTGACCTTTGGAACACAAGGAGGTGCAGGACTAGCAGAGTCCACCTTCCCTGGGTTCCTGCATTCTACTCCAGCTGCTGGCAAAGAGAAACAATGAGCTTGCTCCAAATGCTGGCATAAAAAAAAAAAAAAAAAAAAAAAAAAAAAAAGAAAAGAAGATTCTTAGATGAGAGGACTCAAATTGAAAAAAAAACAACCCAGTAAAACAGTAGATTTCTGGTTATCAAAAAATAAAAAGTCCATGTAGGTAAAACCTCATTGACTTCTTTCTACCAGTGATCCCCTTGCAGACCCTTCTCCTCCTGGTTGTGTTCATTTCTTGGGTTGTTTTACAACATCACCTTTGGGGTAGCTTTTTCTGTGCAGCACCGTTTCTTTGTGCTACCAATGTTTCCTCCCAAAACATAAACAAAAGGAAGAAAAATGCCTTATAGGAAAAACCAAAATCATATAAATGATAAAAATACTTGTAATTTCTTTCAAGATTTTGGAACTGTCTGATAAAACTAAATAGAAGTGTACACATTTAACAGCAGTGGAGTGCAGGGAACGGGAAAATATGGATCTCAAAGATGAATAGAAATTAAACTGTTATCTTCCTCCTCCATTTAATTACACAAGACTTTTTTTGCAAAGATGTTAGTGGGTACTATGGATCTGAAATGGTTTAAATTCTGGAGTATTCAGGGTCATCTATCAGAATTTTATGATGGTGATCAAGTTTCTGAAACAAACTGAAGTTTTTGTTTTGACCCTGTCAAAGGCCCCCTCCTGGTGGAAGTCTCACTTTTAGGAAGGTGATGTTAATATATTCACTGGGGATTTTCCTTGTGGTATTAAGCAACAAAAAATGGTCTTTAGTTTTCGTTTTGTTTGGCTTTAACTATTCTTTTATTTTAAGATAAGGTAAAGGGAAATGCAGCTGTGGAATATTGTAATCTTTGCTGCAGTGAGAGAAAGCCCTAAGCTGCAACCCTGTGCCACATGAATGCTTGCAGTCTTACTGTTTTTTCTTTTACAAAAGATTGTTTTGGCCCCTTTTATCATAAGAAAGGATCATAGTTTGGTTTTTTGGTTTTTTGGTTTTTTTTTTTAATTTACAAAAATGCCTGTGTATAAGCATAGATATATATTTAGATTTGTAGTTACATTTAGGTTTGTAGTTGTGTAAGTCCCATATTTTTTTAACAGGTAATAACAAAAATTATAATTTAGTGTTCTCTCACTTATTCCTCCCCACACACTTCACGTGTTAAAGTGTCAAACCTGTGGCTGAGCAAACACTGCTGGCCTGTCAGCTCTGCCTCAGCTGAACGTGGGGCGAGGGGTCACTGAGCGGGGTCTGTAAGAGTGCGAGGACAAAAGTTGTTACCAGTTTGGTACCTGGGGAGATGTGTGTCTGCAACATCCATCAACCTTCCTCAGGGAATCCCATGTGATTCTGTTAAAGAATAAGGGTTTCTTTCTGTTTCTCATTTATGCAAATAAAAGGTGAACCAGAAAAGACATCAATAAGAGTTAAGTGGCAATATCAAGTCAGTTTTACTGCCAGGTCACTCAGTCCCCAACAAATCAAGTGGGGAAAATGTGTCATTTATCAATATAATAAACAGGTATATTGCTCCTAAACCCAAACAGCTCTCTTGAAACCATACCTCAGAGCAAGCAACCCATATCCTTTCCAATGTACTAAGCAAGACTTCTCTATAGTGCTTCTTTCTTTAGCTGCCAGCGCGCAATTAACCTTCTGTGAGCCACGGTGGGATTCAGCAGGTTGGGCCAGCTTCTCTTGACATCTTATGGAGGAAAATATCTTGATTTTTCTCTTGGTTTTGTATAGGTAAAATTGTGATCCAGGCTTTGGACTAAAAACCATCACTAGTAGACCTTTATAGACATGCTGACATACCTGGGTGGGAGGGTGAAAGCACATGAGTTAGCTCTAGCAGAGGTTTCATCACACCTTCTGGTTTTGGAGACTTCATTTCTTGTTCCACTCTGTCTTACCCCTACATTCTATCTCAAATAATTCTTGTTGAAAAATCATTTTAGTCCTTTGAAGTTTACTTTCACCCTGGTGTTACACATCATAAGTTGGTATAAAAATGTCTTTTGGGTTTTGTTTTCAGTGGTGCATATCAATGCTGTGATTTTGCATGATCAGTCATAGCAATTGTTTGTAGGGAAAGAAGGAACAAACATGGCATTTCTAACCAGCTCCAGTGACCGCAGGGAACATGGCCAACACCAGGGGTGGGGGTAATCCCTCTGGACTTCAGGCATTTGAGCATATTGCCTGACTTGGGAGCAGAGCTGCTCTAGGTTCCTTTAGAAAGGAAGATGGCTCTGAAACTGTTTTGACTGTCGATGGGACAAACTTTTTTTCTCCATTTATTTGAAACGGAGGCCAGAGTGCACACATCCTCACACTAGGGATTGCTGAGATATGCTCATCAATTTAAGAAATTATGCAATGCTGGGCAGATGTTTGTGTTCTCCCACAGTGATTATAGGAGCTTTGTTTCCGTAAGAAATCAGGCCAAAAGTTTTATTTTGAAGAACAAAACCCAATGCGTTCTGAAAACAAATAGCGTGCACAGAGTTTTCTCTGGGGAGAGGCTGAGGGAACTAACCATGCGACAGATGATGCTGAAGATCCCTTCACAGGCTGCTGCACTCATGACCAGGCTGTTCAGGCTGCCATAAGCAACAACACAGCCCTGAAATTTAGGTCTATGCAATGAAACCCTGGTGACATCCAGCACTCAGGGAAAAGCCCACCAGAGGGAAAACCACAGCATATCAGTGAAGCTTTGAAAACTATAGCGCATAAAACATTAGAGTGCATCGGATGTCATAACTAATAATTAGGGCAGTGCTAATTAGTAATCACACCTACAGGTTTGATTTGTAGCTGCATCACCTGACCTAAGGGGGCAGCAGCGAAAGGGGCAGCAAGCACTGCACTGCACTCCTAAGAGCCCTTGGATACAGACTTGGGCATCTGTGTACAAAGGGAGCCTGTAGTTCTGCAAAGAAGTGGGGATCACTGGGTCACTGCTGCCTCCTGGTTTTCCTCAGCCCTTAAAATGTCAGTTTTGAGCCTTTGAAAGTTGAATTGATCTTAATGCCATGCTGAGTGGATCTGGAGGTGCTGCAGTTCTCAGATGGAGGATTTGGGGTGAAAAGCAACCTGGAGACCATCTTTGTTATTATTGTTTGGAGTTGTGCTCTAAGTACAATTGTCGCTGAGGTTACACTCCCACACTGTAATTACATCTGCTTCATTTATGAAATACCGTGTATTGTATTTGTAGCCTGATTTTTAATTGTGTATGAAGACCAAATGAGGTTATATTATCACTGTAATTGAGAGCAACTAGGACAAGTTTTATTAATTTCCTGCCATAGAATACTGAGTAAGCTGATATTTTATGGGACAGTTCAGGAAGAAGACTAATATATGTTACATTTCTGAATTCTGGATGATACTTGAAGAGTTTTACTGGCAATTGATTTTTCTATAGGTAAATTGTAATCCTTGATAGGCAGATGTGCCCCTGAATATAGTGTCTCCACTGAGATGCACTCAGGGTACAAAGAAATGGATGGTGTATCAGCTCTGCTCTGACAGGCAGTGAGAAGTTGGAAATTGGAATGCCTACCTGTAGAAGCTCCTTTTCCCTTAGCTAAGGCAGCTATCCATTATCTACGTTACTCTGAATGCTGAAGGTTCACAGAAATGTTTAGCATACGTT
The DNA here is from genome assembly GCA_013396735.1 of Grallaria varia. Classification (NCBI taxonomy): domain Eukaryota; kingdom Metazoa; phylum Chordata; class Aves; order Passeriformes; family Formicariidae; genus Grallaria; species Grallaria varia. The sequence goes on along the minus strand of VWZG01011717.1, from coordinate 1,444,705 downwards.
TATATGTTTAAAAAAAAAAAATCAGTAATTTGATGTGTGTTAAGAAATTATTTTTACGTGCTGCTGAGGACGTGTGTGCTGCAGCCTGCCTCTGCTTCACATCCTGTAGTCGTGGAGGTTATTACGGTGTGTCAGGGCTGGGTGCAGAAACACCCACTTGATAGGAACCTGCTGATGTGCCATTACATAGTGTAGTTCCTGCATCCCTTTGCTTCTTTTAAATTGTATCACCAGGGAAACATTTGCCTGTGCTGAAGTTGCTGAAGTCAAAGCAGTAAGAGAGCGAAGAGTACGTGAGTCGGTGGTACCACCGACCCCTGTGACAGCTGTGTTACCCTGCAGTGCTTTTGGCTTTACTTTGTGAGGGAACAGGCAAATAAATGCCGAGAGGGGGGAAGGACACCAGAACTGCTGTTGCTTGGGGGGAATTTCGACACTTCCTTTCTTAGCATTGTGGGCTGTTCATGTTTCAGGTCTTTTCGTCACGTTGCAGTGATTCACAGAGACTCCTTCGTTCATATTCTCAAGTGGCTTTGGGCCATTTCAGAGTTATCTTTCTGTACATGCAAATGAGAGATCTCCTGAATATAAAAGCAGTGCCCTGAAACAGTGGTGCCCTGGGTGTTGGTTAGGTCACAGTCAGGCTTGGTACCCCGCCAGGGCTGATACCACATCTCCCACAGGAGCAGTTATTTCTGTTCCTCTTAGGTCCTTCTTATTCAAAGGAAAATCAGCAGTCCTGATGTACCACTGCTGGGTTTGGATGGTGGGCTGGCAGCCTGGTTTGCTGCTGATACAGTGCTGCAGCAGAATGTTCCATTCCTAGGACGATCTCAGCTCTGCTGCCAGGAACACTTCTTTGTTTCTCCTGTGGGTGTAACAAATGACCCACTTCTCACTCTGGGGAGCCACTCTGCAGCTGCACTGTTGGGGAGACTCCCACATGCACTGCTCCACGTGCTGTACGGAGCTTCCGGAAAAGTCTGCCACTCTGAACACTGCAGGAGAGCATTGCCAGGAAGGTCTGGGCACTGCTAGCAAAGGATTGCCCACCTGCAGGACATGGAGCACTCATTCTTGTACTGTCTGGGCACGGTGACCAGGTTGTCACGACCTCCCCAGAGCAAATCTCAGACGGTGGTTGTGGAGCTGCGAAGCACATGGTCACATAAACAAGATTTAACTGTGTAGGATGAACCCCTGTCGGGCTGCTGACTCAGGGCTCCTTGTCCATTCCCTCATGCCCCAAACTCCTTACTTACCACTGCACCTCAGGCGGTCTGTGCAGAGAAAACCCGAGCGTGGTGACGTGGCTGCTTGGCTTTTCTGTTACAGGTGGTGAGCAACAGTGGGATCGGTTGTGGCAACAGGGAGCTCCCATCACTGTTTGTTTCTTAGCTGTTTAATACACTTAAGATGTTCCATTACGCAGATGGCTGTGGAGGGAATCTTTCAGATGTTGTACATTGTTTGTGTTGTGTATTTAAAATTCAGAATTGAGTCCACTTGAATGAATAATCCTAGTCAAGTGGTGGTTATATTTTTGGTTAAAAACTGCAGTTAGCTTTCATATGTGTCACTTTATCCTGGAGACCAGTTCATGTGGGCTGGGTTTTTTTGAAGGGTCCATGTGTCCCAGAGCACTTGCTCTTCACTGGGAGGGCTGACAGGTAATTGTGCCAAGTCCCTTCTCTGCCACTCCAGGTAGTGTGGGGGGTGGGCTGGCAGGTTCACCATCTTGGCTGTCTTGTCTGGTAATGCAAAAATTCTTCCAATCACACTTCACCATGAATGACCTCATGAACCCAGGACTTGCCTGGCAGCAAATTCGTACTTAGAGTGGGTTAAAAAAAATAAAATCAAAACAAGCAAACAAAAACCCTCCTAATAAAAGGGAAAGTCAGAGAGCAGTCATCTCAGTTCTTAAACCTGCACACAACTAAGATTTAAGGGGTAGTGATGGAACACTACAATCAGTTATTTCACTACCCAGACACTGTCCCAAGAAGTGAAGTAGTATCTAGAGCACTACGGAGATTGCGAGGAAGAAAAAAATATTAAAATCTTCTGCTCAGTTTTCTTGAGGTTTTCATCTCAGGCCTTTTAGCAGGGCAGACATTACTGCTGGGTTACAAATGGTGGTGGGCAGTACACCTTGACGGCAGCAGAGCAGTGTTTTAGGGTATTTTCTCTTCTTAGATGTAAAGCCGAGCTTTTGAATTCAGGCTAAAAAAAGTATTCATCCTGCTAAGTAGATTGAAAGAGAATCCAGATTAAGTAAATCGTTAAATCATTCCAGAATGTTATCCACCTGTTCTGGCCTGTAATTTATTTTCAGATGAACTGTAGGTAAAAAAAAAAAAAAAAAAAAGGCAATACAATGGCAAAAATGATTTTCCTCTGACAGATGCTTTGATCCTGAAATAACACCTGGCCTGGGAAGCTGCTTGTGCAGCTTATTTTGAACTAATTGCTCCAATCCATTGCTGCATAACCCCGATAGCCACATCATGCTAAAACTTCTACTGTAACCACCTTTGAAGAGGGATCTCCAAGGGTTTTGCTGCTGCAAAGCCAGTAAAATGCATCCCTTTATTGTGGGATGGGAAACCTGTAGTGGGATAGGACATCTGTTTGAGCGCACAGGCAAATACCAGCCAGCTGGGCACGAGGGGTCCCAGACCATTTCAGTGTCACGGACATTCTCAAGTGCTTGGGCAGGAATAAGGGAAGGTTTCCTCTCTTCTGTGTTCCTAAAAGGAGGATTGTGCTTCAAAAGGCCGGGAAGCACCAATCGGAGCAGTTAGTTGTGTTGTCGTGACTCAGGAACGGTTTCCTGTGCTTTCTGGAAGAGCACCCGTGCATTCTGTGCTACCCATGTTGGTTGGGGATGGCAGGGAGGTGAGCTGCTGGGAGCAGGTGACCCAGGACCAGAGACGGAGAACAGCAGTGGTGCTGGGAGCTTGGGAAAGGTGGTGAAAGTTGGTTATTGTTCTGCTCTTCCACACCTTCTCTCCATCTAGATGTAGCTGAAGGCAGCCACAATCCAAGACCTCAGCTCCATGGGATTTTTAGTGTATATTTAAACAGATTTATCCAGCTCGATGGTCATTTTTTGATTAATTCTCCCATTTGCTGACTGCAACAGCGTTGAAGCAGGAATCCATTGTAGCAACCTGTCTGGGGCAGGGAGTAGAAACCTTCAGCCAGGGGTGTGAGAGGCTGCCCGTTGTCTTAGCCCCCGATTTTCGGGGCTTGCTTTGTCCGTGGGTCGGGCCGATAAACCCCATCTCCGGGAGGTTCATTGCCGGCGCTTACCTGGGGCCGGGCCCCGGGGCCGCTGCCCCGCGGAGAGCGGGGCCGGGCGCGGGGGTCACCGCGGGGGCGCAGGAAGGGCCGGGGGTGGCCGGGGAGCCGCGCCGTCTCGGCCGCACAAAGCGGCCTTTTCATCGCGGCCTCCTGCCCCCGCCGGGCCCGTAATTGTCTTTGACAAAACTTCATTAGCGAGCGCGGCGGAGGCGGCGGCGGCCCCGCGGTCGCGCTGCCTTTGAGCGGGCGCAGTGGAGTGTGCGCGGCCCCGCCGCTCCCGCCCGGGGCCATTAGCCCGGCGACTTTGTTTTACAAACTTCCCACCCCAGCGGGGGACGCGTCAACGAGCCGCCCCCGCCGCCGCTAATTGGGGGGCGATGCGGGGCTGCGGCCGGTGCCAGCGCGTCCCAGCGGGAAAGGGGGAGACCCGTCCCTGCGGGGCGACGCGGGGTGCCCGGGCGGGTGATGTGTGTGTGCTGCGCTGCCGCGGTGCCTCCGCCCCGCGGGCTCTGCGCCTTGCGCGCCCGGCCCGTGTCCCGCCCGAGGGCGCTCCGCAGCGGCCCCGTCTCCCCAAGCCGCCCCGCAGGAACAGCGGTGCTGCTCCGAGTGCCCCAGCCTGGCACAGCCCGACTGCCCCCGCCCCGGCGGGCAACGCGAGTCTACTGCCCAGAGCCACCACATTAAAAAGCCCAGCTCGTAGCAAAGTTTAGCCAGAGACGGTTTAAATACGTTTATTATGGCATTAGAGGCGCTGAATTTGTTCGTGCGAGCCCGTTATTTTGGTTTTGTGCCTGGGCGCACGCAGGCTCCGCTCCCGGTATTAGTTCTCCATCAATCCCCACTCTGGTTTTTAATCAAAACAGTATTCGGAATATGATTCACGGAGATTATATTTTGAGAGATTTGCGATACATATCTTGCCGGCGTGACAGATTGCAGAGGAGTCCCGGGCAGGCGGGATAATCTGCATCTCGCTCACTTGACCTTTAATAAAAAGGGAGTAAAAGTAATAAATAAAAAATAGAAGTCTTAAGACACCTGGAGGTTACCTTCGTGCCTGCCTTAAAAAGATCCCGGCGCCTGCACACGCCTAATTCATCACGCCCAAGGGCTTCACAGTTCCTTCGGGTCTTGCCCTGGCTACCGGGGGATTGCAGGGCCGAGGGGCAGAGTCGGCAGCTCGGGGGACCTCCTGGCCGCCCCCGGGCAGGTTTCGTCTCCCGTGAGCAGCTCAGGAGGCCGATGGAGAGGTGACTCCCCGGGGAGCCTCTTTCAAAGCCGCCGGGCAAAGGAACCGGAGGCAGCCGAGTCGCTCTCTTGCACGATGGGCGGAGGCGGTCGCGGGGGAGACCCGGCCACTGAGGGCACGTGCGGGGAACCTGCGCTGTGTTTCCAGGGCAGATAATACCTGTCCACGCCGGTAGGAGAGGAGGGGCGGAGAAAGTCGCCTCGCAAGAACCCTTCGAAAGGGCCTAATACTCTTTATTACAAGCCCTAATCCTTCAAATCCGACTTGAAATAATGTTTATCTTTTCGCAGCTTAATTTCCCCTTCTCTAAGCTCCGGGTCACTGCAACAGACTGCGGCTGCTGCGCCGCCGCTTGCCCAGGGCTGCTCCGGAGTGCGGGAAAGCCCCGCGGCCGAGCGCCTGCGGCGGAGCTCCCGGCAGGCCCGGCCCCGCTCCCGACCCGACCCTGCCCTGCTCCCAGCCCCGCTTCCGGCCGCTCCGTTACCTGCTGCCCTCGTGTACACTTTCCTTCCCCTCCCTTTCCCCCCAGACCCTCCAAGGCCCGACACTTTGCCTCCTCTGACAGGTGCCCCCGCAGTCCGGGACTGCTTCCCTTCCTGCAGAGAGTCCCACCACCTCTCCCTGCCCTGACCTGCAGATCCTCCTTTCCCCTGGGAACTGCTTCTTCGGTCACAAACATAGAGGACTCCCAGTTCTGCAGCCCCGCTTGGACTGAGTAGCCTTTGGTAAACATATAGAAGTCTACTCGATATTGAAGATTGATTTCCCTGATTTATTAAGGCAGAATTCATTGGACTCTATTGACCACAAATGACTTAATGTAAATGTTGACCCCAGTGAACTTGGAAATAGCAGGTATCGGGTTGATCTATAGATGACCTCTTAATTACCACAGTTATTAATTTAAATTATTGCCACTGCTTCCAGAGACAGGAACAAAGAAACATTCTTTCCTCATCCCTGCTTGGTTTATTAGTCTGAACACAAAGTGTTTGATGACACTTTTAATTAAACAGAAATAATGCAGAGATACGGTTTCCCTTTCTCGTCTGTCCTGTAAAGTGCAGCACTGCTCTTTTGACTGACTGACGGCCGTGACCCACTAACAGCGTCCTACTTCGCCGCCCGGTCGCCACCCTCCGCCCGGGGGTGCCCCGGCCGTGCCCCGGGGCGGGCGGCGGTGCCCGGGGCCGGTCCGCCCGGGCTGTGCTGGCTCCTGGCTGGAGAGCCTCCGGGGTTACTGACGGCTTCACAGCGTTCAGCTCATCCCTGTTAATTAGAGACTCCGAAAAATACTTTTCAGCGGTATTTATGTACAGAGACAGGAAAGAAACAGTACGGCGTAACCTGCGCCGCTTCTCTCCGCCCCGGGACGGCGCGGAGTGACCGCGAACTGACGCGCCTTGCGGGCGCTGGGCGCTGAGCGGAGCGCGCGGGCTTGGGAGAAAGAGGAGAAACAAACCACGACGTGGGGGCCGGGGGGGGGGGGGGGGGGGAAAAAGGTGGGGGTT
>VWZG01011717.1:1406534-1433624 GCA_013396735.1 Grallaria varia | reverse complement strand
GAGCCGTGTCCGCCCCGCCGGGGTGAGCGGAGGGGCCCGGAGTGAGAGCCCGCAGCGTGGCGAGACGGAGCGCTCAGGCGGTGTAAACTCCAGCCGTGTCAGTTGTTGTTAACAGGGGCAATAACTTCAGAAAATTCATTAAAGAACACCTTTGGGTAACATTACTGCTAATTATTTAATTGCAAGAATCCCTTTTGGGGAAATTATGCCAATTATGAAGTAATAAACCCACTTGTTTTAAAAGCACTTAATTCAGCAAAATTTAGTCTTTTTACAAGAACATTCCTTACGGTATTTGCTGCGAGAAAAAACAAGGGTAGTTGTGTGCTCATCCTGCCTTCGCTCAGAGCCCAAGGCTGGCGCTGTGGTTGTGCTGGCAGGTGGCATGCAGGGCTCTCGCCCCCCACTGAAGGGGTGAGCACAGCGGCCGCCGAAACCAGGGCAGAATTCACTGCGCAAAAGCACTTTTATAACGGAGATAATGCACATCAATGCAAACACTGTGTTTGCCAGTCTTTATCATGCACAATCAATGTGAAAGCTATTCTGTTGCCTGTCAGGTATGTTGTAGCTGAGCCCAGCTTTGGGAGATGGCCTTTTCCAGCCCAGCTCTCTGCACTTATGGCTCTCTGCCCTATGGAGATGTTGCAGCAGTATACTTTTTTCTAGACATGCCCAAGAGCCACCCAGGTGACTCCTTTAATTGCCCTTACAATTTGGGAGAGTGAATGGCATTCCCATTAACAAATACAAGTTTTACTGTGTTCCCCAGCTCTTCAGGACACAAACTGTCTCTTTGTGTTCTTCTGAGCACTGCCACGATTCATTCTGCCTGTCCATCACTGAACAACTCTGCCTGTCAAAGCTGCCAAAACATCTTTCTGTAATTTATAAATATTGGCATAAACCTTCTGTTAACAAGTTCTTGAACCAGGCTTGGCAGAGGGTAGCTTTGGGTTGGAGTGTGCAATTTGGCATTTTTTTAATCACGGGAAATCAGCTTCAACAGCCTGATTTCCGTTCTGCTCATACACCATGTCTCGGAGAAGCGTCACTGATGCTGTGCGTGGTCACTGCGGATTTTTCTTTGCTTTCTCTAAATCTGTGTCATCTCTCTCCCTGCATACAAGCGTATCATCCCACCCCTACAGCGTACGTTGCCTTCACCCAGTCGTCCCAGCGAGGACTGTGTGACTATAAACAGGAGCAAAACCAGAAAATGATCTCTCTTGATTCACAAATTTTGTTCTTGAAAGAGAGGACTGTGAGCCTTAACTGTACACATTTCTACAAGCAGTTCTTCTTGAAGCGAGGCAGGAGTTCAAATGCAGCCAACAATGCGATTTTTGATGCTTTTAAAATCAACATCATTTGGTTTAGCTCTGATATTGCTTTGCTTAGGAGGTAATTGCAAAGGGTGAAAGTAACAGTACGTGCTTCCTACTGATGCAAATGTGGCTGCTGATAACTGCGAATGAAATAATAGGTTAATTGAAATAAGCAGAGTAAGAAGAAAGCAGGGTCTAAAACATGTAGCAGAAATGTGGCTGAGAAGAAAGTGTCTTTACATTTTAGAATACAGGGGGATTTTTTTGGCTCTTGCTTTTTTCTACTGAGAAAATGAAAATTCTTTAAGTCCATGCATGAATAAACAAGTACAGCTGGGCAGCCTAATACATAATTTATACTGATCAGTCACTGCAGATTTAACTGAATAAAGCCAAAATGAACACTAATTGTTTTGACAAACTAAAATAGTGTATATGATGGTTTATTGTGAAGCTTGCTGGTTACTGTCCTTATCTCAGTGGCTGTTGTCAAGACTGATTTCTACATAAGAGGCAGAAAAAGATGAAACATATTAAGACAATATTAAGATTAATATCTTGTTGAAGATAAAGCATTTTAACTGCTTAACATACAAGCAGAAAATAGAAGGAACTGTCTTCAGGACAGCAGGGAGAACTGGCCCAGTGAAGCATGGGACATACGCTGGTTTAAGGGGTGAGGTATAACTGCTGAGGTAACGGTTGGTACCTTGTCAGCTGAAGGCTAAACCTGAAAGTAGCTTTTTGGTTTTGTCACATTTGAAATACATCAGGAACAACTTTGCTGTTGGACACTTGTCTTCTGAAAGGGGATTTCTGGAAAGTTGTATATGTAGGATTGTTATTCTAAGAACAATCTAACAACAAATGTGATATATGCAAAGTGAAACAAATACATAGGTGGCCTTTGCTTTGCTTCTCCAAGCCCTTTCATTGAGATGAATTGGCTAAATGAGAACCATTTAAAATATCATTTGGAAATTAAGTAAGAGACAGACAAGGGTAATAATATTTGCAGGGATCCCTAAGTACCACTTCTGCATGGGCTCCTTAGTGTGACGGTGAGCTGCTTCTTCCTGACTGTCCTCTGTGGTGGCCTCACCTCACCACCTCACCCTCCGGCCTCTTCTCCAAGAACTGGCAGCTCCACTTGACTCCAAGCATCACTTTCCTAATATTGGTGGCTTTGCTGAATCTCGGATCACCACTGTGTTTGCTGTGATTAAGTTTTTTAGGATATGGCTGCAAAACTGACAGTTGGGCTTGAGTGTTACTGGAGTTGGAGGATGGTTGGATGCAGGGCTTTAATTTGGACCACTCTATGGCAAGAGGCAGCCAAGTGGGTGGAAGCTGGACATGAATCTTCCCCATTGTATGGAGTGGTATTTTCCCTTGGATTTGGGGCCATCACTAACTTGTGATCACCCTGACTTTGAAAATATACTTGCCTAATGAGGAAATACTTATTTCGTAAGAGTTTTCTGCATGAGGGTAGCCCAGCACTTCTGTACTACCTTTCCTCAGGTTATCTGTAGATTATTTTATAAAGTGTGAGTTCATCCAGCAAAGATATATCTACACAAAACTCATGAGAACTTCACCTCTGAGAACTTGCTTATGCTTTGCTGAGATATGGGTTAACTTATGCTGCAGGACGCAGGGCAGTGTCACAGCTTTCATTCAGGTTGACCCCTCTGTGGATTCAGTTTCCAGTAAAATCAATAGAATTTTTGTTGGTTTTTTTTTTTGCTGTGACCAGGTGATTGCTGGTCTGACACATCTGGAGCAGAGTTCCTCATTAACCACCAAGGTGTGTCTGCTCTCGTGGCCTTTGTATCAGCTCATGCACAGTTGGTGCGAAGGAATCATTTGGCTGCCGAGCTGAAGGTTTTTAATTTAGTATCACCTTAGGTATAGTTTGTCATTTTTGTTCTGTGGCAGTGAATGACAGTTTCATTCCATTGCCTAGTCTGCTTGCTGTAATTTCTAGGATTTATTTTTAAATCAGTGCGGTAGTTGCACGCAATCGTGCCTGCTCTTCCAAGAAGCTGGTCGTCTTCACCAACTTTTGTGCACTATTAAACATGAATATCAGAACTGATTTTCTGTTTAATTTGTAGTTTACAAACCCCCAGTTGTGTTAGTTGTACATTAGAAACGCAGAGAGCTTATAACTTATTCCAAACCCAGAAAATACTTAACCCTAATCAGTTAGTCCCACCCTATCAAATCATTTGGCCTTGAGCCTCTTCATTAGTCAACATCTGCATAAAGAAGGGGCTCAGCTGGACTCCACCTCCACATCCTGTCTGAATTAACTCCATTTTGCATTTGTACAAATGAGTGCAGAACAGGACCCTCTGGGTAGGTCACTGAGGACTCTTCTGCCAGTCTCCTTCAGGTAATTCGGGTTTTTCTCTGGTCTTTCCTTGCACCAGTATTTCAGCCTGTGCCGAGGGCTGGAGGGAGCACTGAGGAGGAGTGGCCATGGCAATGGACCATCTGCATCCCGCTACTCTGGGGAAGCTGGGACCACTTGCGATTTCACACACAAGCAGCACTAATCTACAATAAATCTTTTAAAATCAATAAAAATATGGAAAGTATATAATTTTTAAAGAAAAAACACATGAGACGGCCATTAAGGGCACTGCCATTCTAATACCTGTGTCTGGTTGAAACTGCAATTAAAAACATTCCAATAATAAATCTACTTCCAGTCTCGTTTAATGCTTTTAACTTGCTTGAAAGTTCAAGCTGGTATCCCAAAAATGTGCCAGGACTTTCACAATGTATTTTATAGACTCATAAATAAATATGGCAATTAATCTAAGCTGTATTTCTTTCATATTTGATGACAATTTATTATGACACTCACTCATTCAGTGCACAAAAACTCTAATGCACTTAAAATCGGATTTCAAACCAAACGTTTTATGGGAAAATATAGTATTGATCATCCATTTAAAGATATCATGTGATGATTCATAACCTGCTGTAAAAAGGATCTTATGAGGACATGCAGAAGGAGTTTTGTGGACCATTCTCACCACAAAATCCAGCCTATGAGATCTGTGTTCTCAGTGATGTTTTGTGTTTCTGTTTGGAGTTTTTGCCTACAACATTTTGGTGGTTTATGATGGATAGCAGCTTTAAAAGAAAACATTTTTCATATTTAAACCAAATTAAATTCAATTTGTTAAACATATACTGTTATATGCACTGTCTATTTACACAAAGTAATGCACAAAATTTGTTCCTTTCAAGGATAATTTCCACAATTTCGGTTATGTTAATTGGGCTTTTCGTGCAATACACATCTGCTACTGTGTCCTTTAATAAAACGTGACCCAGGAGTCACATGGCTTCAGGTGCTGCTCCTTGCGGGGTGGTACAGCCTGTGCCACGCGCTGCTCAGAAAGCTGCAGCAGCTCGGGCTCAGGCACGCCAGAGCAGTGACCTGCACTCTGCTGTCCTGGCCTGTGGTGCATCGCTGGAAGTGTTTTCAAAGCTGACAAACTCTGGAAGATACCTCCTGAAAATGCAGGCTCGTGGGGTGGTTGCTGTGGGATCTGGTGCGGGGGGGAGGAAGGCTGCGAACAGGTCCCCATCGAGGGTGCCCAGGACAGGCTTCTCCAGCCCTTCCCTTTTCAGTGGACACGCTGCTTTGGTTTGGTTTGCCCTGCGTGTGGATCAGCGCTCGGAGCCCGGCTGGGGCCAGGGCGCAGCCCCGTGGGCCGTGAGCGCTGTTCCCGTGCGGAGGGAGGGTGAGGAGATCAGAAATGGCAAATGTCTTTTTCTGCCTTTGTAAATAATTAGCGTCTGCATTTGTGGACTCGAGCACTTCCTCCTTCCCCCCAGCTCTGCCTGCCCTCTGCCTCGCTCTGTTCCCACGGGGGCCCGTGGGGTGGCAGTGGGGTGAGCAGAGCAGCCCCAGCCAGGGCGCCTCCAGCCTCGCCCATAACAGATGTCCTGCAAGTGCCTGGGGCTTTGCAGCAGTTGAAAATAGGTGACTTCTCATCTTATTCTCTGAGATCCTTAATATAATGATGTTTTCCAGTTTGAACAGCCCATAACTGTTTCCAGCCTAAATGTTTTCTGTATGTCTTTCCTTAGTGCCATAAGCTTTAGGTGGTGACACCAATGGTTGGAGAGACAGCAGAAGGAAATAAGGAGTGAAGGCTAAAGCACGTGGTTAAAGAAGAGTCTCATTTATAAATCAATTTTAATAACATATTTAAAAGCTCTCACATTTGCCTTTAATGTGTTTCCATTTCCCCTTTGGTCATTAATATTTAAAATATTTTTCTTTACTGATCTTTTTTGTATTGTGTCCTTTCTAACTTTCCTTTCTCTCTTTAGTCTGTAAAGAGTGAGTTTTTGAGAAATGCATAATCCATGAGAAATCCAGATAATTTGATACAGAAAAAAACCTTCAATCCCATGGAACAGATCTCAGAGGAGTTGAGTAATTGTTTAAAAGTTATTCCAAACAGTTTAACTCATAAAAGGGTTTATGTTTTCACTGATAGACTTTCCCAATGAGAAGACACCATTATTTCTACTAGGAAGTAATAGTCATCAATGAAGGTTTTTTTTTTAAAAATTTAACTTTATTTAAAAAAAAAAGAACAGTTAAAAACAAACAGTGGATAACATTTTCCAGCAAGCCTCTTGTGAAGGGGACTTCCTTCCATGGGTGATTTAAGGGCATGAGATTTGCTGGAAGTCCATTCAGTTTGTGTGCCATGGGCCTACTTTAGTTGTGAAAATGGAATTTTCGTTCCTTAGTTGTACACGTCTCTCAGGTAGAAATTATCACGGAAGGAGGAGGGTCAGTAACTGGTCTCCCAAGCTGAGTAAAAACCTCAGATATACGCTTTGGAGGTTTCATCACTTATTAGAAATAATGTGGGGTGTACAAATAATGTCAAAATGCAGCTGCAATGTGGGCGGTTGCGGCCACAGGTGGGTCTGAGGGCCAGCCCTGCTCCCCCAGAGGGTCACCAGAGATTGCCCGCAGGTGAGAGGATTTGGCAGCGACATTTTAGGGCAAGAAAGAACTGCCACAGGAGGTCTCGGTTAACTTGTTTCACCTGGGACAGGAGGAAGGTGGGGCTGGTTGGTGGTGGCAGCTGGGCTGTGGTCCCAGAGGAAGAATGGCTGGAAGCAGGAGCAGGAGGCGTGTGGCTGCAGGAGCAGGGTCTGCCTGAGGTAGGTGAGAAACATGGTGGTGTCCCCCTGGTGCTCTTGTCTTCCAGCTGCCCTAGTGCCGGGTCTGGGGAGTGCCCTGGGAGAGGCGACACTTGCTGAGGGTTTTCCTGGGCAGGGAGGGAGAGAGGTGGGTAAAGGGACTGTAAAGATGGGAGGTGGTTTCCTGCGGTGGGAGAACAGCTCTGCAGCATGAGCTGGAGGTACCTCCATCCGTGGTCGAGGCACACAGCAGCATGTAGCTGGAGTAGCATATCATGGAGGAGGTACAGGAGATAAATGTAATGTGCTGTATATTCTCTAGAGACAATGGGGAAACCTCCAGAAAGTAATTCATTTATATATCATGGGGAGGCTCTGTGGGCAATGAAATGAGATGCTTTATTGTGGAACAGAATAATGACTGTTCTTCAGAGCCATTGGAAAAGATTTTAGACACTTAACAGTATTGGTTTGATATTTTAATTTTATTGCTTAAATCTTTTAATTTACTGTGCCTAGGAAGAGCTTATCCTCTTCCTGGCTTGTGCTGGGTTTTATGTTTTTATATATATATACATGCATGGATATTATTCTCAGTCCATTATTCATCTATGAATTCTTCATGATTTGTAAATGGGCAATGAAGCAAAGAATACTAAAATGTAACAAAGATGGAATAGGAATCTGCAATGTTTATTACTTTCAAGGAAGAGTTTAATATGAAGATGATGTTGTCTGATGTTTGACTATCTCTTGGGGAGGGCTTATATCTATCATGGCTATCTTGTTGGTTTTTTTGGTGGTTTTTTTTTGTGTGTTCTCATCTTTGGGTTTAGCACCAGAGATCTGTACTGGTGGTAGTGGTGGAGGAGATATTTGTATATATTTCACTGGCTGCTGCTGAAAGTGAAAGATGAGTTAGTTGTACCAGTTACTGCTGCAGTGGTGGGTCTGCCTGGGTGTCTTGCTGGGGATGGTGGGGTGACCGTGGAAAGTGCTACTTCTCCAAAGTTTCAGTTGCATGTCACAGTGTAGGGTCCCAAAGGCTGAACCCTAAAAGATGGACCAAGACTTGTTCTTCTGCTGGGTTTGTTCCTCATGCATCAGCTCCCAGTGCCTCTTTGATTATGCGGAGCTAGAAAAAGCCTGAGCAAATGTGCAGTGGGCAGTCAGCAGTGTTGGAATAGCCTTGCTGTGAGGCCCTTGCCTGGTTTGTTTGTGCTCCTCATTGCTTTCTGTGTCTCTTTACTGTGTAAAAATACTCAGTAGAAATGTTACCCCATAGATTGTTTTACCTGTACTCTTCTGTTGAGCCTAAGTACTTATTGAACCTCCTTCCATTGGGGTTTCAGTTTGGAGATAGCTGATTGCCTTCCCTGTGTGCTGTGCTGGGGGGGGATGGAACAGTGACCTGCAAGGGGCCCTGGGCATTGCAGCTGTGGGCACAGGTGGGAAACAGCCTCCTTCGATCTGCCCAGGTGGCTCCTGCTTGCCAACAACTCATGTGCAGAGCTGTGTGTTGCTCTCCTGGATCCCAGGTTGGATCTCCCCGGTTCAGAGCTGCGTAGCACCATGGCTTTTTGTCATCTCAGTGCCTTTGGTTTGGTCATATGTGCCAAATAAGCCCTGGGTGATAGCAAACGAAGTGAAATGTGGAAAAAAACCCCCAATGTGAGCAAAAAAGTATTGTTTTGTTTAATAAATACAGAATTCCTTTATAAATGGCTAAATGCCTCATGACTGTACACAATCCATCTCTCGAGTATTGATAGATATCTATGCAAAAGTAGTATCCAAAACTAGTAAAAATCCATGTTGCTTATAGACATAGCAAGTGATGACCACAGGGTATGGTTGAAACTCATGTGGGAAGAATATTCTTGCTGTGCCCAAGGATTTTTTTAAGATGCCATTAGTGTAGTCTGCACTTGTACTCCTTTTGTGCTATTAATTTGCCCCATATTTGTTCTTCCAGCCTAGTCTGTGGTACAGTGATGAAGTGCAGCTGTTTTATTGGAGCTTAGAGAATGAGAGTCATCTGGCAGATCTTTGACATCAAAGAAATGCAGAAAATTTAAAACCCAGTATCCTTCCTAAGCCAGACGTGGGCATTAACACAGTGTTACACTGGTGTGTTCCTGGAGCCCCAGCAGTGGCAATCCCTTGGCTCTGTCACAGGCTGTGTGGCCTGGCGTGGGGAGCAGCCGGGGCCCAGGGCACGGAGCTGTCTCGTAACAGCACAGCCCACTGTGGTTTGCATCGGTGAGAGACATTGTTAGGTCAATTTAAGACCAGAGCCTTTAAGTCAGAGTAATTATGCAAATATTGCCCTTGCTATTAGCACTTCTGCCCTGATAGCTTTAGTGTATATTTTACAAATGAAGTTACTGTCACATTTCATTATGCTGTTTACTGACCCATTGCTTTGGAGATGCTGTTCTCACTCTTGGGTATTGGCCGTTCCTGCCACTGTGGTGTGTGTGCTGTGCCACAAACCGAGTGACACAATCCAGCAGAGACCCATTGCTGCTGCTCTTTGATGTGATGACTTTGAAGATTTCTGTTTGTGTTCGATACAAGTTGTGACTGCCCCCAAATATTTTTTTTTCCTCTCCTGAGTGTTTCCCTGCAAATGTTACCTGTTCTCACGAAACTCCAGTCAGCCTAGTTTGTTTCCAGAGTCTTCAAGAAAGGCCTTAGTACACTTAATTATTAAACCAGAAAACAAGGAGTGCTTTGGGACAGGTAGAGGGAAGCAGAGCAGGTGACTGAGATTCACTGGTTTAGCATTAGCCTAAAACTGTTTCTGTTAATGGAAAGCTTTACCATTAACTCAGAGGTGGAGTGTGTGGCTATTAAACAGAGCTGGTAAAATCCCCTAGGTTCTCATGCACTCAGTGCAGTGAAAGAGCCCTCTTGGAGAAAGACCAACAAAAGAAAGGCACAGACTTCAGTCCTTGCATGATGAGAATTATTAGTATCTAATAAAAATGATAGATACTTCACAGCAAAAATCACTCTAAAAGTCTTTGTATATTTATTTATTTTGAGGTTATGCAAAACAGATTTTTTTTTTTTTTTAACCAAGCAAAATAAAACTTGGGAGCTCTTTTTCTTCTATGCCCCTCTTAGTCCTGCAACCTTCTCTTTGCCCTCCGTGATAGCCAGAGACATTATTTGGGGCATGCCTCAGGGGGAAAAGGGCTTCCGGCTCCCTGCAATGAAACATTAAACTTCCATTGAGAAGGCCCAGGCTCAAGTTTTGCTGGTTTAGGGATTTTTCTGGAGAGCCTTTCCCAGGACAGGCGATGGTAAATCTTTAAGAAGCAAACCTGCCAGAAGGCTGCCTTCTGCCTCCATGGGGCTTTGTGCTCATTGCTACGTGGGTCTGAGCGATGGGCTGTTCAGAGCCAGCTGCTTTCCTCTGGTCTGGGCTTTTGATCTTCTTTTCAGCTTGCTTAGAGGAGTTGTACCTATTGGAGGCTTTCTGCTGACACTGGTAGTGTTGTAGGGAGGGTCAAGCTTCAGGTCTCATTCACAGGTGAGTTTGGCCCAGCAGAATGCATCCATGGCTGCAGTGCCTTTGCTGGGGCTTCTCTAAATGCCTTTTACCCTTGAAGATCCTCACTCCAGTAGTGCAATTTTCATTTTATACTCTTGTAACCCTCTCTGTGGGTTTGCTTGCTGTTGGACTTTAACAAGAGCTGATCAGTTTAAATGCATCTGCGGTTAGTTTTTGCATCAGTTCAATGAGACCAATTTAAAATTGATTTCTAAAGCTATTGCAGGGCTTCCCATATTGACAGCGCTAAGAATTATTGAACGCCAACTCAGTAACAATCTTGTTTGCATTGCAGTGTCTTCATTGCTACGTCAGTGCCTGAGCGCTTCAGGAGCCCCTGCTTGAGTTTGTAAATCAGAAGGGAGAAATAAATAAAAGCAGAGAATGATACGAGTAAGAGTCCCTCTCATGAATCCAGGCCACTGTTGAAAGCACATCAAGCTGTTGGTAGATAAATAGTTTTCTAGAGTCAAGAACAGAGAAACATGTGATGTTTCAATTACCACTGTTCATATTTAAATGTAAATAAGTGGCTTCTTTATAATTCAACAAACCTTATAATTACGACCTTATGATATTTTCACAGCACTTGCAGCAACATACGGCACTTCAATAAGCAAACAAGGCAAGAAATGGAATTAAGAATTTCTGTGATGTTTGTGTATTTGTGGCTCTGTTTTAACCTCTGTTATAAGTACTCCCTTTCTTAATTTAGCTGTTTGTCTAATAGGAATGAATTTACATGGAGCAAAACTGAGCCTTGTGGTTAGTTTACTGCTTATGTCATTAATCTGATGTAGGAGTTTTCTGCTGAAAAATACCCCACAACTTCCAAGCAGCTCAATAGTGATCAGAAGTATTGCCAAAGCTAAATGATTATTAAGCATTGCATGGGTCAGTGCCTTATTAGTGTAAATTATTTCAGCTCCTGCAAATCCTTCTGTTCAGAACACCGTGCTGATAAAGTTTCAGACTACAATCTGTATGAAGGCTATAAAATATTGATTTGACTTGTAATGTTTCTTGATATCTATGACTCAATTCACAAGACCTGTGCAATATCAAGGTTTGAATGGGAGGGAACACTCAGACCCTGACCTGATTCAGTAAAATGGCTCTTAACTGAATTTTAATAATAATATACAGTAAGGCACTTAGCAGCTCCCGGGCTTACTGATCAATATGAAAAGTGTAGTAATATTTTATACCGGAAGCTTTTGTTTATAATCTCCTTCCCCAGCCTGTGACCCCAGGTCTGCTCCATGTACAAGTTATTGTTTTCAATATACCAAAATACCGAGAAGGGAACTAAAGCTGTGAAGTCCTTAGGCACAAGCTGTGTTGTAGTGCACGTCTGTACAGCACTGTGCTGTTTTCTGATGGCATCCCAGGGAGGCACAAGAGGATCTGCTAGAGATAACCATTGCTTGGAATTCTGCTGAAGTGTATGTGGTGTTTATTGCCTGTGTCACTGTATGCAGCCCTTGCTTTAGTGGGTGAATGCCAGAGCCAGTTGGAATGTAGTGGAAAATAAGGTGGCACCAAAAATCCCTACTCCAGTTTGCAGGGGTGGCTCTTGCTTTTTCATGAGGGAAAAGCATCAGTAAGGGCTTGCTCTGGGCTAGAGCAAACCTAGTGGGTTTGGAAAATATAGTGTTAGCTTTTGCATCAGGAGAACTGTAGGAAACCCATCCTGCTGCTGCACTGCCCCCTCCACTTAAAGAAATAGTGTTTTCTTTAAATGTTGCTGGATGACATTGCAGAACAGTGAGACTGGACATGTGTGTGCTCCCTTGGTGAGGGATGATCACTAGGGTGTGACTTCAGGCTTCTGAGATAGCTGAGGAGGTTTGTTTTCTTGGGCACAGAAACGCTTCTGGAGTTTTCAGGGCTTTTCAACTCTGTGCCAAATTTGGTTGCTGATGAGCAGTGAAATAATTCAACTGAGTTGTGATTAAATAAATAAAAAGACAGGGAGGAAATCAAACTGTACCTTAAAAGGGAGGCAACTACAATGAGATGTATATCACACAGTCTAAATGATTGGGATGGTGTGATAAAATATTCACAGAGCCTCTTCAAGTACATGTTCTGTAATATACATTTTAAAATAACATTGGGTGTTATTGGCTGAAAGCAATTTATCATTCACAGTGAATTTTAGATATAGCTTTGCTCTTGCATTGAGCTAGTGCTCAGTTTATTCCTTTTATATGGGGTGTTTTGTAATATTCTCCTGAATTAAATTAGCATTGCTGTTGGATACTTTGAAGCCAATTTGTGTCTGTGGCTTTTGATTATTTTATCTTTTTTTGGGGGTGGGTGGAGGAGGCGAGGGGAGTCATGAGAGCTGAGTCTTTGAATGGGTCCTTCCCTCCAAAGCAGAGCGCTCTGCTATTCTGAAGCACTGGCTCAAGGAAACTGGCTTTGCAGTCGCTGCTGTTCCTGTCAAGGCAAGTGTTGTACACAATATATGAAGTGTAGCGTAAATAATTTAACTAGCTTTTGAACATGGAAATAGCAACATGATAAAGTAGCAAAACATAACAGGTTTCCAACCAAACATCACTGACTAGTTAGCCTAGCTAAAACAAACGGATTTTTTTTTTTTCTCAAGTGAAACTGACTTAAATGCAAGGGAAAGACCGCAGGAATCAGATGAACAGCACCCTGGTTATTTGCAGTCACAGTAACTTCCCCATGGACAGTCGAGCTGGGGCTGTGCCCTTGGGTTGCAGTTGGGTGTGTGTGATGGGGGAGAGTTACTGGTGTCTGTGGCAACATCCCTGTTTGACCAAGGTGGGATGTTTCTGCGTGGTGATTGCACAACGCTGAGGTCTTGCTGACCTCAAGGCACCCCAGATCTGCTCATTCACCTGCAAAATTTATGGAAAATGTTTTTTTTTTTTCTGGAAATATACAGAGTAATTTTATATCCCTGCCAAGTAATATTGCTCCAGATAAATGAGTTGCTTGTGGTGCAGGCACTCTGTAGTCTACACCTCTATTTCCAGTAGCATGCAGGCAGTCAAGTTTTAGAAGTCCTGATGCTGTCAGACCAATTTTCTTAAATCTAATTTCTGACTAAACCTGCAGGACTGACCCTTGTGAGAGTTTGTGCGTGCCTGAGGAGGGAGGCTGATGGCAGCGTGTGCCCAGAAATGCTGAGCTCCTTTTCTGAAGCAGAAGGGCAAGGGGCAGCCCTTGCAGAGTGGGGTTCTACTGAAGAGCTCTTGGTTGAATTGTTCTGTATTATCCAAAAAAAGCCTTAGGCACAAGATGATCTCTTCTTGCACGTCTTATTTTAGGCAGCAGCAGCAGTGTGTACAGAAGGCAAATTTACTATTGGAACTATCAATAAAACATAGTTTGTCTGTTAAATTAGTAATTGTGAAAAAAGCTCCCAAGGTTTTTATCCCCACTTTTTTTCCCTTTTTTAATTATTACAAAGCCAGTTTTAAATCTCACCGTAGGTGGAAATGTGCCCTCCCAAGACTGTTGGTGCTTAAGAATCTGCAGGTTACCTGGGAGCCTTATTGTTGGCCAGAGGTGTCAGGGGAGGTCTGAACTAAAACTTAATAATTATTAAGCTAAATGGGTCCAAGTACAATTTTGGGCTTGTTCAATCAGAAGTGCCCTTTGGGGTGGAGGAAGCCAGCTGAGGAGCACTCAGTGTTGGGGGGGGTTGGGAGGCACAAAAGTGGGTAGTGCTGATATTTTCATCTATTTTTGTTCACTGTTGTGATGACAGAACTGGGAGCAGTTTTGTGCTCTGCTGGCTTATGCATTTCTGTGATTTGAGGCTGAAACTCCTTTATTTTAAAGCTCATTTTCAATGTGGTTCCTTCTCTTTTTCTTTGGAAAAAAAGAAAAATGTTATGACTTTTTTTGAAGCAGCATCTTCTGGGACTGGTTAAGAATGGGGGAGAGTTATAAAAATGATGATACTTTAAATATGTTTTCCAGTTTTATTTTTTTTCTCATTCTGAAGTTTATTTTAATACTTTGGAACTTATTTTTAACTCCTGGAAAACTTTGCCTAGAGACTTGATTTGTTTTGTTTGGCTGGGCTTACTGAGAATAAGGATGTCTGCGTGTACTTTGGAGGGAAATACGAGAATTGAAGACCTGTTTTGGTGTGTAAAAATTATTGTTTATAATTTAAATGATTAGAAATGGAACTAGGGTTGTTTCTGGCTCAGTTTGCTCGAGACAAATGAGCTGAGGGAAAAGGAAGTATGCAGGAGAGGCACCTGGGAAGAAAAATGGGGCATGGAAGGGCTGTAGGAAAAGTGATTCAGGAATGGTATCATGGAAACATGGACCTTAGGAAGATGTCAGGTGGGTATGTCATCCTCCCCTTCATGTATGTGCTGTTCGATTAAATTTTCTTTGTTAAAACTGCTGAATATGAAGCACAGCAGAAACAAACAGTGCAGCAGTGGGTGGGTCTGCTCATCTCACACTGTCACACCTTAGGCCTGGTTCAGCAGTGAAGGTCTTGGAATCCTGTTGTGGTCATTGACCTATTGGCACACAAAACCTGAGAGCAGCAGGTTTGCATAGTGCCCTCTGACCTGGTGCCTGCAAGAATGGTATTTGTGGTGGGGCGAGACGTTGGTGCCTTTTACTCCTGACATCCAGCATGACCCCCGGCTTTGGGCATGGTTAGTTTGGAATGCACTGGGTGTCTCTTAGCTTGCTGCAGTTAAACTGTTATAAGGCCTTGAGGAAACTGTTGCTTCTCATCAACAGGTGTTTTTGGATGACTGGAGGAGCAAAAGTACCTTATTCTATGCCAATTCTAGGTCTAATCAGAGGTACATCTTGAGTAGCAGGTAGATATGTGTTGCAGGTGCATCTTTCTGACATCACCTCTGTCATACAATGCGTTGGAAACACAGAAGAAAATTACTTTGGGCTAGGGTTTTGTGATTTCTTTCACTCTTCGTGCTGCCACAAGTACTGGGAGAGGACTGTGGGTTTAGTGGTGTTTAAAGTTAGATAACTGATTATTGCAGCTGCCAATGGAATGCAGAGTAACCCCAAGTTGATCCTTCAGTTTGGCGGTTCCACCATGTACCTCTCACATCAGGCCAGATTCAGACAGACCCTGCCTTGGTTGCTGTGTCTGCAGCAGCTTTTAGTGGCAATGAGAACAAGCAGTTAAAACTCACCAGGTACTCAGGAGAAGCTCCTCTACCTTTTGCTTGACCAGCATGACCTTGTTATAACTAGTCCTGCAGGACTCAGCCAATATTGGGTTGACTTTCTGCTACAGCAGAAACTTCAGGAATCATATTGATTTGGTCCAATATATTAGATGTGTATTTGTTTGCCAGCAAAGACATACAGAAATACTAGTGCTGTGTTTTAATACAAACTCAGCTGTTTGCTGATCAGAAGTGACTATTTAAATTGACCAATCTCCCTCACCCTGGCTGGAGATCAAGGGATCAGCACTTAATTTCATTCCTTGAATAAAGATTTTTATATATATATATATCTCCACATGGAAATATCAGAACATGAAAGGTTAAATCAATATGGAGTTTTACATTGCTTAAAGGGCATTTGCATCAAAGCAGCCATGAATGCTATTCACTTGTTTAATGAATTTTTTATGCTTATTTAATGAATTTCACAAAGGTGTTTTTCATAAAATGGATAAGGACTTCCAGTTTTATGAAATAATAAAAATGGAACTGAAGTTATGAAATGAGCAATCTCATTAGTTAGGCATGATATATTCATATGAAAGTGTACATGTTTCTGAATTATTGCAAGCAGCTCTATTGCTCAAACTGTAACTCGTTATAATAGTATTGCAAATATGTCTTTAGTTAAGATATCAAAAATGACAGAAAGAAAATAGATTTTGATTGTTAATAATGATTTAATTAATAGTTATTTTATTTAGCATACTATAGATGTCCTTCTTTTGAAAATGGGTGCTTGCATTCTTCATTGGTAATTTGTTAGTGAAATGCAGCACTGTTCTAGCCCCTTTTTCTAGAATTCTGGCTTTATTTTGTGATTGAGAAGCTTTACTCTTTATTATCCTGATGAGCAGAGGAAACTTTCATGATGGTTAGCCAATAGTACGAATGTACCTGATTTTGTACTTTAATAATCTGTGATCTAATGTATTTTTGGAATTGCATCATCTTGCTAAAAGTCCTGAACCTGATGGCACTTCAGGAGTGAGAGGAGATTGTGTGAGCATCTCTTGCTTAAATAACTTGTCTGGTTGACTGTGCACTGCAGTGGTTTTTTGCTGGTGGGATTTCATGCTCCTTTCTAGTAAGAACTGCAGCAGGGCTGCTGCTTGGCCTCCAGTTTGGAAAGGACAGATGTTTGTAGTCATTCTGTCTTTTTGAGTTGTGTTTGAAATCTGCTGTCCTGATTTTGAGCACGTAGTGTTACCTTTGATGAGGTTGCTCATGGTAAACTACCTGCCTGGGCCAAAGCATTGCTCTG
Organism: Grallaria varia; assembly: GCA_013396735.1. NCBI lineage: Eukaryota > Metazoa > Chordata > Aves > Passeriformes > Formicariidae > Grallaria > Grallaria varia. The sequence goes on along the minus strand of VWZG01011717.1, from coordinate 1,417,061 downwards.
TGCTGACTGATTGCCATCAGCTTCCGTGTGTTTCCAGGCTCTCTGGCCATGTGGGTCCCACCACACAGTTAGGAAATGTATCCCAGCTCCATTCACCAGCCTGGGTATTTGCATTGCACAAGGGGTATGGATGATACCAAGTGCTTCCTTTATCCCTTCTCTCTCCCACTTTGGGTATTGCAGCCAAGCTTTCCATTTCTTCTCTGCTGTTTTGGAATGACTTATCAGTGCATTATCCAAAACATGCCATAAACAGAGTATTGTAACTGCGTGCGGTGAAGCAGCTCCAAGCAGAGTAAAGGAATGGCCCTGTCCAGCCCTGCTGGTTCACAACCCTCATGCTCTGCCAAGGCAGCAGGCAAAAATACTGCAGTAATAAGAGAGAAAGTGGGACTTTCAAAATTAATGATCTTGCCTTATTAGACATCCCCTGTGCTATTCTCATAAGTAATCTTGTTAAATACGTGCATTAAGACACAACAAGGCAGGGCAATGTGGTAGGATAATGGTCCATCATCAGTGGTTATTAGAGGAAAAGGAGAAATGAAAGGCCTTTTCACCCATGAAGTGTCATTATCCCCCTCTCTGGCAAGCTTTGAAGTGTGCAATTAGCCAAATAAGATACTTAGAGAAAAAAAAGGTAGCATTTACATCTGCTTCTGCCCTGTGCCCTCCTGCAGGGTGTTCAGGTGCTGCCAGAGCTGGTGCTGTGGCTGTGCCACAGCAGAGCAACTCCACCTGCCTGGCCCTGCAGTGGGGCTGGAGTTGGGGGGCTGCTCTCTGAGCAGAGCACTTACTGCTGGAAGCTTGTGCTGCTGTACCTGCCCCACGGGCACAGCTTGTCCAGGCTGGATTCGGGAGGGTTATGCCCAGTGCAGTATTTGTCTCTGCTGTACATCAAGCATGTCAATATTGGTTTATTATTAGAAGTTAATGCAGAGGTAGTGTCACTCGTGGAGGGGCACAAGTAGTCCAGTACCTCTGAGACGTGGAAGCTGCTGGGCTATGCAGAGCTTGGAGAGTCTCACCCTCTCTCTTTCCAGGGCTGGGCCCTCTTCAGTCTTCACAGGCTCTGTCTTTGCAAAGGGGAGGCAAGGCAGTGTTTTGGCCCTGAAGGCAAGTGCATTTTACACACGCAGTGGAAGACAGGCATGGTTAGGTGATTCCTCCCTGTGTCACAGAGCAAGTCTGTCTTTGAGCTGGCCTCAAGTGAGGACTCCTGAGGCCATGGCAGCAGCTTGACTGATGCTCTGGGTTTGGAGCTGAGGCTCAGGAACCATCCTGGAGCTCAACTGCCTCATTGCAGTGCACCAACCGTGGGCAGCAGTGCCTGGGAGTTTCATAGTGTGGCACCAGATTTAATAACCAGCTGGTATTTAATTTGTGGTGCGAAATAACATCTGTTATTATATCTAACATAAATATTTACTTGAGAGATTCAGCTGAAAAGAAAACATTTGCTTGCCTTCAAAGCCTATCAATTTCTCATCTGTGGTTGACAAAGAAAGCTTTGAGTGCTTAAATTCATTTCTAGAAATTAAATTAAAATTTTCAACACTGAAGTTTCTGTGATTCCAGACACTTTTCCTTTCTTTTTATTGTGTTTGACAGCAAGTAGACTCTCAAGGTAAGTGGTGGAGTGTAGTCCTATGTAAATGTAAAGCATAAAATGAAAACTGGGGGGAAGAAAAACATTTAAGGTAGGAAATTAGAACAGTTATTGAGTTCCACACTATGGTTAATGAGTGTGCAGAAAGAAAACATCTTCTTGGCCTGGTGAGCTGGAGCATTACAACTGTTGCAACACTTCTTCTGTTTTTAGAAGGAAATAAGTAATAACCCCGACACATGGGAAGTCTTCAGTTTGCATTTTTTAATGCCTCAGGGGAGTGCAGTGTTTCTGGTTTAGAATCTGTTAAAATTTTATTTAAAAGGCAGGTTTTGTTCTGAAACCAAAACAAAAATTAACATATTAAACATATCTGTAGGTCAGGAGTGTATGGGAGAGGGCTTGGCTGCTTTACCAGGACATGGATTTTTGAGTTGCTCAGCTGAGGTTATAGGCTGTGGAGGGAAGACTGAAAATTACTGTCCCTTACTGAAATAGGTTCAGTGTATTTGGGATTTATGCTGTTGCCCTGAGTATAATTAAAAGCAGCCTGTAATGGCACCACAGTGGAGGGGGCTGGTGCACAGGTTCGCAGTTTTGGGGGACTTTGGCATCCTGTCAGGAAGGGGAAGCTGGGATGTGATGGTGCTGCCCAGGTGAACCCTCTCACCATTCACTGACTGCAGCTGGAGGTCATAAATGTTACCCCTCTGTCTGGGGGGGAGGAGAAGACGTGTCTAAAGCTTGTTGGAGACGTGGTGTAGCATCTCATTCAGTCTTCTATCCACTCTGCTGCTAAACATATACTCCCCTCACTGTTACACTTTAACTGGGCTTTTCTTGTGTGCTGTTGGTAGTAAAATATCTGGACTGAACTGTTTTATGCTGAACTGAGTCATGAGATAAATCAAGCAATTCTGTTTTTAAGATACGTGGCACAATGTTGAGCTGTTGAAAAGCATCTGAAATGTCTGTGAATGCCCCCTGTGGTTACGGAAAAGGTGTAGGGCTGCTTTGCCTGAATTAATAAATGCTGCTTCCCCCCAGGCTGGTTTGCTGTATGAGGTATCTTTCTAGCACAGCTGTGCGGCTTCTAGTACCTCATTGAACACCTTGAGACACAGTGTATAGTTTTGTATCCTGCATTGTGCAGTTCAGGAATACTCTTGCATGCTTCATGTTCTATTTAAAAATCCCTGGTTGAAGTATTTTCATCTGATGCTGTTACTGAGCAAGCTGTGGGAAGGTACAAGCAAGTTGATCAATATTTTATCCTTTCTAGCTAATAAGTTCATTGTTACTGACACAATGTGGCTGGCTTCCTTCAGTCTGACAAATAACATCTCAAACCAAAGTAATTTGAGTTCTTTTAATGATGTAGTTATTGGGAAACATCTTGGGGCCAGGCTGGAGTTCATGGCTCAATGTGGAGAGTTGAGGTTCAGATTTGACTGGGTCTAACTAATGTGGGACAGGGCAGGGACCCTCAGTCTGGTCGCTTTCTTGGGCAGAGAGGACCCAGGTTGTGAGTTTGGGTGTTCATGTGCTGAGGGAGTGATTCCTGAGCCTGCCTGCACTCCTTCACCCATCTTTTCTCCTTTGGCCAGAAATGTCACCAATTTCACTTGGGTCCCGCATCTCAAGGGTTGGCTGACACTGTTAACATTCTGCAAAACAGGCAGTTGTGCCCAGCTGCCATCAGCCCCTGTCCCCTTCCTTTACAACCTGCTCTGACCAAGTTTTCCACTTGGGCAGGAGCAGTAAGGCTTTGTTTCTTGCTGCCCTGAATGGCTGGGAGCAATTGTGTTGGTGACCTATCCCTTGCTACCTTTCAAATTTAAAAGCTGCTCTGAAGTTTGTATTACCTTTTTAGTTTCCCAGAGATATGTGGAGCTTAAAATTAAATGGTTCAAATCTGGATCAAGATTAAATAATTTAGGTCAGGGCATAGTCTCAGATGCCCTTCAGGAAACACAGTCAGTGGTTAACCTAATCAGCTCCTGTAATTCTACTGAAGTCAGCTGAAACAGCATTTCTCCAGTAGAAGGAAACCTGAAGCTTAATAGCAAGCATTCTGATTTTAAACTCTGCTGAATAGTTTTGGCTCTGGTAGTCTCAGCAAAACCCAGAAGCAGTGTCAGGACATGGGTTAGTGCTGGTGCTCAGCAGCTGGATCCTGTTGATTTGTATGTGTTGTGATGCCTCTTGCTTAATATCATGGAGTAATTAAGGGTGATTCTTTGGGTTAGAGTAGTTTAGAAACGTATTGTGGACTTAAGTATACAGTTAGGTTTACAAACTAAAATAGAGACTACACTGAACCAAAAACTTCACTGGTTGTCAGTGAAGTTTGATTTTTATTTTTGTGTCTATACGTAACGTCTACATGTGCTTTTCAATACCTCCAGAATTTGCAGCCTTTCCTAGAAGAGACTGATCCATAAAAGCTTGTTCTCTATCAAACACAATGGCCTTGCTGACCTCCAGCCTGTGAAGGTGCTGGGGAAACCTGGGCAGGTACTGCATGAAATGGCAGCTCTTTGCCTGATGCTACCATTGTATTGGACTGAGTCCAAAAGCCTTAAGACACATCTGGAGGAGGTCACTGGAGGGTGTGGGCATTTACTCTCACTTGTGTCTTTAAACTCTGACTTGTCTTGTGATTTGATGATTGTTTTTCATATCATTCCCCATGCACCTCATGAAAAAATGAGTGGGAAAGGGCATAAACCAGCTCGTTTTGTGAGGCCAGGGTGACCCAGGCTCGATATGTAAGTGTGCTGCGGGCAGTCGGTGTCTCTCTGCCTCCTCCATGATCCCACTGCAGCCCCACAACCCCTCACCAAGGGGCGTTTGTGAAGAAGGTGTTTGTTTGGGTTTTTTTCCAGCTTGTGGTGAGCAAACTCCTGGTTGCATCCAGTGCAAAAGCAAAAGGAGAGTCTGCTGGGGCCCCAGATGTCAAGCTCTTGCTACGTAGTTCTCTGCTTGAGGGAGAGGCCAAGTGTTTGCAACTTTAGATGTAAAATGTAAAAGCACTTGGTTGTCACAAGCCATTAACTGTTTAAATGGTGACATCTCAGGAAATGCTTCATCGTAATCCTCCAAATGAAGAAATCTGAAGTGAACTTCAAACTGTTTGCTCGGTTTGAGTATCACATTACAGGGTCAGATGGTGAACTCAGAGTTGTGCCTACTCTCAAATTGGTTTAAACTGCAGTCACAGTTCAAGTCCTGAAAAATTAACTTTTACATTTTCTTTACTTTGCATGTAAAACATGAGAGCGATGCCTACATGGCAAAGCTTGTCCATCTGCTCTTCTCCAGCTGTTTTCCTGGAGACATCTTTTGCTCAGCAGCACTGTTAGTTTGCCTTTATCATGCGCTGGAGTTTGCTCTCCTCTTCCTGTGATCAGTGAGTAATGGGGAAAGCTGCACTGAAAGTCTGTGTTGTCTGCCTGGGATTTTGCTGCATCATCTATCTCTATTTCACACACATAAAAAAGAAAAGCTTGCATCTATGACAGTAGAATATATATAATAATCGATAAGCACTAAGGCAGAGAGTGGTTGTGAGCTTTTTGGTTTTGCTCTTCCGTAGTGTTCTAGTTGCTTGCTCTGTGAAGTGCTCCAGCAGAATGTTTATGGTATGTGAGGACTGGCAATCACAGCCTGCCAAGGTGGCCAGTAAAAACAGCTTTGTAGTCACCCTGATATGAAACTGGTCCTCTAAAAGGAGGATGAAGACTGAAATTAGTGTTGTGTGGAACAAAGTTTATTCAACTGTCATGCTCAAAGGTCCTATTAAGCTGTCAGCTTGGTCTGCTTTGTCCTTGATTTTGTTCCACTGAAATTGAACGTGGTTTCAGTTCTCAAAGCTGAACGCTTCCAAAATGACCTCTGTCTCCACCCAGGTTAATGCCCTTCAGAAAGAGGGTTTTGGGGTTTTTTTGTTACTTCAAGATGTCATGATTTTTTTTTCTGGTCAGGAGTCCTTTATTCCTTGTTTATTTTTCTTTTCAACATTATGGTCCGTATTCATGCCTGTGTAAATCTATGGTGCTAATTTGCCTCCAAGAGGGTGTTTTTGGCTGGTGAGTTGATAGCTATGCAGAGTGTTGGCTGTCCCTAGTGTTATTCAAATTAAATCCAGGCCTGGGTGAGAGTATTTGCAGATGAATTGATATGAATCCTTGTGAAGAAAGCACAGATAGTGGTAGACCTGACAGTGGATTTAATGATGGTGGTAGCAATAAGAAATTATGATTACTGGTGATCAGGGCTAGACTTCGTTTTTTAAATAACATCTGTTTACTTCTTGTAAAAACTCCTACTACTTGTTTTGATACAGGAAAAACATTGTATTTCCATTAAAGAATGTAATTTGAATATTTTTCTTCATTTCCATTTTATTCCTTTCTGATTCACTTCAGAGTAACAATTATTGATGTTTGCTTGTTAGATTGCTTCCCAAGCTGTTGTGGCCTTTTTGTTTCTTGAAGAGTATTTTGGTCCTGATGTGGGCAGAAACAAGGCTTCTTAGCAGCTAGTGCAGCCCCCACTTGTGCTGTAGGTATTATTCCTCCTGCTGCTTATTTGCCTGTGCCACAGCACCCTTCTTGGGCTGAGCCTCTTGTAATCCATCTTCATGGGCTGAAGGCCCCCTTAAAAATGGGGAGATGGGAGACCATCACCTCTTACAAGACTAGTAATAGCATTAAGTGATCTGTAATTGATGTGTGTGGATCATCTGCTTTTGCTTGTTTTAATGCTGGAGACCAAGGGATGGGCAAAGGGATAAAGAGAAGTATGAATTAAGAGGGCTTGCCTTAAATTTGTCAATCCCTTGTTCAACATCTGCATGTTGTTTTGTTTTCTTCCCTGCCACTTTAGAGAGTGCTGGATCAGTGAGGAACAGATAGTTCAGTTCTTAAAGCAGTGCTTCTGTAACTATACACAGTTGGGGAATGTGCTTCTGGTGGATTTGTTCCATGCAATGCAAGGGAAGGATTCATGAGTACATAAAATAACAGCCTAATCAAAGAAATAAACAAGAACAAGTCTGTAATCTTCACAAAATTGGGGGGGGGGGGGGGGGGAAGTGCTTCTGATGGACTTGCTCCTACTGTTTTCTTTGTAGCTGTTTCCAGAGCTCAGACCATCTGTTCCTTGTTGTAGGTTGTTAAGTGAAATGTGCTGCCAATACAAATAGCTCTGCTTGATGTTTGTTTGCATAAATTGTTTTGAAAGCTTCATGACGAATTTTAAGGATTACTTACAGGGGTAGGACTCTGTGGAGGAGGAAATATAAATTTGATGATGCATGTTGGAATCCATTAATTTGTTTGGAATTTATTATAAAAGTGAACATCCGATGTGTTTGTTGGAGGGGAAGGAAACAATTTCAGCTTGAGCCCAGAAGGTTATGGTGACAATATGGTGACTTGGTCACATCACAGTAAACGTGATCAATCTGCCTTCACATCTTTCTAAGCTCAGTTGTGTTTGCTTGTCCAAACAAGCTCTCTTCAGTATATCTAATCCACAAAATTTCAAAAAGGGAAATCAGTTTGGTTTTTGTCACCCACCCTCTTTGCTGTTGGACAGTTGTGTGGGATCAGTGGTCTTGGAATGAGTGACAGGGGTAAATGAGGTGAGTGGAGGGGAGTCCTACTTGGCTGCTGTTGATTATTGAGTGCACTGTGACTTGGGATCTGTGCTGGTGGTATGCTATGTGTGCAATAGCACATGGGGTGATAACTCCTGATCCCCAAAACTGGTGATCCGAAGGCTGAAAGATGGAGGAATTGTGCCTGAGAGAGGGGGTTTGATTAAAGCCATCTAAGTCAGTGTCAGAGCTTGTGTAGCCAGTCTTCTTCAGTGGGGTGGTGCTGCCTGATAGGGAGATGTTTGCAAGCAGTGGGCTTGAAGTAGCTTATGCAGAAGCAACTCTTTTTTCCTTGGAGTTGTGTACCTCCTCTTAATGGAGATTTAATTCTGGTGACTTACCTTTAGCCTGGCTGTTTGGAAACTTCAGCTAGTTGAAAATCAGATGTTACCTTCCTTGCCACCAAAACTTTGGATCTGGATTTTGAATTGCTGAGCAGTCAGAGGTTTCCCCTGTCCCCCTGAAACTGTACATTACAAACCTAACCGCACATACGCACACGCACATGCTCTTTAGCTGCTCATCACAGCTTTGCAGTGGTAATTCTCTGGTTTTAAGTGAATTGACCTGGCTGCTTTCATCTTCAGGTAATGCAGCCCCAGTTTATAATTCAGACCAGGAGCTTATGGAGATTTAGAAAGAGGCCCAGAGCTTTGCTTTACTGTGCCAGTTAAAGCATTTATACTGATGACAGTTAAATTGTTGAGGGCTCTGTTATTCATTTACATCACAGACACTAAGGTCCTCTGACGACCTACTGCAAATGTAAGCCAGATGTACCTAAACATATCTATTGTACATTTTACTTCATTTCAAACACTTCTCCTGACTTTCAACTCAAACCTTCTGTCTGTCTTGTCATGCTACAGTATTTAATGATATTTTATTGCATTAGTTCACAAAACCCTTGAGTTTTTCAGTTGTCCTAAGCTAATGGACTGGATCTGTACCCATTTGCTAATACAAGATCTTTTTTAGTAGGTAGCAGAGCTATTAAACATAAATCAAGGTTTCCGATAAAATATTAGGTTTCTGCTGCATCTTACAAAAAGATAGTCTGCAGTTTTACCTGATGATTATATCTTACGAGCTATAGTTAAAGCATGTTTGGGGATTTACTGCATTCCATACCTAGTAATTTCATACAAATCCATGATGATTATTTTGTATGTTCCTTTCATTTAGCTCATAAAAGAAACCACATAGTTTGCTTGCTGTAGAAATAAGAGCCATCCACTATTATTTCCTTTGGAAGGATGCACTGAGAACATATTTTTTAATAAAAAGGCATTTTTTCATTACTTAACCTGTGTATCAAAAATCAGGCAGTAAGGAGATATCCTGCCTTAATAAGGCAGAACTAGACAGGCTTGCTACAGGGAGAAAAGCAACATTTTGTCATAACACTCAAATCTTTCTGTATTCTTTTGATAAATATGATAAAGTAGTATAAGCTTTGCAAGAGATTTATCCTTTTATTGTCATACCTTCATGAGTGAACAGGTGTCCCCATTCACCTTTGGAGCAGGGACTCTTCCTTTTGGAAGACAAAGGTTGATTGTTTGGCATGTTCTCTGGTTCCAGCTGTGGAAAACGCTTGAGCAGAGACTTTGGCTTAACATTGGTTTTGGTACATCCTTCCAAAGTGTCTCCACTCCCTGCTGCTACTTTTAAGTACATGCACACATCCTTTTGAAGCAAATGTGATAGTGGTTAGGCTGTCCTGAAGTATTGCCCTTGATAGGGAAGCGCTGAAGGAAACCATTTGGAGCACATGCTTTCTCAGTGGGGATATAACTGCACTGTTACTTGTACTACAGCAAGCCAAGAAACGCGCGACACAACTTGGTCTCGTTTTTACTCATGTAGATCTGGAGGAATTTTACAACAACGTTTTGGAGTTGGTTTAGAAATACATATTGTGAAACAAAGCACAGTGTGGCTTGTTTCTCGGTCAGAAGGTAAATACAGTCAATTGGAGCTGGTTGGAAACTTCACACAAAAGGTTTCTTTGGAAATGCTGTTGCAACGAAACCAAGCTTTTGTGAAAGTGGATCTGAGTGTGTCTTGGATCTCAAACAAGGAAGGGAACAAAATGGGGCTGTTCACTCAAAATAGCTGCAATATTGTCCCCTGGGATGTGGGAGTCCTGGGTTCGTGTTCCCTCTGTGGAACTCAGGAAAATCTAGTCCCTCACAACTCAGGCTTGTGGTTATTCTTGCGGTTACAATGGGGTGGCTCTGTCCCATTTGGGGATGGAAGGATGAAATGTTTTGAAGCTTTGTACTGGAATGCAGTACAGAAAGGGAACCAGCTCCGAAGTCTCAGCAATTTCCTTGTGAAACAGGGTTCTTGGTTGTAGCTTGTACTGCGAGTGTTCTTTTCCTCAAGCTTGAGTTTACCCTGGTTCTGGGGCAATGGACCCAGCAGCACAACTTCTGTGGTCCCCTGCTGTAGCATTATCTATCCTGTTCCTCAACCGTGCAGTACGTGAAAAGGAAGATGCCAGAGAGTGCATCTGTGGTGCTATTGCAAAGGAGCAAGAAGACTATTCAACTTCTATACAGGTTTCATGAACTTGTTTTGCAGACAAAGTTTGGTCTGATTTTAGTTGGTTAGGTTTTTGAGTAAGCTTGCAAATGCATTTACATGGTGATGGGGCTCAGGCTCGTGGTATCAGATGCCTTTATGCTGGGTGATAACACCAGTGACCTTAGAGACTCTGTTTCTCCAAAGCAAAACAATGTTAACTGTTGACTGTACACTATCACTTGAAATACAGTGCTGTTTAAACACATAGGACTTGTCATCCTGTATCCCTGAAAACACAGAAGCAAGCGTTGGTGTAGTTGTTGGTTGGTGGATACATTTGGTTTTTCTTTTGAAATGTCCCCAAATGAAAAAAAGAAAGAAAAAAAAATCCAAACCCAAAAACCTAAACCACATCTAAGCTTCATAAGTAAACCACTGGAAATTACATGGCCAGGAATGTGATCACCTTTATGAGAATTTAGGAGACAAAATAAGTTACAGCTGAAGTTTGCTCAGGCTGTTGCTGTTAAACTGTGCTGCTGTCTGCAGGTGAGGCTCAGAGTTGGCAATTCAAGGTGTCTCCTACAGCCTCAGGAGTCCTGGAGGGAGATGCTGAGTTGGGGGCCATTGCGTGGGCTCTGGGGATGACCCCAGCTCTCCACTGGATGTCAGTGTTCCCCAGGAATGCAGCTGCCAGAGCATTTATCTGGCAGTTAAAAAA
>VWZG01011717.1:1373206-1406508 GCA_013396735.1 Grallaria varia | reverse complement strand
AAAAAAGGGGGGGGGGTTTAGAAAGACTAAAGAAAATTAAAGTACAAAGTAACGTTGACTCTTTAGAAAACTCATTTGGAAACAAGTTTTGTGACTGTTCAGCTTCAATTATAAGGCAAACCTTGACAGAAAGATCATGTTTACACTAAAATACATCTTACACAACTTCCGGGCTCATGTGCCAAAAAGAGTTGGATTTAGTTTCAGAAAAAACAAATGAACATTCTTCACTCATCTCCCCACAGTCTTGATATTTTGATATGCTGCAAAGTGAGGGATTCTGTTTTTGTCGCTGACAGTTTTTCTTTTTTCAATTGCCACAAAAAAATGTTTTTTTCAAATCAGTGAAAGCATGAGCATGTCACTAAATGATTGATTGCTTGCTGGGTTTCAGCCTTTGATAATTAAGCTTAACACAATGTCTCCTCTTGACTAGAGAATGGTATTGTGCCAAATTCAAAAGACACATGAAAAATTGAAATCAGAAAATAAAAACCTTTTAAAAACCAACTGTTCCCATCTGTTGTGCAGTTCAGAAGGGAGCGTAACAGTGGAAGAGACACAGAGCACACGGAACAGTAGGAGGAAGAGTGGTGAGCTTCTTTGCAGGCTCCACCTTCCACCCTTACAGAAAATGCCTTCATGTCAGGTTCTCGTTTCTTGAAGATCTCTGGTGTGGGGGTTTTTTAGTGTGTTGGTTGGGTTTTTAACACTAAAATGGACTCATAACAAATTTTTCTGAACAACCGGGTGGGATTTGTAGCATGTGTCCAGCTGTATCTGTACACACTCAATGGCAATGTGTTGAGTGTGCAGTCCTGTGTCTTAGTTGGAACGTGTTGTTTCAGACAAAAGAGCAGATTTCTGAATGGAAGTCCAGAAGGTGTTTTTGGTCATGATGTAGGGTACATTGGAGGGCTCTCTCTCACCAATTCAGGGAAAACACACCCCGAGTCCTGAAGGGCTCTTTCATCTTGAGTTTGCTCAGCAATATTAACAAACCTTGTATTTGTTGGCAGAACTGACTGCACCCAGCCTTTTACAAGGTTAGTTCCTTTAGTCAGGCTTCCAAGTTTAGGCCGAAGAATTTAGGCTAAAAAAAAAAGAGGCAAATGTGTGAGAGCCCTGGCTGACCTGAAGCAGCAGAGCACCATGATGAGTGTCCTGGTACTTTGGGCTAAGATGTCTTGCCCTATAAGTCTCAATAGAATAACAGAACTCCAGGATTAGGGTTTGGTGTCACCAAAACCTGAAGATAGGAGTCCCCAGGCATCTCCTGGGAAGCTTTATTTGATACAGACTTTTGGCCTGATATTTAGCCCAGTTTATTCAGTCAACCCAAACTAAGCATGTCCTCTTTGGCGTTACAGAGCCACTTGCAGAGGAATGAGCCTGTCTCCTGGGGACGGGAGTCACTAGCAGTGACAAACCAAGCCATGAACTGACTGTTCTGCATCTCTCCCATGAGAGAGGTGATGGGGTGTGCAGGGAGAGGCGCTGAGCAACTCTGAAAGCTGGGTAAAGTTTGGGACTGCCTGTCCCACGTGCCTGTGACTTTTCAGAGATGTTTGTCTACACCTGGAATAGACTCCTACCGTGATACTTAGCTGTGCATAATACAATGTGGAAGTAAAGCTGTGCTGGAGAAATGTGATGAACAGAGATCACATAACTTCGTGTGGAAGTGGCCTGTGCTTGACATGAAGCAGGGAGCCCAGATCATTAATTCTCTTTGTATTTGAGACTGTGTATGGGTCTGATTTACAAACTGGTTAAGGACATGAGAGAGAAAATCACCTTTCTCCAAAAGACACCTTCAAGTCCCTCTGAGACTGGTAGCCTAATCTGATTCAAGAAAGGGATACCCAAAATACTAGAAAAACTTGAGCGAAAATTTCTTTGGGACAAAATAATTGAGACTGCTACTTAGTATGAGAAGCCAGAAAGTGAGTAAACCATTTTCCTTTTGCAGCTAGTTGAAGGACAGACTTTTTTAGAAGCTCTGCAATCTCCTGAGGTCCTGGAAAGCTGAACCCAAGGGGTTGACTGAAACAACTCTGTAACATTGGGTTATTTTATACTATTGCTCAAGGTTGTTAGTGCTGTCCAAGCTAAGCTCCTATTTTGTCTTCTGTAAACTGTTGTGGACTGTCATATAAAAAGTGAAATGTCCGCTTCACACTTTTGTCCTCCCCTTTATTCATTGCCTTGTTTTTCAGCTTTAAACTGTCATAATATAGTGGATCAGGAGTTATGGTATTCAATGTCTCCCAAATGTAGGCAAGGAAACCTGCAAGTAAATGAGTTATTGTGCTAAGTTGATTTTTGACTAGTGAATAAAAGCAACTTCTGCATGTATGACCTATGACGAATTTCAGCAAAGGCCATGGTGCTAAAAGTAGGATCAGGAACACACAGTGGAGTTGAAGTCCATGCAGTCAGAGCTGTTTTGAGTTGCAGCAGGAAAGACTGAACCTTATGATGTTTAGGTAGGATGCAAAGTTATTTGATTTACTCACTCTAGAGCTAATCAAAGCTCTTAATCTTTTTGGTTCAGTTTTCATATGCAAGCAAAAGGAAAGCAAAACATAAGAAGCGAGATGCTTTCCTGTAGCTGTAGCAATGTAGTGTCTGACTGATGCTAAAGGTGTCTTCTGCTGATGACTAAAATGTTTTCTGAATTGGATACAGCTGGGGAGCTGCCTGACAGGAAGCTGAAAACTGTCTGTCCTGTGGTGCCTGTAGTCAAACATGCTGAGAATCTCCCCCCCCTCTTACCCTGACTTTTTTGAGGTGTCAAATACCTGTAAAGCCCTAAATGTGCCAGGCCCAAAGGGATATAAACCTCGTGACCTATGCTGTATTAATTGAATTCCAATACTAAGTTAAAGGAGCAGATAGACTGGTTGAGATGATCTGGTTGACTGCAGGGGTGGATGCAGCACCCTGCCTGCTGGGAAGCCAGGCTGCAGAAATCCCATCTAACTGACATCAATGGGAAATGGGCATCTGGGCTGCTAATTTTGTGTGTGATTCTTTGTAAAATGTAATCTCTACCATTCATTCCTACAGTGTGTTTTCTTTCCCTGTGACCACCACACAGTGTTTATTTGATCGTGCTGAGAACCCTCATCTTATCTGGTTTCTAACTTTTTCCTTTTGAAAGAGATAACAAAGGAAGGGGGGATCAGAACAGCAAGGGAGAGTGGTGTTGTGGATAAATATCCTATTTGCAACTGCACAGTTAGTCACAGTTGAATATTAAAGCTTCTGTTATTTTCAGCAGCAATGTGAGTCATTAAATTCTATATAATTTTTACTGTAGCTGTAGTTTTGGCTTTTTCTTGTACATGTAAGAAAGATATGGGAGTTGTTCCACACTAGGAGCTTTACTAATTTCAGGCAGTGACTATGGGAAGTAGAAACAAATAGGCTTAATTTCCTAGTGTCTTACAGGACTGTTAATGGTTAAGCATTGCCAAGAGACTGTGCTCTCTTCCTCTACCAGATCTTTCCCCTTCATCTAGAAGAACAACATTTTCACTTCACAGTCACTAGAAAAAAAAGTTACTTTGTAAGTGACCCTTGACTATATTGGCTCTTGCGGCTGACCCTGGGTTAAAGGATACCAAGATAGCTCAAGCCTGCTTTTTGTCAATGTTTCCACTCTACAGGAACTCCTGGAGATGCCGTGGTGGGAATCCAGTGATAAAACTGGAGCTCATTTCTCACTTACAGAAAGGAAAACAAAACTGAGGAAAGAATGCTTCCTGCTACTCTTTGGTCAGTCGATAAGCTTAATTGGCCAGGCCTGCCTGCTGTACATTGATTGTACCTACTAATAAAAGAGCTATTGATTGGCACTTTATTTAGCACTGGCTTGCATGGACTATAGTTTCAGCTAATGCTATTACTACATCAACCTTTTCCTGTTCCCCAGTTCTTTAGTGCAATAAATTATGTCAAATGCCACTAGTGTTTCCAATATTCTTGGACAGTTTTCTTTAGGTTTTTGACCTCCTTACTATGCAGTGTGTCATCTCTGGTATGTGTGAAGATGTCTAAGGGGGGATGCAGGAGGAATGTAAATGCTAACTTGTTACGGAAAAGTACTGAAATTGTTATACCTACACCTTATGTTTTCATTGGACCTCAGAAATCAAAGAAATTGATATTCCTTGACATCGATTTAATATGACGGATTAGTGAGCAGTGGTACCAGATTAATGGACACAAATGTCTCTGTCTGGAAACTTGTATTGTCTTTGTAACCTTACTACTACCTGTGGGGTCTCACTTCTTAAAGCCCAGAGCAGTGGTCCTGTGCCCATCGCAGGAGCAGCTGTGGGACCTTGTTGGTGAGAAGTGCTGCCCTGACTCTCAAGACAGAGGGACTTGGGGCTCAAGCAGGTAACTGGTATTTCAGATCTAGTTTTGATCCCCAGTCTGCCACAGATGGTCCCATTATTATGAATGAATAATATAATTTTCTGCATTCCATTAAAGTGAATGTGGCTAGAGCCTAGCACAAAGCCCTGCTTCAGCTGAGGTTTTACCTGTGCTGTCATAATACAGCTCCTTAATGTGTTTTATAAATAAAAAGTCTTGGACATCATTGAAAGCTCAGTAGAAATGAGCCAGAAGAGCTGGTCAGTAGTGGTAAGTAGTCTTCTCTTTTTCTGGATGACAATAGTCCAAAGAATTAAATAGTCAGAACATTCAGATTTTAAGTTGTGCACTAGTTTAGGAGTTTGGTCTTTATCTAAATTTCTTGACCAAGTTTCAGTCTTTGTGGCTGGATGGATGTTCTTCGTGTGGGCAATACTTAAAAGCACTAGTGAATAATGAAGTTAGTACCTAATTCTTTACCTCAAGTAGAACTTGCATTTATACTGCGATATATGAATATTACTTTGGAGAATCATTGATATATATTTATATATAAATATACTGACATCCACATTGCACTAAGACTCTCTTCTCCCTTTTGAGAGAGAAACAATGTATTTTCCTTCTATTAGTTGTGTGCACAGTTGAGAAGTGCAACGGATCTCTTGCAGTAATTTCAGCTGCCTCTTGCTCAGCACCCTCGCAGGGCAGCAGTGCAGTGGGGAGGGGATGGGGCTGCAGTTGCTTTAGGTCTCTTTAGCCCTGCTGGGCTGTCCCAAAGGGGTAAGGGCTGGTGCTGTGTGGCACAGTGGGAGACAGACTTGCTGGAAACTTAAAGCAGTTGTAGAAATTCTGCTGTGCCTGTGCACACTGTGACTTGAAGTGCTTTATAAATCTGAAAGCCTGGCTCCTTTTCACAGTGAGAAGGGAGACTCTTTAGGATTATCCCCAGCCAAACTGCAACTGCCTATTTCCAGCCCTGGAACAGCTAAAGCTGATCCTCAAATAAGGACTATAAAATATGAATGGGTACCGTGGCCAGCAATTTTAACAGGGTTGTAACGACTGCAGATAATGTGATGACCCTGTGCCCTGCCCCTGTATAAATGCTGGCGCTGGGATACACATAGGGAATGCTCTGAGAAATATCTGTAAGGACCCAGAACAAACTGGAATAAGATCTATACCAGGAGAGGTTGTATGGGCAACACAATATTAACCCCAAAATCAAGGCCACAAATGTAAACATAGGTCAGAAAATTAGTCTTCTGCTGTTAGTGGTCCTTCCTGCTGTTGTTTGGTTCCAAGCTTGGCCCCTGGAGGAAAGGTTCCATTCTTTAACTGGGGCAAGTTAAAAATCGGCAAGCTAAATCCATGATTATTTTTCAAGAAGCAAAATGCAGGTTTACAACTTGCATTCGGATATACCAGGGTGTGTTTGACAGGGCTTCATACCTTGCAGTGCTCCCAAGGCAAGTATTAATTGCCCCATAAAACACACTCTGTCATGTCTTGTGGCTCAACGTGTTACAGGTCTGTGCAAACTTGTTTTATAGCCCTAGCAGCCCACTATTGCTTCTGAGAAATGTTTTCCTTTTAATGGGGGAAAGAAAAACAACATTTAGAAATATTATAATGGTGACAAGGAAGAAGGAATGCTATAGAATTTCCATCGGCCTGAAAAGCTGTCACAGATTAAACACCTGTTATAAATGGGTGCACATATATTATTTTGTATTAAGGAGTCTTCTGTCTAGAGAACAAATCCATTTCTTCGGATGTGAGGCCCTGCCTGGTATCTGGGCCAAATGTTGCCTTAATTTGACTCAGGACAGATGCAGAAGAAGGCATGAGCAGCTGCAGCCACATCCCGTGGCTCAGCAGGGCTCTGGTGAAGCTGTGCTTGGTGCTCCAGAACATGCCGTGGGCTTCATGACCTCCTTGCATGTGAAAGCCACTTGCCGTGAATTTGACTCTTATTTACCCAAGATGTTTCCACAGTAATTATGGCAACTGGAAACAACAGAGTGGGCCTTTTGACTGGTGAGAGTTGTAGTTGTCCTTTCCAAGTCTTCCAGTTCCCACTCCCACACCTCCAGGAACAAGAATGACCAAGCAGATTACAGCCTACCCCCAAAGATTCACACCTGGAGTAGCTTCACTGGGGTCCAAAAGGATTGTTTCCAATGTCTATTCACAATCACGTGGCTCTGTGTGTGTGTGGGGCCAGGTTCCAAATGAGGGAGGGAGCATCCCTGTGCATACACGTGCTAGGGAGGTGTATAGGAGTGGTACCTGAGGGGGTGTTTGAGAATACATCCCCCCTAGTTTACGTGCCTGCAATGCAGAGCAAGCCCCTCTCTGTGCTGAAGAGGAAGAGATGCTCATCCCAATCACCTGGAAGATTGCCTTGGGCTTCCTACCTCAAAATTATTTCTGGGGTTGATTCTTTATGATCATAGTGAGTAAGCTCAGTTCCTTGCCCCATTCCTTCCTGGTTGCCTTTTAAATATTGATTGTGATCGTGCCCCAAGAAGGGGATTGGAACTTGCTGTTTCTCTTTTAAAGATAATTTTAGGCCATTCCACTGTGTGCAGTAAGTAGTTAATACTGGATTTTAGTACCTGCTGTGCTGTGAGCTATTACCTTTGTGATATGGGAGCATTTTATAGCCACTTTTTGCTCCATACCACTGGCAGAATGATTTTGTAACATGTATAGACGTTGAAGATTCAAACCTCAGATTTGTTGATGTGTTGCCCAGTATCTAGCACAGGCACCCAATTGAACTGTAATTTAGTTTTTCTTGGTTTGTGCTTTGCTAAATCTGGATGATTCTTCTGCTTTTAGCTCAGAAGTGAGGAAAGATCCAAAGATATTCAAGCGACAAGTCTCTGGCGAGGAGATCTGCTGAAGTTTACTCATTAAAGACTGCAAAATACAATTTTCCTCTACCAAACCTAAGATGAGGGTCTTGCCAAGGCTTGGGCTGGAATATTTGTGTTGCTGCCTGTGCTCTACAGTATGTGCAGCTTCTGTCTGTAAAAAATGCACAATATTTTCAGGCGCTGCTGCTACACAGTAGTTGAGCGGGAAATTCTTTTTATTTGCAAGTGGTGTGCAGTGGAATGATACTCTAATTTGTGAAAAAGTAAATATTACTTTTAGAAGAGTTAATTCTATTACGTATAAATATTTTTCATTTTAGAGTTATAAGATCTGTTGAAGTTAGAACCTAATTCATAAACGCTCTGATGATTTATGAAGCATTTCCTTTGTGTTCTCCTCAGGACACGCAAGGAATGTGCTTCCCCTGCCCATGTGAATTATCCCTCGTTAAATCCATTTTTTTGTGATTTATCAATCCTCTCTACCCTCACTTGCAGGCTAATGTATCTGAAAGCTACTGTGTGTAACAGTGCCTTAAATCAAGGGGAAGCAGGGAGGTTTGTTAAGTAGGTGAAGAAGTTGTTGAAGGGGCAGTTCTCCAAAGCACTGCTCGTGTCTGTGTCCTTGCTGCTGCCACGAGCTGCAGTGCTGGCAGAGCTCTGTGCGCCTGGTTCTTTGCTCTCTGGTGCTCAGCCCATTCCTGCTGCAGCCAAGGCAGTCCAGATCCACAGCCGGGAATGGAGGCTGAGCACAGGAACCGGTTTTGAGGGGATAGAAAAGGCATCTTTTGGATGATAAAGTAGAACCAAGAGAAAAAGGTTGAGGAGGAAGAAGATGCTTGTGCAGTTGAAGGCTGATAGTGTATGAAAATGGGCTCTTGCCTGTCAGAAACAACAGCAACTAAAACCAAAGCAAAAAAATCCCCCAACCAGAACATGTACTCGAATTGTGTGATTCCCATGGCTTCAAAGTGAGCCCACTCAAGGATCGTGGTGTGACATGTATTGTAGGAAATCCTAATCTTGTCATTTCAATGCACACAATGTCTGAGCCTTCAGGGGGAAAAAAAAAAAAAGCTTTATGATCCCAGATAGTTTAAGGTTTGTTTTCCTGGCTGAGTCTTGTCAGAAAACTCCCAGGTTGTGTTCATGGAGTGAACATTTCAGAGGCAGTGACTCCTTGTCTGATTAAAGCTCCAGGAGAGACCATAATTTCAAGATGGCATCTTGGGCAGAACACTGGAACATGAAGCATTCCAGGGGGTTTTTCTTGAGTACTGATAGAGCAATTTCTCTGGTAGAACCTGGGAAGATGTTCATGGTCAGCATGAGAACCTGAAATCTGATAAAAGTGAGACATTGAGAATTATCACCAGCAAGGCTGAGCTGGTGAGAAAAGATAGAGGGAGGGTTATTTTAGAAGGATTGAGGAAAAATAGGTCAGCTCCCATGGTAGGTCAACTGTGCTGTTATGCCCTGGCCATATAAGCTGCATCTGGAAGCCATGGGGCAGGTATAAAGCAGCTCATCAAGTTAAAGCTTTGGCCAAGTCTGCAACAATATAAAGAATTCTATTAGAACAATAAAGTGACTTGTTCAGTTTGGCACTGTTTGCCTTTTGACTGTGGTTATATTTGAACATATGAAGATACATAAAGTAAGCAGATACTTTTCTCTAGTAATACTATAACTTATCTATTAAGCAGTAAATAAGTAGTAGTAAATAATACCAATGTAATTTGCCTGGTAAATTATTGGAGGTGAAATTGTCTGTCACTTTCATAGTCCAGTGCAGCAATTGAGGCTGCAAAAAGCAAGTGGTGTTTGGATTAAGAATTAAGTTACCTTTGCTGACTAGATGGTACAGCCCCATAAACATAAATCTGTTCCTTCTCTTGCAAAGTGTGTCAAATAATATGGTGGCTGGTAGCTCAGATAAGACTTCTGATGGAGGGAAAAAACACCATTACAGAACCAGGAATATAGTGTAATAGTAGTGAATTGAAGTTGAATAGAATGAAGTAGTGAATTACAGGGAGTTTGTCATGAAGGGAAGGAAAAGGTGAGATTGAAATTAATTATTGCAACTTGGGAGTTGCAGCTTATTGCAGTGGTTTTGGAGATGGAATGAGTTAGTGTGTAACAGAAATCCTCACTCACAGAATGTCAGGAAAGGAACTTTACTTAGATAAACTTTTTTCAACTTCTATGTCCCTTCATTATTAACACCAAGTACCCAGATCTGTCCCATAATGATAATTCCCAAAAAGGTTTTCGTATCTGGAATTTGTGTAGGTGACTGCATGTGTGGATTATAAAATATTTTGGCATGAATTTGAGAAATGGGCTCTTGAATATAAATGGAGATTGGCAGAGGTTTGGTAGCCAAGTGTTCCTACAAAATTCATTCACTGGGGTAGGGGAAGTGAGTAGCCAGCAGATAATCATATGCTTATGAATGCAAACATTTATTGACTACTTTGAGACAACTCAACATTTAAATCACTAGTAGCATCTTTTAATATTGATTAAGGTAAATACTCCACTGATAGCATTAGTCAATATATATGTGTAAATCAACATGTGATGTTTTTACTGTATGTTTAATGTTTTTGAATTATGTGTTTCTGGTTCTGAAACTATGAACTGAAGGCTGGAAATCATTTTGGTCCTGACAAAAGGTGCTGCCTTTCTTAAAACATTTACATTTTAGGTAATTGGCTGCAGCACCTGACAGCAGCACTGTAGCCTGATTGAAGCCGTGTCCCAGCAGTGCCACCATAAACCACAGCACCCAGAGTTCATAACCAGGGCAGACTGGGAGGGGGGAAGGGAAGGCACAAAGTTTTTAAAGCTGAAATGTGATACATAGTCTGAGTAACTGGATCATTTTGGAAACATCTCTTTAAATAAATCACATCATGTTTAGGAGAATGGTTAGAAGACCAAAACTGGTCAGTCAGGGTAGCTTGATCTGTGCCAAATTAATGAATATCATACCATGTTCATGAATATTTAATAGATGGGAACTAATATAATTCACATGGCTTTGCTGCTTTTAACTCTCTGTACCACTTTCCACATTCTTGCCCAAAGCATCAGTGCCCCCACAGGGGAAGTATCACGTGTGTCATGTCACGCAGGGCTGTCACATACATTGCTTACCTAAATATCACACAAACTTATGATTACCCTGACAAACACCTTTCAGTACCTGTTCACTGAAGCAGGACATGGGTTTAGGCTGAGCCCAGGCTGTGTTTTGGCCCCTGCAGTACATGATTACTGTTGCTCCCAGATGCAGTTTGGTACTATCACTGGGGAAGGATAAGCTTCTACCAGAGAGTGAAACCTCTTTTCCCTGTTATTGATTCCTGAAAGAAGTTTCAACCTTCCTGTGAACAATCACAAGATATTACCAAAAGCCTTAAAATAGGCAAATATACCAAAGCACATAAGAATTTCAAACCGCAGGAAGTGCAGGGCAACTTGCCATTCATCTTTTACTATATGTTCATTGGCATATTCATATGATCTGACTCTCCATGGAATTGTAATTTGACGACACTAATGATTATCGAGGAATAATTTTTCCACTGGGGAGAAGAATGTAGCACAGCCAATTTGGGTGATGGCATAAGTGATTCAATGGTTTAAATACTAATAAAAATTGAAATATCTTCGTAGGGGTTAATTGAAGGGCTTTTTTTTTTTTTTCAAACCCACTTAGCTAAAAGTAATTAAAAAAGGGAGAAAAACCAACATAATTGAGGCTATTGATATTGGTTAGGGTTAAAAAATAAAAAATGCTGTGTCAGTTTCTGTCCTTGGAGAGCCTGCAGAACCCTCAGGCACCATATTCACAGTCATTTCAGGCAAGTAAATAACAAAACCAGAAGAATATCTTGGGCCATTGCCTGAAGTGGGGCTTAAAAATTATTAAGAAAAGACAAGAGCAATAAACAGTCCTTGCAGCTTTCCCTGAAGCAGGAAGACTGTCAGAAACAGCCTTTTAAAAATAATAAAAAAGAATTCCAGGATCTTCTGGGCATGAATGAGCTTAGCTCTGGTGATGTTTCAGTGACATACATCAAAGCATACCTTCAATGTGTAAATTTGCCTGACACATTTTTAAAGTCTCCATGGGGCATTTGCTGCTGTTATCAGTTAGACCTGAGAACCCTAATTATATTACATTTGGAATTTGATGGCCTGTTTTATGCAGGAGGTCAGCCCAGACTGTAATGGTCCCTGCTGGCCTTCCTATTTGTGAATGTAATGAGTAAAGGGTCTCATCCGGCTCACACTCAGCCAGCTGGGTACATTAGCATATAATAGGCAACTTCAGTAACATTAACCACGGGGCTCAGTGAAGTTGTATCTCTAAATATTTGGAAATTCAAACCCTGAATATCTATCACTGTTTCCTTAAACTGAACTATATGCTGTTAAAATACAAAGGTAGGAAAAAGTAAAAATTTTTATGCACATTTTATGTAAGAGATGGCTTTAGGTTACTCCTAAATTCGGATTGTCTCTCTTTAGGCATGTGCTGTTATTTCAGCATGAATTTATGCAATGTTAGAGGTATGTGGGCTAGAGAGAAAGTCTTCTGCCACAGTGGCACTCCCCAGCTCTCTTTATGGGCCGTTAGCAGACATGTTCGTTCTCTGTTGTCTCACACAGGGACATTTCACTTGCGTATCTTGGATCTGCTCCATAAGAGAGCTGACACTGTTTTAGCTTTCTCTGTCACCTCAGGGTGCTGCTAATGACTTGCTGGTTGTAAGACGCACCTTCCCCTTGATGCCTCTTATAGGTTATTAACTTCTTTGATGCATCAGTGTCAGGAAATAATGTCAAAACCCCAATCTTTTGAAAAACCTGTTGTAGGGACTTGAAAGAAAGCTCAAAATAATGGTAATGCAGCAAAGTTGAGTGAAAGATTTTTCTTTACTCATTCAATGTAACATGCAGTCATAACTGAGCCAATTTAATGACTTTCTTGTTTATTAAGCATATAAAATTGAGTTACTGGTTCTCTTACTTATGAAGATTAATTTAATATCAGATGTAAACCCTAATGTGTTCTTTATCATAGCTTTTCTTGGTAGTTGTATGTATTTCAGTCTTTTCTAAGTCTCTTAATTGTGAGTAGATCAAGAGCCATTTATTGTTATAATTCCAATCTAAAGCTAAGCAGAGAGATTGGATATTGCTTCTCCAAGGAAAACCTAAATGGCGCAGTACCAAAGATGACTTACCTGGCATTGCCCTTCCTCTGGCACTAACCAGAGATCAGAGCTTGGCCTTAGCAAGCAGTTTATTGGCAGAGACTGGAGAGCAATCTCTGCTCTGCCAGGGGTTTAAGAAGGGTTGGTGTTTTGTAAGATAAATATATGGTCTTGGTTGTCAGCAGTGATGAAACC
The DNA here is from genome assembly GCA_013396735.1 of Grallaria varia. Lineage (NCBI taxonomy): Eukaryota > Metazoa > Chordata > Aves > Passeriformes > Formicariidae > Grallaria > Grallaria varia. The sequence goes on along the minus strand of VWZG01011717.1, from coordinate 1,393,802 downwards.
ACTGTGATTTGAACACACACACAAAAACCCCAACAGCTTGAGGGGGGGGGTCTGGAGTTTCAAAACTGATGGTAAATCCATGTGTTGAAATTCACAAGCCCAAACTGAAACATCTCTGAGAGGTCTGATGGTAGAAGTATGTGTTTAAAGGTTACTGGAAGTCAGACACCCACTTATCCATTAGGCTGGAGACTCCAAAATGAGGGCAATGAAAACTGCCCACTCTTATGGAAACTTTCATCTGGTGCCTAAAATACTTTAAATATAAAATGAGGGAAACATTCTTAAAGGGGAATTATGAGAAAGATGGGGACAGACTTTTTAACAGAGCTGGTTGTGACAGGACAGGGGATAAAAGTTTTAAACTGAGAGAGGGTTTTTCAGATTAGATATGAGGAATAAAATTTTTTGAATGAGGATAGTGAAACAATGACCAACTTGCCCAGATGGTGGATTTCCCATCCTTGGTAACATTCAAGATCAGGCTGGATGGGGCTCTGAGCAACCTGTTCTATTCAAATATGTCCCTGCTCATTGCAGGGGGATTGGATGAGACAATTTAAGTGTCCCTTCCAACCCCAACCTTTCTGCAATCTGGAAAGTAATGAAAGGGAACACTGGAAGTTCAGGCTCCACGCCATTCACCCTGCACCCGTGCTGGTGCTGCGTGGCTCTTCCCTTGAGCAAATAGTCACGTGAGGCCATGCAGTGTCATTGTGCCCATCATTTATACATGCAACCCTCGTGGAAACTGGTTTGTGTTAGGAACAGAGACGTATTTACAGGGTCTGAGTAGAGCTCCAGTGGGAGCAGTTACAGGAGGAGCCTCGAGGCATTGCCAGCCTTTCCTGGGAGCATCCAAGCTTTCTTGGAAATAGTTGGAGTCCCTGATAATCCCTAAGCACTGGTTGAACACAGTATGCAGGATAGGTGGTTCTCAGTACAGAGCTAGACTTGCACCAGGGAGGGAGGCAAGGACTTGGAGATGTGAGATGTAGGTTTTCAAGTGCTGAAGAGGACTAAAAAACCTGGGGTCAGAAGGCAACTTTTACCAGGGAAAGTGGCTCCCAACTGCTCTGTCTCTGAGCCTTGGCTCGATGCCACAATCTAAGCCTAAATAATTTGTGATGGGATGACAAAAGCTCCTTCAGCTTTCATGTTACACTGCACCTTCTGAATTTTTTAAGGATTGAGTCCTAGCTGCTTTATATGTGGATGGGTTTACATTTAATGAGGTGTTGCTAATTTTCAGTTTAAGTCTATTTTTTCTTTGTTATGAAGAGCAGAAGCAGCTGCTAATTCCCCTTGAGACTGTTCATATGGAGTACCTGCACCCACCTACATGTCCTCATAAATTGTTTCCTGAACTAAAATGAGCTCTCAGTATTCATTTACTGGCTTTTGGCAGATTTAAGTGGGAATATAAATCTGCATCCGCTTTTTGATTCACAAATGCATTTTATTCCATAAAGAATTCATGTGGCCACATATGAAAACTGCACCTCTGTTTCTGCTAAGTTATAGTCTTTCCTTTCTGTCAGCTTCTTTCTCTCCCCTGCCCCCATTTGCCTGCTCCCATATTGCTAAATAACTGTAGTTTTAGTATTGCCAGAACAGAATATTCACTAGCAATTCTCAATTCTGACATCCTAAAGCCCTAGAGTCATATTTCAGGCCTGGATGGCACTTAAAGGCCCATAATCTTTTGCTGAATGGGTTTTGCAATACTCAAGCTGAGGCAAATTATTCAGTTTAAGGACTTGAGCTGCTCCGGGAATTCAGGGCTGGAATGTGGCACACGCTGTTGTTTTTAATTATTTATTTATTTAGAAAATGTTTGAGCAGGAAAACCTGCAGGGATGGAGCATTTCACATATCGTTAGTTTCTGGCACTGCAGCCTTGGAAAAGAAAGCACAGCCATTACACCATCCTTGGCATCCAAGTTCAAGCGCAGAGTGGAGAGCCCAGAAGAACCCAGTGGAGAATGGGGGAGGGTTGGGGGCAGAGGAATATCTTTGGGATGGGGAGGGGAGGGGGATTGGTCAGTCTTTTCCCAGTCAAGGAGATTGGGATTTAGTAACAATAGATAAAATCCACAGATAGCGGCTTATAATGATGGTTTGATTTCCCTGTATGATTTAGGGAAGGCTTCTTTCAGGGCCTCTGTTAGAAAAGTGGTATCAGGATGAATTCAGATGCCCTTTTCACACCAAAAAGGTTGCATGGTGAAGGCTTGGAATTTTAATATTTAGTTAAATTGAATTCTCTATTGCATTGGTCTTTGATGTAGAAGGTACTGAAAGGTAGAGCAGGAATCCATTTGGTACATTTCTTGCTCAGCTCGTGATGTTTGTGACTCTGGCTGAGATGGGAGACACCTGAAGACACTTGTGGGCTAAATTCTGATCTTTAAATGCAATTTTTTTTATTTTATTTTAAAAGATCATTTTGAGAAAATATTCATCTTAGATATTAATGTGAACAAGAGAAAGCAGATGATAACATAGTAACCATCCAGATTTAAATGTGAGGGGCCAAACAGGCAGTAGGATGTTGAGTTGTGGAATCTGGTGCAAATTTCAAGTCTCTTTGGCATTAAAACTTTGTATCTCAGTAACGCTATTCAATCACATTACATACATCTATTTCATATGCTCAGTTGTTTCTTCTGTTCCAGGATTTACCTAAAATTACAGGAGACATTATCCTTTATATCCCTATTACTGCTCTTTGCAGTGTCACATCCATTCTGTAGCCTCACTCCTGCCGGTGGTGGTGTCTGTGTGTGCCCGATTTCATCAGCCTACTCAGGGACTGACTGGTTGGCAAGCACCGCTGCTGCTTTCTGGCAATGCCAATGTAGTTTAACTTCAGCAACCTGAAGGACCAGTGGTGCCAACAGTTTAAAGTCATAGCTCTCATTGAACATGAAGTATTTAAACTCGTATGGTTTTCTACCCCCTGGTAAGAAAGTGTTGGCAGCTTTTACCTTGGAGCTCTACTTTTTTCTTTTCTTTCCTCCCCCCTGCCCCTCTTTCCACCAAAATTAGCGCAGGCTAAGATGGTAGTGCCTGAGGTGCCCTCTTTGTCAAGCTGCTTGGTGGCTTCTTGCCAGATGATAGGGCTTCTGGAAAAGGAATCTTTATCACTTGTGTAGTAAATCTCTATAAACAGCTTCTTGGCTGTTTGGGGCCGTTTAGATGGGATAACTGCAATTAAGGCACTGCTGTTAGAAAGCTACTTTAAGTTGACTTTTCTTCTTTCTTTCAGAAGTCTGTTTTTTTGCAATTCCTTTGGGTGCAGTTCTTATTGGAATTCAATATTTAACAAAGGAGCTAATGGCATCAATCAATATCAACTGAGCTCATCTTTTGCATGCAGGTACTACATGGATTTCAGCATGCAGCTCTGCTGAGGTCTCAGCCAAGACCCACAACTCTCTAAACTGCTGGGCTTGTGGTTCAGTCTGTCAGAGGGGTTTGTCAGCCTCCCTCCATAAAGCATTGGTTGAAAGAACACACCCCACCAAATCTGCTCTCCTGTCCCAGGCACCCACGCACTGCCCAGCACAGTGTAGGTGTATGGCACTAGCCAGGAATGGGGTAGGAACAAGCCAAAATGCTAAGGTAATTGGACTATCCCTTTCCTTAAGCCCATTGCATTGCCAGGGACTTGAAAGAGTGCTCAGCTCTTGTCTCTCTTTAACTGGTCTCCATGCACTGGCAACAGGCTGATTCTGACAGGTATGTTCCTCAGGTTGTAAGACTGAATTAGTGAGGACCTTGGCTGTCTGGGTCCATGAATTTTATTGAGCTGGCTGTCTTAAAGCATATCCTTCTGCCAAGCACTTCACTGTACTCAGATGGAATTCACTGTTGATGTATGTAGCGTCCAGCTAATCTCCTTTGCACCTGGAATAAGCAGTGCTGGTGATACCAGTTAAGATATACAAGTGTGGGATGTGTTGTTTACATGAAAAAATTGTGTGTGTATTATTGGACATATTATTCTTGGCATTTTGGCATGGATCACTGCCTCCAGAAACATTTTATAGGTTTTATAGGCTTTTGCACTGTTAAACTATATTATATTTCCTGTATTTGTATTGGCCTGAATCGATTGAATTTAGCTAAAAACCTTGGATCTTGTTCAACTTGCTGGTGGAAATTTATTTTTATTGTATAGCTAGACACATACAAAATCTTGAAAAAGAGGGTGTGGAGAATCAGCTGCTTATTTGCTTAGAGTATCCCAAGAAGAACACTGTGTTACAGGGCTTTGTAACAGCTTAGTCCCAGGGCCATAAAAGTGCTGAAGACAAGAATCATAAGTGTTGTGAGGAAGACTTTCAGCTTAACTTGGGCTTGAAGTTTCTGAGAACATATAAAACATTGGCTGCTTTGCATAACCAGTCCCAAACCAGGGTGAATTCCATGGGGCAGGGCTGTAAAGGCACATGAGTGTGTTCTGTGGGATCTGGGCATCTGTGACTGCAAAACCCCCCTGGAGCACAGAGTGGGGTGAGGACTTGTTGGCTGCTGTGGGTGTTTCCAGGGTCCAATGGATGGACTTGCTGCATGTAACTGAAATTAATTGGGAGACTCCTGTGTGTGGGTTTGATCTTGGCTCAAGGCCCTCAAAGTGTTTGAGGGTCTGGGCCTTAGTGCCAGCTTTGATAAAGGAAGTGTTATTTGGAAAAAAAACCCAAACCACAACCAAAAAAACCAACCAACCAAAACAAAAAACCCACAACAAAAAGAGATGGATAAGGCATCCTTTAAAAATCCTGTTTAAAAAGGAAAATATGGCATTTAAAAAGTGGTGGATACTTAATGGTGCCAGATGTAATACTACCTCACTTCTAAGCAAAGTGTGATTATTTTTAAATTTTTTTTTTTGTTGGTTCATAGTTAATTTTGAAGTTTTTTCTTTTCTTGAAGAGGTAAAGTAACTTTCTTTATACTTTGAGAACCTTTTTCTTCCATCTTAGGATCTATTTGTGAAGAATTACTTCATCCAATTATGCAGTGCTCATTAGATGCACTACATTTAACTTGTTCAAACTTCTTGTTTTCCAAGTGGTTGTCTCCAGCAGGGAATTCTCCTGCGTGTGGCTGAGATGTGTGTTTATTGTAGCTTTGTTTTCACTGGCAGTGAAGTTCTCAGAAGTCATTTCCTCCAGGTTTGATGCATCCTAGCTGCTTATATGAACTGTTTCCCAAGGTACAAGGTAGATTGATTAGTCGGAGAAAGATCTGACCGCAGAAGAAAAAGTAATTTTCTTATCTTAGAAAGATGTCATTACTGTTCATTCCTAAAATATGTCAGCAGTTGCAAAGGTACCTTTAGTAACATTTGGAGATGGTTGTGGCTGTTTTTGGTGGTCTAATGTGTCCAAACATGAAACAGTCTGTAAAACACTAATGCAGTGATTTGGGGTTATGAATGTATCAGGCCACAGTTACAGCCTGAGCAGCCACTTCTGAAGCTTTTTTTTGTTTAGGTTGAGACTAACTACGTATAAGATGCTTTATTTTTCATTTTTAACAAACTAGAAATATTAAAAATAGCTTTATGCTAAACTCCTGGGTTGTTGCAGAATTTCCCTTCCTGCTGGTAAAACAACTGGAATTCTGCTGGGTTCAAATGCACTGTTTAGTCCCTTGCATGTTTCAGCTTCTTGTGTTCTGATCAGCTTTCTACAATGTGTCTCTGTTAGGTAATTCTAAGTGTAATAATTGACTGACTAATGCTGATTTATAGTATTTTTGAGCAGTTTAATTCCACATAAGTGTTTCATTTCAGAGTTGAACAGAGTAGGTTCCCATGATGAAGTTGTCTCCCCCACTGTTAGAGCTAGGTGGGTAATATTTGGGGGGAAATAATAGAAAAAGGAAAATGCAGACAAAACTCAGGTAGACTGTGATGTCTTTGCAAGTGAGAGAGATGTGAAGAGCTATTGAATCTGAACCTCTGTCTCAGGAATCCTTTTCCCACTGTGACATGGAGATCATGCACTCCATGAGTTCAGTATTCTCTTTGGTAGTAGAATAATGAATTATATAAAAGATACTTTCCCTCTATTACATGTAAAATGAAAGGAAATAAAAGGGGGGATCCAGACTGAATTCTGCAGAATAGACTTTGTCTGCTGAGGAGGAGGGCAGCCCTTGGTTTTGTTTTGTTGGATACGTGGCTCACACCTATTTTTTGTGCAAGTTTTATCCCAAAGTGATCCCAGAGTGATACTTTTGCATGGGTAGAAGTTTTATTCATGAAGTTGGCTTATCCAAGGGATGAGGCAATGATTATGGCCAAAATACACCTGTTCAGTCTTAGAGTTGCAATTGTCCTACAACCCAGATGCTCCTGACAGGGGGAAAACTCTTTTACTGATGTGGACAAGGCAACTTACCACTTTGCTCATCTAAGACAACGGAAAAACGAAGAGTTTTAATAAAAGGAAGTCTCTGCATGTGCCTCTTGTTCTCATGTGCTTTCTTGATCCATAATCATCTTTTAATATTAAGATGGATGTAAAAGATAAATTTGCATTATTAAAATCGTGACTCTTGGTTTGTCCTCAGCTGGTGAGGGATTTATTAACCAGTACAACTTGTGTGCATGCTCACACAGTGGGTTACCAGGGCTGGTAAAAATGATGGTGAAGAGGATGTTTGCCATCCCAGTTTCAAAGGCACATGAAGAACTTGTCCATCAAAATTAACTTCAGCCAATTAGAGAGAACCACCCTAACATACAAATGTAATCTTTCAGACCCATCCCCAGCAAGACACTGGAATGTTTTAACAAATGCGTGACTGGGAGTTCTAGTGAGATAACAGCAGTAAAGAATACTGAACATAGGAGAAAATGGCATAGTTAAGATTTTTTCCCTTCCAAGTATTCCAGTTTCTGGTTTTGGTCTTCCCATTATGTGTCATCATAAGAATCAAAACACTGAAAGCATTTTTGCCTAAATTTCTCACTCAGCAATATAAGTACAGTGGCCATAAATTAACAGGGTCACTTGGAATGTGAAGAAATCTTTATGTACCGAAGATAGTAATCTGCAATTATTCAGTCCAACATAAATAAGTTTTATTTTTGTGGTTTGTCTTATTAATCAAATTTCATATGTCAGTCAGTATCATCTGGTATATTCTGCATTGTTAGTGGCATTTTATTAAACTCTATTGTAGAGTTGAAGATAGTAATTTGAAATACCTTATTTATAGGAATTGAACCTAAAATGCACATCTGTGTCTTTGTGCCTGTGTATGAGAAGAAGAGAATGAGACATCAAAAAAAGCAAAGAAAATTACTTTAGGAGCTACATCTTCTTTCAATGAATAGTAATTTAAATACAAGGGGCTTTAGAAATGGGGCCACTGAATCTGTTTTGATCTGGATTCTTTACAGCCAACAAAAGGGTTAACTGCCTGGAAGAAGGTGGGCATTGCTAAGCACATTTTGTCTATGAGATAAAGATCATATGAAAATTTACATGTTAATGGAACATTTAAGGGAAAAAATTGCTCTTTGTCAATTGATTGTATAAATATTTTATCTAGTGTAATATTAGAGGAAGGCAAGCGTGAAGGCATTCAGTTTGAATAGTTTTTGAGAGGAAAATTAGGACATTATTGTTGAAGAAATAATATAAAATAGGGAGTTACAAGCACTTGATCTAAACTGTAAAAACCTTTCATGCACTCTGGCAGAAAGAGCAGATTAAATCCATAATGAAATGGGTAACTTTAGGCCTGCATAAATTTCCAAGCAGTCTCAGTTTCCCAGGAATCTCTCTCTGCTAGATTAATGGCTAGCAGCCTGCCACATAATGAAGTGGTTTGCCTTGGCAATGTGCTCATGAATTTATTATGGTGTCCACAAGTGTGCTATATGGCCTAGACATCTTTATAAATCCTGGATTTAGAGCTGCAGCGATGAGCCATTTCGGTCCTAATGGTGAGGTTGATTTATCACTGTGGTCCTCCACTCCACCCTCCAGCCCCCTCCCTGACAGTTATAAAAGGAAAATACAGGTCATATCACTGATGGAAATGAAATGTGAAGGTAATTAGATAATGCCAAATGGATATGGGAAAAGGTGCACTGCTGAAATTTTAAATATGTTGGTAATTTTTTCCTTGGAGCAATTATATCAGGTTGATTTATTTTTACAGTTTATAATCACTTAACTACCTGTGGCTGATTTTAACCAGAGCTTGTGCCTTTGGAGACAAGAAGTAGGGCTTTTCAGCCTGTGATTGTTTATTGTAAATTCATTTATCTCAAAATACCTAATTTATTATGCAATTTACACAAGTCACAGCTCATTGCTGATGGGGAATAATGATTACCCATTTGGCTTCTTGTAAACTGTTCTCTGTGGCTTTATAAAATAATCAGCAGTCAAAGCCACAAGGATTTAAAGAATTCTCTATATTGAAACTAAGCCCTTTTTTTTTTCTTTTTTCTAAAAGACACTGGAGGACAGTAGAATACAAAGCAAATTATCTAGAGATGTTTCAAATCAATGCATGAGTAGTCCAGAAATTACTGTACTGGATACTTCTAACTTATATTTTCATTATATGAGGATTGGGGCTTTTAATGGGAATTTGGGCATTTCAAAAAGAAACAGAAAAGTTTTTTTGGCAACCAAGGTAACAGAGCTTTGAAAACAAAAACAGTACCATGTAATAACAGTGTGTTAAGGATGGAGAGAAATAGGTCTGCCCTGAATTTCAAAGGGACCAAAAGGAGTTAAGGGGCAGTGCTGTGATTCCTCAGCAGCCCTGCTGTCGAAAGCACTGAGACTTTTTCAGTAAAACTTGAGCTACTGTAAACTGAAACTTCCAACAGGTTCTTCAGTCCTGGCTGTTGGGAAATGGCCATTAGTGATTTCTCTAATTTGTAGCCTGGGGGAGAGTGAGTGGGTGGCCTGGCTGGGTTTTGAATTGTATTTTGACTGACTGATAGTCTTTTTTTTTTTTTTAGAAGAAGGTAAAGTGCACTGCAAAGGTGCTAGAGGCAGGCAGGTCTAGAAGTGATATTTTTCTTTTTAAAAAGTGCAAATTATTATGTTAATTTTGGACGTGATGAAAAACTCCCTCCCATCAACTGAGCAGTATTTGCTGTTGGCTGGTTGTAGAAGAGACCCGTGAAAACTCCTCCTGGATGGTCCAGGCTTCTTTGGTCTCAGATTTAGGTAGTAACTGTCGAAATTATTTCACTTGTAACAGTTGAAATGCTAGGTGTCAGCTCATCAGCTGAAGGAATATTTTGGTAATTTCAGGACTGATAAGTACTTGAATCACAAAGTCAAGAAAAGGGTGGCAGGTTGGTTGGTTGAGATGAAGTCCAAAGTTATATTTTGATGCTTGAAAAGAATTTTGAAGCTCTGCCTTGTCAATTCTGGAGCAGTGTTCTTGTAAGAAGTTTGTTGGATAGTATCAGTAGTTGGATACACATCTCGAAGTGTGCCCAAACAGCAGGTGTACCCCAGGCTGGGCTGTGTAACCTCTTTATTGCATGTCTGTCCCATGAGTGGTTTAAGTGCCCATGTTCGGTGCTCACTCAGTGGTGTGTGCAAGGTAGAAATGTGACCTTGAAGTTTTAATCTGAAAACATCTGAATTTAAAGGAAATCATATCCAGAGGCAGATGTGGATCCAATGTTTTCGGGTTGGACACACCTGTCATCCATTTGAAACTCAGTTGCTTCTAGCTGAGTTTTATAATGTAAACTGCTTTGTTTTAATGAGATAAATAACTTGTATGATAAATAAGTACCTCTTGTAGCGGGGTCTTGTGACTGAAGGAGGGCTGCTAGAGCTGTCCAAAGGGGAGTTGTGATTCCCAGTTTTCACTGAAGGATCTGTGGGAGTTGGGGGATAATATGGTTTCTTAGCAGTTTCTCTCTAAAATTTCCTTCTATCAATGGTAAATTTTTTTGATAATATTGGCGCATCTACTTATACTGAATTGCACTTTAGCATCCTGAGAATGCGGGAAAACTTTTGTATTTTGTGTTTCGATTATTTTTTGTTGCCCGGTAAATTTTCAGAAAACGTAATTGCTTGTACAACTGAAGTTTTTGTTACTTTTATCCCTGGGAGGAGAGTGGAACTTTACTTTCACATGTGGATTTAGCAAAGGTGTCTTGGTATAAAAGGTGAAAATATGAGAATATAACTGCTGCAATGGTGTGCAGCCATGGGGACTAGATCCTGAATTTAAACTCTTAAAGTTTAAAATAGGAGTTTTCAGTGCAGGATGAAAAACTTGAATATATAGGAACTCTTATCAAACTACCTACCTCCTCCTTCCCTTTAGGAAAAAGAAAAGAATAGTTCTATGTTTTGTTGCGTAAATGAGTTACAAATTCTGAGCATCAAACATTCAAGACTGGAAGTAAAAGCTCAGCACATTCCTGGAGAAAATTTGATAGTGATGCATATTTGATCGAATATTTGTTTTACAAGTTCCCAAACTTCGCGCATCCCTCTGAACTGACTGGGGCTGGCAGTGTTCCGTACTCTGCCATAGGTAAGCCACCACGATTTTTGGCTCATAAGGAAATTCTCACCTTTCTGCAACAGCCAATCCTGGCTTTTGTAGGTGCTGTTGGTACTTACATAGAATGTGTTGGTACCTGTTCTGAACCGGACGCTGTGCACCACAACTACTGGGTCCAGTTGTGTAGCCTCTGTTCAGATCCCAGGGAAATCTGCTGAGCCAGAAGTTTCCTGGTCCTGTGGTTGTTTATGGGCTGGACTGTGGCAGCATTGCTGAGGAGGTGTGTTCTTGTATTGTGTTGCATGTAACTTGATGTTTTTTCCCGGTAAGGTTTCAAGACATAAGCAGATGCATGGAGTCCAGTGGAGAACAACCAAAAGGAGCCTTATCACTTAGTCTTCAGTAGTAGTTTTTTGGGGTTCAGTTGTGTATGTGTGGCATTGTGTGGGGTTAGTTGTTTGGGCCTTTTTTAAATGCCCCTTTTAATGCCTTCTATTTGGATGTTTTGCAGTACTATTAAGTCTATTTTAGTTGATGCTTCTCAAGTACCATTTTACATATTGGTTCTAAGGCAGCAAAATAACTCTTGGAAACATCTGCTGCCTGTATCTTAGTTTTTCAGGGTCTACTGTAATAAGCAGTCCAGAATTTTATTTAACTGAAGTTTAAGATTTAAAAGATAAGTACTGCTCAGTTGACTAATCAAATAGTCATAAAAGCTCTTTTCTGAACTATAATTACATTTATTCAGTTCTGGGTTTGATTTATTTTTTATTTTAATTGTCAGCCCTGCTACACCATGATGCTAATAGAAATGTTATTGCAGCCAATATGGGCTAAAATGATGTCTGATGATTATTAATGAGAGCAATAAGAAGGTATCTTCATATAAAGTCAGCATTAAAGGAGTAATTCATTTTACCTGATATAATTGGATTGTAGCATTTAAATAGCCTGGGACTTCCTCTTAATTGTGATTAGTTGTAGCTTCTTCCTTTTAGTACCATATTTAACTCTTCCTCCCCTACTACTTCTGTTTCTTTTATGAAGTAATTAAACATGAATTGCTCAGTGCCTTTTAATAAATATATCCAAGGATTTAGTAGCTGTTAAATTGAATATCTGCCTCTTAGAAATAGTTATGTGCCGTACCCATAGCAGGAGGTGTGAAGCTATCACTTCACAATAATGTTTTATATGGCACATCATTATACAAGTGCATCAATTGTTGCTTTGGTTGCAAGAATCACAGCAGATACTTTTGTAGGAGCAATTGTAAAGCTGAATTTTATGATAATCAAATGAAAGGAAGCTAATTAGCATCTTTATTTTACCAAGGAATAAGCAGAATCCCCAAAGGCTTATCTGGAACTGTGCTTGCCAAGTGAGCTGGTCTGAAAGGTGCTGAGCCCTGAGCCCCTGTCCTCTCCTCCACCATGCAGGAGTTTGGATGGCTGCACAGTATGTCATGGGAGATGAATTTAGTTCTGCAATACTGCCCTGTTTTGATGTCTCCCAAAAATTAACTGTTCTAACAAAACTATTTGCTGCTCAGTTTCTGGTGGATAAATGATCTGAAGTTTCAGCCTGTTAAAAAAAAAACAAACCTCCTTTTGCTACTACAGACACCCAGAGCATGACAGGGTGAAGGAAGCATGTTTCCAGTATTCCAGATCCACAGGTTTTAAGGGTTTGAAACAAAACCTTGTTTCACCCTTCTATTAATTTAACTAGGTTTAGAAGATCTCTAATTACCCAGAATTTGAAAGGATGGTCACCTGGGAGCTGTGATATAAAAGTTAGCCTGTATTTATGACACTACTGTAAGAAATGAGGCTCTACCAGGAGAACAGTAACACTGATACATAGGAGGACTCTGAGGATAAGTTAGAACCATTTATCCTGTACTGAGAAAAGCACATATTTCTTAGTTATGCCTGCTAGTGCACCTGGAGAGACTCTGAGTCTGGCTGCTGCTGGTAGCTCCCAGCTAATATACATTGATTTACTTTTACTCTGGAGTGCATGAGGATAGATGAGAATCTGCTGATCAGTCTTCCGTGTTCTCTGTTATGTCCGTATCTTGCTTAGCAGTTGAGATAAGCCAAGCATATTAGAGAGTATATAATTCCTTTCTCCTGTTACCTCTATGCTATTTTTTCATGTTAAAGGGATGTGATTTGAAAACATTTGGGTGTATTTCCATATGTATTGCTTTGTGCAGTATTTTGATGCATGAGGAAATAAAATAATGATTGCTTGATGTCAGCAGTGGGTGGAGGTGTGGCACAGTTGAGGATTCTTTTCTCAGCTCCTCCTAAGCCTGCCTTAACCTCCTAAGGCGTCTCTCAGACCATGTTATTTTGCAGCCATGAAGTTTGGTGGCAGGTGTTTTGTCCACATGGCACAGACAAAGGAGCTGGTTTCTCTAACATAAGTCATATCAATTCTATTAGGAGTGAGGCTTCTCCAACTCCACTTTCATGGCTTTGACACATGTAGGTGATGGATGCATAAAATCTTCCCTGAAGTCCATGTTTATTGCATAAGTTGAGCTGGTAAGAATTAAGAGTGTGGAGCGTGAATCCAGTGTGTGCATGAGTGTCCACCTCCCCCTCTGCCCCTTCAACGATGCCTGGTTTTGCATTTTGATGAAAAATAATTAATGGACTTCAAAAATGCCTGGGATAAATAATGAATGAAATTAGGTTACTAGTAATCTATTCCAAAGGCTATAATGTGTTAACAGGAACTGCAGAGTTAACAAAATACTTGTTCTTTTAAGGCTGACTTGAAAGGGTCATTAGTATTAATGACACTTTTGTCTCCCATTCAGGATTTTGGAGGGAGTACAAGCAGAGGAGAGGAATTGAGCTGATGGATATTTTCATTTTCAGAAATTGATGAGCAGTATTAGAGCACCAGATGAGACCTTGCCAACGCATCCTAATTTTGGTGTGCAAAAATCCCTGCCTTGTGAGCCTTTCAAGAGTAAAAATGGATGATAAGGTTGAAATGTACCAAAATCTGTAGTGGTTTGTTTGGGTTTTATGCAGATAAATGTCCAGTAGATATTGTCAAAATAGCTGAATTTGTTTACACTTCAGAACCAAAGGCAGACTATAACTTTGCTGTCCTGAGGACACTCAGATTGCTCCATTCAAATCTTCATGAAAATATATCAGCACCAAAGACATTGTCTTCCAAGGCATGAGGGTCACTTTTGTTTAGGATTAGGCTCTTCTTGCTTTCTCCGGAAAGACAGATCACAGAGGGAAGTCACCCTGTGTTCTTTTTTTCTGAATTCATTTCTCTGAATGCCGTTTGATAGAATATGTGAAAAGATCTGAAACGTGAAGCCAATTCCATGTATTGCCACTATTGCAAAATTCAAGGGTTCGTGAGTTATGTAAGAAAAGAATGGGTATTCTTAGAAATGAACTTGTGTTGGTTTTCAAATAGAAATACTGTTCCTTGAAGTTGAAATTGTCAATTGATGACAATACACTTTTATGTAGTACATGATCAGTCCATTTAAAAATTCAGGTACCTTGTGTCTACGGCTTTTCCAAAATTTGGAGTGAATTTGTCTTTCATGCTCACACTGCTATTTGAAAACAGGTAGAAGAGCCGTTCTAAGAAGAAAAATCGTAGAAGGTCCCGAGATGGAGGGGACCTGTGAGAATCAAAATACACAAAAAGGGATGTATGAAGATGCAGAATGAGTTTCTAAGTTCTCAGTCTTGTTGATTTGACTTCTGGTGAACTGTCAAGAGACTCATTTGGGAGAGGTGGCAATGTGTGTCCTGCACAAAATGTTAAGTGTAAGTGTTCCCTTCCACGATACTTCTGGTATCTGTTCTGTGAGTGAGGACAGGTAAAAATTAATTTTTTGCTAACTAAAAAAAACCACATTTTTTTTAAACCCCCCCACTTTTTATTTTTTAAAAAAATGTTTTTATTAAAAAACTTATTTTTATTCCACTTGTATTTCTTCACCAGCTAAACTAAAAGCACATCATTACTTCTCAAGCTGTTTTAAACACATACCACAGAATTCTCTCTCTAATCCCTAATTTGAATACCAGAATCTCTCATTTTTCTTGTGCCCCATTTGCACACCCTGCATAATAAATGTTAATATAGGTAGAACTTTACGTTATCAAAGAAGACATGCTCCATGAAATACCATGTGTATAAAATATATATATCCTTCAACAGAATAGGACTGCATGTTTTCTCCCTTTCTGCCTTGTATTTTGTCAAACGTACATTTGTATATTAATGTAGTACTTCAAAAAATAATCGATTGTTTCTGGTTCATTTCGCTGTGCTTGTGTTATCTCATTTTACGAAGCACATGCATGTCTTTTAATCTGCTATTAACATTTTCTTCAACTTTGCCCCCCCCACCCTGTTTTATTCTGGCAGTAGGGGAGGGAGGTTTGTTTATCCTGCTCCAATTCTGGGATGTTTTCATCTTTAATTGTAGGTCAGGGAGCAGGGACCTCTCTGGCACTTTTGTTTTCCCTGGCTATGTAAATGTGAGCGTGCTGGCTGCACTGGTGGGACCTTCTTTCCCTTCAGGGTTACTTATGCAGCAGATGCATTGCCAATCCTCTTATTGTACCGATATTGATCCCACCTCCCCATAATGAACTGTAACAACAACTCTATTATTCGCAGGTACCCGATTGGCTGAGGATAATATGAAATTAGCTGGCGTGCATCGGGCCTGTCAGTATCGATTTCCCTACCCAGATTACTTGTTACAAAAGAATAGAGCTGTCTGCACCGTAATTGAACAAGTTAACTCCTTGTCTCATAAAATGTAAGCCCATATTGATTGCCTACTGTAGTATGCAGAAGGAGGAAAGTTATAATGGTATTTAATCGCCATGGTGCTGAGAGGCCTTTTTTTGTGAACCAAGTGACAGCTGCTGAGAAAAGGCTCGAGGCTTGCTTGCAAACAGAGAAAACAGCAGGATTTCTGAGTGATACATAATGAAGGGCTGCAGTGAATAGAGCTCATTGCTGCTGTTGCCTGGCTCGTAGTGCTTCTGCTGCTGCTAAAAGCAGTAATTTTTATTTTAGTTGCTTTGTGAATGAATGGCAGGACAAACTCATGCGTGTGGGTTGGTTTCCTGAAGCTGTGATGCCTTTAAATCTTGTCATTTAGGTGTCCTCTCCTTTTGGGCATCAAGAAATACAGCTCAAAATCGAGTTGAAAGTGCTTCATGAGCATAGAAGGCTCCCAGTTGCCCCATCAGGCCAGTTGTGCGAGGAAGGGGATGGCACAGATCTGCTGGGTGTCTCCTGTCCTCAGGGTGATGAGGTGGGATGTTTGCAGAGTGCCCTGCCTGGCGTTGCTGTGTGTCTGAATTTGTACCCGCAGCCGCCTGTGTGCAGTGACATTTCAAACAGAACAAATTACTCCGAGTCCACCAAGTGTGTGTTTCGTTAACAGCCAATGTCACTTAAAGTGCATTTTGGGAGCAAATGATGGAAGGTCTGCATGCAGAGAGGGAAGGGGTGGGTGCTCCAATGGCTCTCTCCTACTGGGTGGGTTGCAATGGTTTACTGCACCATGTAGAGGCTCTGGCTGTGGGATTTTTAGAAATGGAGAAAGGGCCTTGGAGAAAACACCTTGTGCTTAGGGAATGACTGGCTCTTGCGCTACAAGATTTTACTGTGCCAGTATTTGGTGTTGTCTGTCTGCAGCACTTTATTTGTAGTTTCCTGTTCCAACTCACCTCTCCATATGCTGATATCTTTCTGCCCCTCAATTTTTTTTCTTGTACTTTCCATTCCCTTGAGTTCTGTTTTCACTTGGTTTGGGTTTTTTTTCCCCAAAGACAGAACAAGAACTAGATACTAAACCTAGAGATGTTATGCTTTTTTTGTGGTGTTTTTTTTGTGGTTGTTTTGTTTTTTACTGTGGTATTTTATTTATTCCTCCCTGCTTTGAACTGGTAAATTTGGCATCTTGTCCTTGCCACTCCTCTGGTGGACCCTTACGCATTGCTGGAATTGACTTAGCTGTTACTTTCCTGATAAATTCAAGGGAAGCAGCAGTTTGTCTTCACCTGCTTTCTAGTCCATCATGCTTTCCTATCAGCTAGATTGGTTAGATTTTTCAGAAGTGCCATGTAAGTTCCTGTTTCCTCCCTTTCCAACCTTAATTTTTTATGATCCAGAATTTATTAGGTGGCATTTAATAGGGATACAAATGTGTGAACAATGGCACCAGGCTTGCTGAGATTTATTACATTTCACTTTTTCAGTAAGAGGGATAAAATGAGATGATTCTGTTTTCTGGGAGAGCTGTGCAAGGCTAATGAGAGAGCCCAAACAAAAGTAGAAGAGATCATGGAAAAGCGCAAAATCAACGAACAAATGATGCAAAGTTGAGGGTGAAGGAAGAGTTGTTGCAAATCACAGAATTTGGGTGTGATTCCTGGGGTGGGATGAATTAATATCAATCACTTGCAGGGACTCCCCACTGAGCTATGAGGAAAAATATCCAGATAAAAAAGCAGAAGTCAGAAACACAGTGAAAATGGAAAAAAACAGCACAGTGTGCAATCCATGCCATTTCTTCAGAAAGGTAAGAATATCACCAGAACTGCCACAATAAGGGAAATAGACTCATTTTTGCCTGGATTAGCATTCAGCACCATGTGTAAATCCTGTCTTGCCTACAGATTTTATTGATCTTACTCAAAATTTGTGTTCCAAAATATTTTCAGAAAATTTATGCATGCGTATATGTTCTCAAATACTTTAAAGAAAAAGGATGTACGTTAGTCCAGGATGCTTTTGCATTCATCTTTGAATGCCATTTTAGTTTCTTTGCCTTAAAATTTGGCTTTGTGGACTGAATGTATAACACAATCCAACCACATAGACTGTCAAAATGGGTATGGTAGGAATTGTCACTGGAGATGGCCCTTTTCTATATCTGTCTTTGTCAACTGCTGAGAGAAAAAAGCAAACGACTCTTCCTTTTCCATGTCCATGCAACCACCCACACCGAAGAAGATTAGTCTGGAGACTATTGCAAATTGACCCTGGCTACCTATAGTAGGGCTGTAACAAACTGTGTGCTGTCTGAGGTAACGGAGATGAAATCGGGTGAGGGAGAAGGAAGAACAGAAAGTAATGTTTGTTACTCTTCACAACTGAAAGCAAACTGCTTCAAACAGAAACTGTTCACTCGGGGTTTTATGAAAGCTCTGAGCTCCAGTGTGGGAGGAGGTAAACGCAGGGAGTTTTTGCTCTCTGCTGTGTGCTAGCCTTGTGTGCCGTGAAGCAGAAGGCAGGTTTCTACTGCAGCTTTTAACTTGAGGTCTGGTTGAAAAATAAGATTGACAAGAAATTTCAAATAGGCTGCTGTTCCCTAGTGATTGAAACAAGTGCAGCTTTCATTCTTTCCCATTCCTAAAATTTGAGGGAATCAATTAAAGGATACCAAAGACATCCCAAAGCTGTGACCACTCTTCCTGCTTCCATATTCAGTCTGTCATTGTGGACAGTGAGGAATGCCCAGGATCACCTTGACTGAACGTCTCACCCCACAGAGAGTACTTTTGTGTCTGTTTGTCTGAGTTCTGGGCTGTGTCAGTCTGCTCTCTTTAAAGTCCAGGTCCCAGGTCTGTTCAGGATTCGTGGCTGTTACGATGTGGCTGTGCAATGTGCCCTCCTGGGGAAACAGATGTATCTTTTCAGGGTCCTAGATGTTTGTGTGACAAGGTCTACTGGGTCAACGTGTAGTAAAACATAGTTGTATAGAAATTGTGTGAGTATCCAAATGTGCAGGTTCTTTTCAGCTTATTTGTTGAAACCTGTGATTTCTTGGATTCATTTCCCTACCACTCCATCTTCCCACTCTCTTCCACATGCCCCTCCTTAAGGAAAATGAATCTATTAGAAACATGCAAGAAGCTCAGCAAGCCTGTGCTGGCACGGTGTTTGACATTTTTGCCTTCTACCCAGACAGTGTGCATCCTTGTCCTTTGGTCTAGCTGTACTTAACAAAATGGGATCCAGGTGATGGCTGGAACAGCTTGGTGCTACTAGAGTACAAATAATAAATAGCAATAAATGGGGTGGTGGAAATTAAAGCTAGGATGTGACCTTAGAGAAGCTTAATAAATAATGCATATAAAATATGTCAATCAGAAAGAAAAAAACCAACATAGTATTACAAGTATCTATTTGGACTGCAGACTAAATACACTGGAGGATGTCTTTGCTCATACTCTTTTTACACATGTGTATCTCTGCTGCCTGAATTCCAATGACAGACTTTGCACCAGAGTAAGAGTGGGAGGGAACTTTACAAATTGGGATTTTTTTATTGTCCTGTGTTGCTGTGAAGTATGAATGTATGTAAATGGCTATTGTTGTGTATACAGGAAAGACCTGAAGTAAGATGGTAGTATGCAAAATACCAAGTAATTTATTTCATATTACCCTGAGGTAACGTAGTCTTTATTTTCTTTCTTCCTGAAGCTGGTTTGTTTATTTTATTTCTTGGCAATTTTTATTTGCTGACAATTCTGTCCATAAAAACTGGTAAACATATAAGCTGATAAACTTTCTCCATATGCTCTGTCTACAAGAAGATTTTAGAGTTCCCCAGTCCCTATGATGCCTTCTTGGGTTGGTGTTGCCAGATGTTGTTTGAGGTGTACCCCTATGGATTGGTCCTTAGCCTCAGGAGCTCTCTACTGCTGAGGGGGAGGCAACAAAAATACAGAGTCAAGCTCAGGCCTGTTATGCTGCATTAATGTTTCAGATGGCATTAGCAAGTTAGACCTGGTGGACACTGGACAAGTTGATTCAAGAGGCCAAAATGCCAGTGCAATGTATTTTTACAACCCAAAGCAGATAAATTGGATTCTAGACTTATGATCCAAGCTGCTGTTGTCTCAGATTGTGCCACCTGACTTGCTGCATTTAATAGACTTAGTTTTTAGCAAAGTATTTTGAATTTGCAGTATTTTCTTCATTCAGTTGTTTTATTTCCCACACAGCATTTAATAACTATACTAACTAGTATAGTTATTTCAGTTATTCCTGAATATCTTTGTTCACTATAAAACATTTATTTTTTCTTGAAGTACAAGTATAACCTCACTTTTTTTTTTCTTAACTTTGGAAAGTGTGTTGGGATTCTTCTTTTTTGTGTATCTGTTTTGACTTTCGGTGTTGACAGGAGACAATAAGACTACTGAAAAGCTGTTTAGAAGGACATAGAAATATTTAATATATAGCTTGAGAGTAATAACAAAGAAAGGTTCTGTTGGGCAAACAGCTTGTGTTAAAAAAGACTTAGAGTGCTGAGAACCCCCTTGAGGTAGCAGTTCACTCTTAGACAGTTTTGTATCAGTTGCCTTTGACTCCAAGACCTCTGGAGTAGGTATATTCTGTTATCTGGGTGTGATGAATGTCCAGAATAGTGTGGAGCCCGGCTGGAATCTTTGGGTGCTACAACTCAAAACAATAGTAGTCATCCCCCTTTGCAGATAATCTTGATATGCTGCTTATGAGTTTACCCTGCAATACTGCAATCGATCAGTTTTACAGCTGACACGAAGTAAAGATCCACTAGAATTAGGTTTGCGATGAAAATGATCTTTGAAATTAATGTTGTTTTCCAAAATTGAACTGAGTTGGGAAATATTCCGTTAACCATTCAAAAACCTGTCCTTTTGAAACACTCTGCATTTCTGCATTGTAATTCAAAGTCGCCATCGATCTACAACAGAACTTTGGTACATCGGGTTTTCTTATAGAGTGGAAGTGTGAGGGATTATACAAAGCACTTCATATCCAGGATACCTTCCCATTACTTAGATCATCCAAGCATCCTGGTTTTGTGTGGTGAGTTGGTTTTGGTTTGTTTGGTTTTGCAGTTTTTGTCAGTTTTTGTTTGTTTGTTTTAATTCAAACCCAGCTTTGGTGTCTTCACTTGCTACTAATGAAATAAAAATATTATAGTTCAACAGAATGGGAGAGTTTTTCTGTCTTCTGAAACTTGTTACTGGATACAAGGAGAAGGAAT
>VWZG01011717.1:1363206-1370706 GCA_013396735.1 Grallaria varia | reverse complement strand
TTCTTTTCAACAGGATCCAGGAACTGGCCTTAAGCTTTTATATAGGATTACAGCCTAGTCAGATCTAACATCAGTTTTACTGAGTGTTGTTACAGTACTGGCTCAGTCCTTGGTTCAACCACATTTGCAAACAGGTTCTACAATGCACATATGCAGCCTTAGAAAGAGATATATCGGTAACAGCACTTGTTTCATCAGGCTTGTGAGTTTGCTTTTCTGTTTGCTTTCCTTTCAAGTATGTATTCCAGACATGTGTTTGTTTTCAAGCTGCACTAAAACTTGTAACTTGTAATTTCTGTGAAGTGGAGAAAAAAATATGATATTTACTTAGATTTGAACTGTGTTTCTCAGTTGTGAATTCTGTACCACATTAACTTTGCCAGCTGTGACAGGCTGTACTTTAGTTGTGTAGCAATATGGTGGTTAGAACAGGCAGTATGTTCAGGGAGAATCCCTCTTTTAATTGCACAGTGCATCCTTTTTTCCCCAACTAAAATTTTCTATGGTTGGCACCAAGTTTTATTTTTCTATCATTCAGCCTTGTCTAGAGAGGACTCAGAATAATAGCAAAATAATGCTTAATTCCCTCATGTGGAAACTTGATGTGCTTCTTGTCATATTTCTTCTGGGACTGAAGCCTTTTCAGTTGAAATCATTATTATTTCGGCTAAGGGTCAGCAAGGCTAAACAGCTGTTGGTGATCTAATTACAGGGGTTGGCAGAGAATCATTTCAAGTTTGTCTTGCCAGCTCTGACCCATTCTAATTGCTATTGCCACTCAACTAAGCCACTATTGAAGAAAACCTTTGCAGGGTTCTGTGGGTGAAGATTTCCACATGCATGTCTCTCGGCTAACCCTTATCAAGGAAGTCCTACAAAATCTGCATATATTCTCAGATGCTTTTGAGTTTTGAATGATGGTGGAAGGAGAGAAATATTTGCTGTAGCATAGAAATGCAGTCGCATGTAAACGATGCCTGGTGTTATATGAATTAATTCCTATGCTATGAAATGCAATTATAGCAAGGAAGCCAAAGCACTGTCTTCAAAGACTTTGTATCTTTCATTTAGTTTTGTTAGTTGAACCTTGTGTTATAGAAGAACAACTGATGGTGTCTTTGGTATTTTTGAAAACAAGGATTTTCTTTGAAAATAAATAATTGCATGGAGGATTGTATTTATTATAAGATCTGAGCAATGCCATGTAGATAGTCTCTTTTTCTCCCCTCTCTTAGCACTTGCATTGTTTTGTCTGTGAGCTTGATGTGTAGGGAAGAGAGGGATCAGGGAGGGAGAGGGAAGGCAGATAGTGCTTCCCTCATAAAATATACAAGGAGCTGTGCGTACAGAAGTGTCTCTATGAATCTGTTTATGGCTTTTTTTTTGACTGACTGGCTAAATTACAGTTTCATTGTTCTAAATCCCTGAGGACTTTTCCAAAGATGTTGTAACTAAAGCTGCTCATGTTGTGAAGCTCTTCCTACCTGTCACTATCAGCTGCAGATACAACTAATTTACCTATTTTAGTTAAGCTCTCAAGGAGCAATGTAATTACCTTTTAAAAATAATGATTGTCGTCGGGGAAGCGATATGACATCTTCAGATATTTCTGTCAGGCACGCACACAGTGGATTAAAGCAGCGACGGGTTCCAGCAGCACTGGCATGGCCTTTGAGCTGTGTTGTGGTTAGAAAGCAGATGCCAGAAAAAAAAGAAGAGTTGAAAGAAAAGTTTCCTCTCTTTAAGTTGTGCTACAGAGTACTTGGAGAGCGCGATCCCCCTGGACAGCGCTGTGGTTCCGTTCCTCCTGCGGAGAAATCCCTCTGCACGCTCACGACCGCACAACGAGGTGGGGGGCTCCTGGGATGTTCCCAGAAAATGTGGTGACTTGTGTTGGCACTGTTTTATCAGTGAATTTGTCCCTGCCTGGTTTTGTTAAAGGTCTTGGTAGCCCTGCTAATGTTATAGGGAAGGACTGTCAGAGGCATACTGAAATTACGTGAAGGAATTCTGAGGTCCAGCTGCTTTTCAAGGAGAGTTAGGTCCTGACTTTACTGTGTCCTGCCCATGCATGTGAAATTGTACAGATGTGCCTCATCTGAGGAAACAAAACTTGCCTGCACTACGAAGCTGTGGGAGAGTGTGTGACACATGAAGAATGGAGAGAACACTATAGAAAGTGGACCTATGAGGGTGATGGCGATGCAAACCTCCCGGACTCAGACAAATCTACCAGACTAGAGACTTTTGCAGTTCAAGTTTAAAGTTCTGTGGTTTTGCATGTTTATTGTTACGGTTTTGATTTAAAAACTTTGTCACCCCCTTCCCGGTTTCTCCCCTCATGGTTGTTCCTGGTGTTGTTTTATACCCCGGTTCTCCTCCATCTTGGCTTCTTCCCCTCATGGTTTTCCCGCCTTTCGCCCTAACCCTGGTTTCCTATTGGCCCTCAGCTCCCGCATTTGGCAGTGGTCACCCATTGGTCAGTCCTCGCGCCCTGTTTTGCATACTCCACCCCCTCTGCCCAATCACTGCCCAGTTCTAGAACCTTCCCTCAGAGCCCTATATAAACCCGTGCTGCCCCTCAGGAAAGGCTTTTTGCCATCCCACCCCAGCACGGTGTGTAGTGTGTTAAGTCGTCATTTTTCAGTCCACTGTTGTCACGAAACTGCTGGCTCATGTTTTTCAAGTTGGACAATGGGAAATAAACTCTTAGAACAGATTTTTCAGAGCAGAGAGACCAAGTTCTGTCACAGCTCTCGCCTCGTGACAGTACAAATCTCCCACATCTATTGCCTCTCAGTGCCTACAGGAACTTGCAGCACATCTGCAACTTCAGGACTTCCACACCATACACTGCTGACTGGTTTGTTTTCCAACAGTAAGTTGCCAGGTAACAGAACCTTGTGGAGGGTCTCCTTCCCCATTTTGGTCCCTTCTCCACTATTAAAACCAGGGGCGTGGTTATTTTATTTTGCCTTTGCTGTGTTGGCCATGGTGAGTTGACCTTATGGTTATTTTGATTTTGTGCCATTTAGGGCTATTTATGGATAAAACTATAATAAATCTCCAGTGCTCTTTGTGAGAGCTTCCTGGGAATATAAGGAAATGCCGTGGGCCTTGTACATTGCAATATCAGCACCTGTTTGATGTATTTTTTCCAAGCATTGCTTGGTTTTGGGCACAATGATGATGGGGTTTAATCCTTTAAGGTTCAGAATAGCAACAGTTGTCTTTAACAGACAGTAGAAATTCACTAATTCATATTAATGACTTGAGGTTTGTTTTATGACAATACTTCATGATGTGCAAGTAGATGACAGTAGTATATTTTGTGAAAATAATGAAGTCTTAGTAATGTAAGACCATTTTACGGCTTGCTGCTATTAAATCTTTGCTGAGAAGTAGGGAGATGTCTATTTTTTGCAGAAAATCATAAAGTTGGATGGTGAAACGTAGTTTATTAGGCAGTGCAGGAAAAACTGTACTCCTCCAGATACCTCACAGTTCTCCATTAATGCTTTTGCCCACCCACAGCAGGCTCTAGATGGCCATTCTTCTGAAGATGAGACAGGGAATTGGAACTGTGCCACACACTGGCTTGCACTAAGGCATTCTTTTCTAAAATCGTCACTTTAGTAACCTGCTTAATGACTTATTTTCTTATGAAGAAAATGCAGTCTTAAATGGGTGCTGATTCCTTTCTCTAGTGAAGGTGACAGCTGAAAGACCAACTGGTACAAGGGTTCAGGAGTAACACAAGGCTTGCAAAGAGCTGCCTCATATTGAGCAGAGAAGTCCTTGCCATGTCCCTGGGCAGACTGGAGTGTTCCCTTCCTGGCTGAGAGCAGCTGAGCACACCTTTGCTGTAAGATCAGCTGGAGCAGAGCTAAACACTGCTGCTGCCAGCACAGTGAGTGAGCTACTACATCCTCCAGTCCACAGAGTGAGGGTAGTGGGACCTACATTGTGGAGTGGAACCATCTTTAAAAGCTTGCTCAACATCAAAATCCTTCCTTCTTGTCAGCTGACGGAGCAGTGGCTGGATAGGTGAGAGGTGGGAGCAGGATGTTGGTCTGTGCAAAGCAAAGTTGTGACCCTGATGTGGGCTGAGTGGGGCTCAGCATGTGCTTGGTACCTCCCTGAGCTGGGCACTGCAGCAAAAACTGGGTGCAGCTAATAGTCTTTGTAAAACCACAGGGATGTTGAAACTGAAAATATTTTAAGTATCTTCTTTCATTTATGAGATTATTCTTACACAAAGCTGTTTTCTGGTAGTCTGGTGCACTGCTGTGGTAGTAATAATGGACTGGGTTTTTTTTCCTTTCTCCATAGTCACACTGTCAGCTTTTTGTAATGGGTACCCAATAGCTCTGTGGTCATCTCTTCAAAATGGACTGGACTCTCCATTCTCTTCTTTGAAGATTTTTGGCATCCCTTGTTCATAGGCTGCATGCCAAGGTCAAGCTTTTGAGTCTCCTAATCACTCAGTTCTGGCATAGTCCTGTTGCTACTAAAGCCTCTTTTCATGCCTATTTAATGCCTCAGAAGTGCTTTCAAGTGGTCTTTGATAAATCATAGTAAGTGTTATTCCAGTTGCTCAATAGCAGTACCTGCTAGAGTCTTTTTTAGCTCCCAAGGCAGCCGTTCCCTCTTGCCTTATTTTACCAGTGACAGTAATTCATTCCACTTGAGCTGACTAGCTTATTTCACATTTATTTGCACATTATGAGCAGTGTCATTCTACTTACCCTTCAGACAGTAAATGGTTTGAAAAATGCAACTGTAACAAATATGGGGAGGGGAATAGAAAAATTGAACTTTTGCATTTGAGATCCAAATAAAAACATAATGAATAAATAATATTTTAAAATTATCTCAATCATTGAGTGTATGCAAAATCAAAGGTGCTGCACAAACTGGCATTATTCCTCTGAGAATACATTTTTCTTTCCTGCCAGCTAGTTTAGCTTCCCTAGTGTGGAGTTAAATAAAATATTACCCATCAGGTCAGGAAAATAATTAGTCCAGCATTATTGCCTCCTTCCTAAGCAGTCAAACTTGACCCATATATATTATGCATGTTTGCACCCTGCACATCTGAGAAGCAGGATGTATATAGACAGATGAATTTGGGCTTCATGTTTGCATGCCAAGACAGTTCTCCTACTCATCTCTATAGAGAAGGCAAGTTGAAAAATTACCAGAGCAAAAGCAAGCAAAATTTTTTTGGTGTTCTGAAGTAATTTCTTTCAAGTAATCTTTTTCTGGCTGTGGCAAGTAGTTATGAAAGTGCCATCACTTAATATGATGGCAAGTTTTCCCCTTGTACATGAAAAATTGCAGAAGTACAAATAATGATGATGCTCTCGGCAATTGAGAAAAGGGTTGTGTTCTGCTCTTATAATGAAGATGGACAACAGAACCTCATAAGAAGGAAATAAGATTAGGATCTTCTGGAATATCCTTGGTGTGAAAACAGGGTAGTCTTGTGCAGTTCTTATGAGGATGATACATTCTTAAGGTCCCCAATTCTAGGAGTCAAGGAAAATATAAGATTTTCCATTTTCGTTCATTAAAAGGATAGATTTCTAGCAGTCACAGCTTCCAAAACCAGCTAAGGAGGCCAAAGTTATTATAAATTGGACTTGATGATAGCAGTGTTATATTTTGGTTAACAGAGGCCAGTCTAACTCATGGCTTCCAAATAATGCAATGATATTAGCAAATAGGAGACACTCAGGAGTGATGCTAAAAGGGGGAATGATGGAGGTGCAGGGAAATCACTGCTCAACACTGAGCTCAGGAGGCTGAGTCATTCCAGGGAAAGGAGTTTTCTTTGTAAGGTGTAAGCACCTTTATTTTCCCCAGCTGTCTCAAAATGTCTTTGTTCTTGCAGATCAGGTATGCTGTGAAAATCCTTTCCTCTGTGCATGTACGAGAATGCTGGATACAAGTTAAACCTGCGATTTATATTCCCATAAAACTTCACTGTATTTGAGATGTAGGTTTGGGGTCGTGAGATTTGATCAACATAGTTTTCTGTGTCTCCTGTGAACCTGTGTAGCCAGAGGGCAGCCAGGATGCAAATTCAAGCTTTCCAGGATAGACAGTGTTACACTGAAATGTCTTGGAAGAGCCATCTTTCTTTGCCCAGGGATCAAACAGGCAGCATAGACCTCAGCCTATCTCCATATTGTTTAATGTAGAATCTTTAAATAAACCATGAACTATCTTAACACATCATCCTTGTGTTTTCTGGTGTTCCCATGATCTAATGTTTTATTTTTTAGTAACTGGATGGGTCAGCAAGATGGTATTTTATATGGGATGTCCTCATTTTGTATAGTTCTATGGGACAGGGTGAAGCATGAAGGTGTTGAATTCATGTTGGCATTTGGGGTATTGGACTGATAGCTTACTATAGACTTGGAATTCTTTTTGCCAACTCACTGTGGATGGAATGGAAATTGTTTTAAAATTTGATAATACAAGGCAACATTAATGGCACAATCCCAGTGGGATTTTTTTTTTCTGACTTTCTGAACTCTGGGTAGGGTTTGTTTCTGCTGAATCTTAGAAAATCATGTACAATGGCTTGGTTTTCCTTCTATTAAAAAATAAATAACCAACCAACCAAAAAATCCCCACCAAAACCCCTCAAAAAAGAACAAAACCAAGGAACCGTTTTTTGATCAATGAGTCTCTGAGGGTGAGAGCAACTTTCACACCACGTCACCCAGCCCTGAGCAGCTGAATGAAGGCAACTGGTCTTTTACAAAAGGGCTATGTTCCATGCAATCTCAAAGGACTTTAACCACATCTGGTGTTTCTAGATGATGCTGAAATATGGGAAAATTACAGCACAGCACTTCCATCAGCAGTGATTGAGTGACAGAAATCATAGCTGAGGTCCTGCATTCAAGCTGTGCAATATGCAGTTGTCTGGATAAGCACTAGAACTTACTATAGCCTACACTCAGTGCAATCATCATCTTTCCATCTCCATGTTAAATGTTTTGTCTATAAAATGAAAGCAAGAGGGAGAATCCTAAGCATTTCTGCCCTCTTTTGGCAGAACTGACCACTAATTTATAGCACTGCTATTGTAAAGTCATTTTTCTTGGGACAAAGAGCTCTCACTAGGAGGAAGTGTTGAAAGTTTGAAGACAGAAATTGAAAACATCCCTTACCTAAGTCTATGCATAACAGAAACCCAGAGCTTTGTCTCCAAGTACAGCCAAAGCAGAAAACACAGTTTCTAACCTTCTGTTCGTCACAATGATATTCATAATAATTAAGGTAGTTAGGGAGACCCAAAAGCCTATCTTTGAAATTGTTGTTGCTTGTGGGCAGGCTGATGGTGGTAAGCCTGGCAATGCGTGCTTTGGGAGCTTTGCTGCTTGCTAGTTATAGTGGTATCCTACTGACTCACACCCTGAAATCACAACTGGACTCTGCTGATGCAGTTCTCTCTACTGCCCCCTCCCCCCCCCCCCCCCC
>VWZG01011717.1:1338600-1363194 GCA_013396735.1 Grallaria varia | reverse complement strand
CCATATTTGTCCTGGAGGATATTGTGAATCATTTACTCTCTGTTTCCTTGTGTGGTTATATCCTTCATTTGCCTTTCTTTGTTGTTAAAAGTTGTTTGTTATTTCTATTTCCATACGGTTTGTTTTGTCAATTGAGAGTTCACCTTTTGTTGTTGCCCTTGTGACTGTAGCATGTTCCTTTCAGATTAATGATTTTGAGAACCTTTCCTTTGTGATGATATATTGGTTACACAGGGCTGTATCTTTGAATTGGGTAGAATTTATGAACTGTGCATCTTCTGTCCTATGTTCTTAAAAAGAAAACAGTTATGTATTAATTGGAGACATGTTTTGGAAAAATGTCTGTAATGAAAATCTGCAGTGCCTTGCCTGGCACAGTATGCCTGCTGTGGCTCAGCACAGAAGTGGAGAGGAGCAAACAGGCTTGTCATGGCTCACCAGCCTGGTTGCTCTTCCTGGCTTTGCTGTAAATCTCTTGCATGACTTTGAAATTCTTCCCTGTGAGGGTGGTGAGGCACTGGCACAGGTTGCCCAGAAAAGCTCTGGATGACCCATGGGGATGGAAGTGTTCAAGGCCAGGCTGGACAGGGCTCAGAGCAACCTAATCTAGTGGAAGGTGTCCCTGGCCATGGCAGAGAGCTTGGAACTAGATGACTAAGGTTCCTTCCAACCCCAACCATTCTGTGATTCTCCTCCACTTTGAGCATGGTGAGGGAAGACGTGCTTATACATCCTTAGAAAGCAATGTTGTGAGGGCAAATGTTTTTAAAAATTGCAATGTACTCATTAGCGGCATGAATGAAGCAGGAGGCGAGGACACGGGATGTCATATTTCCAGCTTAATTCTTAAATGCTAAACAAATAGGTAAGGGTTTAGCAAAGTGGCGGGATTTGGATGACTCAAATCCCATAGGCACGGTTAAAATGTCTATATCCAGGAAGCAGTAGGAACTGAATGTGGGGTGTCTCTGCTCATTCTTTGGGAGTGACAACAGCGAGACACAGAAAGTAGTGGTTGCAGACTGCGGTTTGTTTCCTTGTGTGGCTTCTAGTCTGTGTATGTCAATGCTTCATTTATTCCATGTTCTTCTGTCAGAGATACGTTGTCCTTTACATGAATCTCTGATGTGGTGATTTTTCTTGGACCTGTGTTGTTTTGGTGTCTATGTGCATCTTGGGGTATACATATTATTGTTGGGGTAGAATCCAAAAGCTGATGAAACAAAGGATGCACATTGGAACAACAGTCTTTTCCAGTCTCAAGAGAGGCCTGGCTTTACTTTTGTAAATCCTTCGTTGTAGCACGCAAGCTTCTTGGCTGTCATTGAGTGTGCTCTGTTTTGGAATGTATGCACAAATGTGCACATAAATATATGAAACATTTCTTTTGGCTATTTCCCATATGGTTTAATTTTTCACAACTGTAAAATTTCATGTGCAAATTCTGTTTTCATAACTTTTATTGTATGCTAAAAGCAGAATTTTGAATAATTAAGAAAATTCTCTCCCAGTCCCTTTTAAGACAAAATCTTTGGTTGATAATGATAGCACAGGGAGCTGTTATGTCTCTTGGTTCTCAAATTTTCTGCTAATGGTTTATATTTTAAAAGCAGAGGGAATGATTGCTGCCTCACTTTCTTTTTTTTGCATGGCTGTTATTCTAGTACAGTGTATTTTTCTGACCTCCCTTTTCAGACCACAACTGAAATTTTAGCATTAAGCAGAGAAAATTTTTTCTCGAATTTATATTAGATTTTTGTGGTTTTAATGACTACAATTAACTAATGAAAAAGGTAGGGGAGTGTCATGACTGATTTATTTCAAAATTTCTTCTTTTTTGTTTTCTGATCTAACTGCTTATATGGCCCTTTATAATTGTATTATCAAAGTGGTTCAAAGATAATGGTAAAAGATGACAGAGTGAAAGGAATGTTCAAAATCCAAGTGCATAAGTAGGTTTTCTGGGTAACATCACAAAAGCTCTATTGTGTTATATACAGCAGAGACAGAAAGGATATGTGCCCACCCTCCACCAGAAAATACTGCTTACTTTTCTGCAGGTCCCTTGCTGGTGTAATAAAAACTATAAAAATATTCATGATTAAAAAAATGTTGCTTGTAATATGCCATTGCATCTGCTCCACTCATAATTCAAATAGTTGCCTCAGATAATGTTTGCATATTGGTGTGGTCAGATAACATTATCTGTATCCTGCAAAGTACTTCTAGCCTGAGAGAAAGTGCTCCCACTGTGTCCATTGCGGGCTGTGACAATTAGATGTTGGATCCACGCTTGAACTGTGTGGTGGATTTTCAAGGTCAATAAAAATATTGGACTGTAAGAGAGGGATTGGAAGACCACCGACCTCATTTTTGCTTATGGCTTTGTCTCAGTTCAGAACCCTCCTGATGCATTATCTGTGTGATTCTTTGGGAAAAAATATATTAATGCTCTCTTATTCAGTGCTGTTCTATTACCTATTCATCAAAAATATTGCTTTTGTGCATTTTTCATTATAAGATTCAACATTACCAATGTTAATAAAGAGAGAACTCCTTTTCTTTTCTTAGAAATAGAATATGTAAAGACATTGCCTCTTTGATGTTTCTAAGCCAATACAATATGTATTTGAATGAGGATAAAAGTCATTCTTTTAACAGAAGATCATCCAAGTCATTTCTGATGAAACTCAAGAGGAGCTTTTTTTTTTTAAGAGATGCTTAGAAATTAAGATGAAAAAAGAGGGAACACCTCTTTAGAAGTAACAGCTAGTTGAAATAAGTCACATAGCTGATGGTTTTTCATGCAGGCCCACGGTGACATGAGCCTCCTTCATTCCTTCATTGGGCTGAACTGTTCAGCAGCAGATACCTTTCATTCAAAGGGATGAGACCTTGCTGCCATAGGCAGGTACTTCATGTGGTGCTATCCTGAACTGTGAATATACAGCAGGCCAGATTTTGGGTGTCCCTCATAGAATTTCCCATGCTGCCAGGGACTCCCACATCATGGCCGGTTTCCTCATGTGAGAATTTTTACTGTTGATTTTTCACTGAGAATTGGACACTACATGACTTTGTGTTTGAGTTGCTATAAATTTGGATCTAATAAACGTTATGAAGCTTTGGGGCTAGGATACTTCTTGAATAATGTCTCAGCTCACTACTGTCTGGCCAGCCCTTCACCTGTGTGCAGGCACAGGACAGTGTGGGAACTCTTCCTTATGAGTTATCAGCTTCTTTCTTTGCTGTGGTGTCTGCAGTGAGGGAGTGTAAGGGGATTAGACACCTCTTCCACTGTCTCCTCTGAAAATCTGCCTGAAGTCTGATCTTTTGTCCAAAATGTAAGAATGCTCCACACTATAATCAGTGAAGAAGTTTTCCAGTGTCCAATAGCCATATCAAACAGGAGAGAGGCAGCTCACACAGTATTATTATTGCACCAGTATTTGTTCCTGTAAATGGAAACCTACCCATGGACAAGAGCAATGTCTTGAGTCATTCCCCTGCTCTGCGGTGTTCAGTAGGTGGATCTGTGCTACAGAAAACAGGCTTCCAAGGAGCACTGCAACACTATCTGTGTTTGAATTTTAGATGGATTTAGATTTTGGGCTGCAGCAAGAGAGTTTGAACTTCAGCTGACTGTCAGGGTGCCTGAAGACAGCTATTGGGGTTTCAGCACAGTGAACTGATTTTGCCTTGGTTTGTTGCTATTGGGTTTGGGGTTTTTCTTAAGTTTGAAATGAACTTATGAAAATGGATGTGCAGTTGTCAGGAGAATAAAGGTTTCTTTTCTCTCAGCACAGAGATGTTTTCTGAGGTGAACTAGACATCAGTGGCCAGACATAATAACCCCTTTTCTCTTATCCCCAGTTCACAGCAAGTTGAACGTGTTTTCTCTGCTCACAGGTCTGTGGTGTGTTGCCTGAGCAGACTGAAGCAGCCTCCAGAAAGCCACGGTGTTTGCAGATTGGCTGGCTCTGCAGGCTCACTGAGTTGCATGCAGGCTTCTTTGTTCTCACTGTATTGTTTTAAAAGTCTGACCTTTGACAAATTGGATGCCACTTTAAGAAGCCTTTGTATGCACAAAATTCTTACTAACTGTAAAGTGCTATGACCATGTTGTACCAATGGCTAAGACAGATGTGCTTGGGCTCATTAGGGCTGTTTGCAGCAGATGCTGTTTTTGGGAATGTAGCTGAAGGGGTAGATCTAAAACTGAGAAACGGCATTCAGTATCTGATCTGCTCTGAGGTATCCTTTGGGTAATCTGCTGGTATCGCTGAAAGCAAAAATCCCCAAATCTCAAGAAGATGTGTTTAAATAAAATTAAAACAAACAAGCATGCAACAAACAAACAGAAAACAAACAAAAACCACCAAAAAAACCAAACCAAAATGCAGGAGTGTGTATTACTTGTTTTGTCCTGCTGACATGCCAGTAGACAGGCTGGCAAAAAAACACACCAACTAAATGATGCTACTGCAATTTCTAAGTATTTCTGATGACTGAGCAATACTAAATATTGTGCCTACTCTAAGTACTTAATGGTTCTACTATCATGGAAAAAACTCAAACCATTTCATTCTGTATAGCTAAAGACACAAACACTGGGTTCAAAAGGGAAGGTGGGAAATAGATCTGTTTCACTTTTATAACAACCCCTTGAATCTGGACAATGCCAGGCAAGCAAACACCATTTGGAGAGGCTGAGATGCAAAACTTGATTGTTCTGAATATTTGTTGGAAAATATATTGCTCCAGCTCTGATGAGAAACAACCTCCTCTTCTGCATCTTTCATAAATCAAACATGTCTGACATTTGCTAAATTATTACATTATAAACCACATTGTAATTACAAAACTTTAGTTGTTCCATTTATGATCTCTATGCTTTATTGTATTATTGGTTGGGCTTGAAAGCTGAGGCTTTGAATTTATGAAGTCCACTAAAATATTATATTCCCCTTCCCTTTCTCCTGCTGATCAAATGACTAAATCAATTGCTGGGGTAATGCCAATGGTGTTAGGATCAATAGGACTCTGAAATTTATTGTACATTTTTGTTGCTATATAAAATTAGATTGCAGAGTTTATGAATGTTTATTCTTCTGAGCACTGGATTTCTCCTTTGCCTGAAACATACATTACAATAGTTTGATCTTCGTTGCATAAACGTTTCACCTGCAATACTGTAAATGCATCCTCTTAAAATACTGTTAGTATGCCTGCATTTTTAATAAGTTTAATATAAATGAATTTCCATAGATATTGGGTCTTTTTCAGCCCCTGAATTGCCTCTCCAGAGTGCTCACTTAGATGTCTTGCTGAATTTGGGCCATAGAAAGGGAAAGAAAGCTGATGGAAACTTTCTTGATAACTTTTCTTGACTTGTGTGTGGTCTCACGCACTTTGTATCAGTCTAGTTGCTAAGGCAGTTCATCACCTTTCTCATCATGTTCAGTAGAGGTATATTAGGTGATATAATTCCCTTTCTACTCTGATTGTGGGCCTAAGCATGGCTTTTAGGAGGGAGAGGAAATGCTATTCAAGAAACTGCAGACAGCAAATACTCCTATGTGTGATCCTGCTTGAAGGAGACAGTCATGAGTTTTGTAGTTGCTTGTATTCCTATCTGGATTCCAGCCTGCATAGGGTGAGCTCTGGCAGGGAAAAAATTATCAGTTGTCAGCAAAAGAATGGGTTTTAACTTCTTGCTGAGCTCTAGAGAGGAAAGATGGGCCAGTGACCATGGCACTTGCTTTGTGTAGACACCCAGGTGGCTCCTCTGCAGACTTCCTGTGTGCTCTTAGGGAAGCCTCTCTGCTGGGATCCCAGCACATTGGAAGTGGTATTTCTACTCTGTTAACACTGAACTAATACTCCTTACAAATATGTTTTAGGACTGTTGAAGAATTGCAAGTCACTCTAATACGTCAATAATTTAGAGCAGTTAATCTTTGTAGAGTCTTGTCTCTTTCATGAGACTTCAAACTTTGTCCTGTCCTGGTGTTAATCTGAAACTAAGTGTGTATGTGTTTTAATTTTGGTTGAAAAATAATTAGGTCAGTGAGGAGTGTGAACATCTTTCCGTGATGCTGTAAAATTCTTACTCTATATAGACTTTTCTTAGCTGCTTGCAGCGTCTTCACCCTTAATATGCTTAGTTATCATTATGTAAATATAAGTGGGATGGGGAAAAATATGCTACTACTACTAGCTGTGACGGTAACATAAAGAGACAACATTAAGATTTTTTTTTTTTCCCCCCTAGCCTTTCTCGGATGTGATACCTTTATTTTTAAAATTCCATTGAAAACTCTGAAATATTTATAAAGCACAGATATTGCATAAGGGAGGAATTAGGAAAGGAGTTCCTTGTAGTCAGTTCTCACGGTAGAGGATGTAATTAATTCTCCATTTATCTTTCAAAAATTAAGCTTTTCAGAGGTGATATCTATTAAATCCAGCTAGAGCTTCTCATTGCTGAAATCTGACTTTTAGAAATCTTTATTTGAAACTGTTAGCTTGGCCATTTTTTTGAAGGCAGTAAGTTACCCAGTAACAGCTAGGGACATTGAGTGACCAGGGCATTTGTCTGGAACTCCAGCTTTTTACATCCCAGAAGAACCCTTAGTTATTTGGCAATAGGTTGTTATGGAATGTTCCTGTTTCCTTTTCCTTTTTTACTTAAAATCTCCCAAACAAACTCAAAAAGAAGAAAGAACAGACATTGAAACATCTGTTTCATGCTGAAGAAACACAACCTTGTTGAGTTAGAGAAATGTTTTTGAGTGTTCTTGTGAATTTATTTGCGTGTAGGTAACTAAAATAACGTAACCAAAACCCCCTACGTCATTCAGGTGTCTACATCCTGTTTTCAAAATGTTGTCTATCAAGACACTCAGTTGAACAGGGCCTTGTGCAAAAAAAAAAAAGAAATGTTGTGGTAAAAAAATAAGACAGCACTGGAAGCTCACTTGCACACCAGTGTTTACTCCAGCGTCCTCTGGGAGTTAATTCACAGTGCGTCTTGGATGCTGTTTCAGTCAGATTTCTCCTAAAAATAGGTTATTCTGTAAGTTCCTCCGGGCACCTGCAGTCTGGGCACCTTGGGGCTTGCAGCTCATCTTGTTGTATTTATTGAGTACAGGTCAATCTTAGAAGTCAATCAATGGTGTCTCCTCGGTGGATATTGACTGAGGATGTGGACCATGAACACCTGTCATATGTTAAAGCAGAGTCGTGAGCTAATTGGTGTGTAGTTGTCATTCCTTGATCCATAGTTACAGGATGCTGGACTGTATAATGCAAACATCATTGTAACAGAAAACCAATGTATTACATGATAAAGATTAGTTTATTGATGGAGCTCAGGCTTGTGTAGAGCTGTGGGGATAGCTCTTCTGTGATGTACCAGTAAGTATTCTACAATGTAATAATTTAAAGCCATTTGTGGCTTGTTGTTGTCGTCTTTCATTTTAATTGTCTTATGCCTTCCACTGTATGTTTTTTAGCACTGGCACATATGCCAGACTTTAAAGAGTCTATTGTGGAATGTTTGTCACAAACAACCAGAACTAAAAGGCTTGAGGGCATGAAATAAACATGCATTTACATTAAAAAATAATAGCTGAAGGGGTTTGCTTTGTGTTTTGCTTTTTGTCTTTGAAGAAAAGATGAACTCTTTCTTCATTTGGCTGATGCAGAAACATCCACACTGCAGAAGGGGAAGCAAGATTGTGGAGATGTTGGGGCTGAAACAGAATCCTCCCTGCCCAGCTCTGCCCTGGCCCACCCACCTTTGGTGCTTCATCGGTTTTGGTTTTAATACTCCCTCCAGACTGGAAAAGCAAACATGTTAGGCCAGGAATACTTTGTTTCAGCTGCCTGACATATGGTACCACATAATCCCTGTTTCATTTTGACAGTGCCAAAACCCAACAGCCTCGAACAGCAGCCTTGAAGTGTAATAGGATGAACACACAATGCCACAACAAAGCTGCTGT
Organism: Grallaria varia; assembly: GCA_013396735.1. Taxonomy (NCBI): domain Eukaryota; kingdom Metazoa; phylum Chordata; class Aves; order Passeriformes; family Formicariidae; genus Grallaria; species Grallaria varia. The sequence continues at coordinate 1,355,185 of VWZG01011717.1, read as the reverse complement.
GGGAGGGTGTGTGAATCTGTCCATCAGTTAGCAAATTCCTTGTAATACTTGTTTTCAGGAAGATGTTGCTCTGATCATCAATTGGTTTGTTGTATGAGATTTGTGTGATTTGTTTTTCTTACTTCTAGAGACAGACCCTTGGTTTTGGCTGTCAGGGTGCTGTATATGCAGGATTTCTATTTCCAGCTCCCATTGCTGTTTTGCTGACCTCTTTCTCACTTCGTAAGGAAGCACAAGTTAACACAAAGATTACAGTAAATTTGTTCTATGGTAAACTTACATCAAGAGAAGAAGCAGGAAGGCACTTCCACAGACCAATGATGACTGTGTGTCCCTACAGTGTGGCTCATATATCACTGAAAATGACAAAGCGGTTTGAAGTGCATAAGAACATCAAAGGACCCTTGTTTATTCAAGGTCACAGACAGATGGAATCTGGTGTATGGCGAGGCTGTATGAATGTTACGGCTATTTGGAAATGGGAATGGATGAAACCAAAATTGGAACAAGATGTACCCATAGAGGCAAAACATGGCATGATAAAAGATCATTAGAACAGTTAACATAAACTGATTTTATCCCAATTATGAGGGGTGATATTGGGAAATGTTTGGTTGGTTTTTTCCTTCCTCAAAGATGACCAATTTCACTTTTGGTGACTACAAAGTTTTCTTCTTTTGGTTTGGAGGTTATTTGTCTCATTTTACATCTTTTCGAGTAAGAGTTGCCTTTAAGATAACACAGCTTCAATAATGCATTTTTCTGTTCTAAGCTGGAATGCTGATTATGTACACAGTATTTATTGGAAATCCCTGTTTTTGACAATCCTACTCTTGCACATTTTCTCAATGTTGTCATTATAAGGAAAATGAAGAAACGCCTCAGATATTTTGATTGAAAAATAGTATGTTCAATTTAGATTTTTATCACCACAGAAATTCTGTGGTGGCCTTTTTTTATCTTCCCTTTTGTCCTCCTAAACCCAACAATTAAAACTAAAAGTTAGCTTGATTTTTTTGTGGAACATGCAGACATAAACTCCATTTTCCCATCTTACCTTTTATTTCTAAAGGAAAAACACAGCCAGATTTTTCAGAACAATTTTAATCATCTCTTTGTGGTTGAGCAACTTAATGGTTTGGCTTAGATTTACTCCAGCACAAGTGTCAATAATTATGAAGATTTGTTTTCCCAACATTTACCAGTCTCCTGCTATGGGGAAAACTTTGCTGCAGTCAGTTAATTGTTCACCATAATTCATGTTTTTAATTTTTTTTTTTTTTTCTTATTTGAAGATGGCTTGAAGTTTAGGTTCAAATTCTCAAGTGTCCTCTAACTTCACCCCACCCACAGAAGGGGAGAAAGGAGGCATCTACTGAAATTGACCTGCATGTTTTCACATCTAAACCCAAAAACATAGTGTCTGCAAAAACAGCCTTGCATACAGGAAATAATTTCCTGACAAATTTACAGAGCACATCTAAACATCTACCCCAACCCTCGTATTTTCTACAGATGCAAGTCATGGTTCCTGACTTAAAGAATCCCGGACAGATTTATATCTACTGAGTCATGCCCTAAGTCATTCATCCAACAATCCCTGTTCCTATTTCAGGCTGTGAATACCATTTCATTGGTATAAATGTTTCCTGATTTGAGATTTCCTATGTGTAGAGAATACTTCCCATAAATTTTTTAGGCCCCTAATTAAAGCACTGGACCACTAGGTATGTCAAACAAACTGCAACTTTTGGGTTTTCTATATGTTGCAGATTCTTTATTTATTAATGGGCTTTAATAATTGCTGAACTTAAAGATATTTTGATTAATGCAGAGTTTGAACCTGATTTACTGGCATTCCCCCTGTTTTGGGGAAGAGACAAAGTCTCAAAACAAATGTTACTGGGTTATAAAATTGAGAATTGAGTTTTTTTAATAAGGCTTGAAAAATCTTAGGGAAAGAGTCTTTACCATAATTTTTTGTTGCTAGCAAGAAAGCAAATGAGTGCAGACAAGGAACAGATTAAAATAAAGTGCACATTTTTCTCTAGTTCTCCTATTGAGAATTAGTGGAAAGTAGAGAAACAGTAAAATTTGACTGGAGATTTATTTGTCTTGAGATTTCTAGTCATCTGTTTAGAACAGTTGCCCAAATTAGGAAACCAGTCCAACTTACTTCTATGTGAAAATATCCTTTCTGCAGCTGAACACTGCTCTTTAGCTGTAGAGTTCAGAAACTAAGGATTTTCCTTCTTGTAGTGCTTCTGTGCTTCTTTGGAATTATGTTGCTGTGAGGGAAGAGGAGCAGAGCCCAGGACATACTCTGGTTCACGTAGAGTTGTGGTCTTTGAATGATGCCTTTACATTTTCCTTGCTACAGAGAGAATTGCCCCATCACTGAAACACTCGGGACTTTTAGTGATTTCTGAGTTACTTGCAAACATTCTTACCCCCCCCCTCCCCCCCAAAACCATTTTAGTCTCCTCTATTTACAACTTGTTTCTATGGGTTTTAATTCAAGTACCTTGCCAAGCATTCTCCCAGAAGCATTCATGCAAATCCTTGACTCTAGGGCACTGGTAGTTTTAGCTAGTGTTTATTAAAGAAGTATGAAGGGGAAAGTTTAGACTAGAATAAAATAGAATATTTCAGTTGTAAGGGATCTATAATGATGATCTAGTCCAACTGCTTGAGCAATTCAGGGCTGACCAAAAGCTAAGGCATGTTAAGGGCAGTTTCCAAATGCCTCTTATATGTGGAAAGACTTGGGGCATCAACACCTTGTCTAGAAATCCTGTTTCAGTTTGTAGGCTGTGTTTTGTCAGTGTGTGACTCACTGTTTAAAACAAGAGCGACTTATGGAATGAAAGAGGGTAGCCTAGCTCAGTGCCATTACTCCTGGAGCATTTTAATCCATTTTTTTCTGTACAATAGGTTCCTACATGCTACAATCCCACAAGTGACTGAAGAATTGGTTACAGAGACTCAATCTCATTAAAAGAATTGTGAAATACAGTTTGGGAAATCTAAATGGCCTCAATGAAAAGGCAAAGTGATGAAGTGGGTCTAGAAAAGATTATTTTGCAGCACAGTTATTGTCACTTTGACTAATTCAAAATGAGGAGTGTTGATATCTTGAGTTAGCTCTGTGTGGCAAATTAATGCTAATAAAAGAGAGCCAGCATAGTATCTATTATTCAGTTAGGTCCTATTTAAATCTGTAAAATACCACTTAATCATGGCTAATTGCTGGGCAAATATTGTGCTGATATTTTACACAGAGGGTGAATTTTAACCTTATGCAATAGATCTCCATGGATCTAACATATCTTTTAAGCTACGCTTTCATATTACAGAAAGCCATCTTGTCTCTTTCAAGAAGTACAGCTATTTTTTTCTAAGTTGAATGCTTTTTGCTTCTTGTATTCTGTGGCTGCTGAGCAGTTCATTTCCCAAATGTTTACAGAGAACAGCTATGGAAAAGGGGATCCTGACTTTTTAAAATACCTTTCTAAAGAATACATTGCAATAGTGCTGTGTAATCCAGCACAGCTTCTCTCTTGTGGCCAGAGCCCCCAGCAGAGTTGAATCAGTTTGAGTCAATTAGGGAAGGATTTTTTTTCAGGTGTATTTGACTGTATTAATTCCAGATATTTCCTTAATACCATGTAGCAGGTTTTAATTGAAACAATCAGATGAAGTACTTTATTTTTACTTGCCTTTAGTATTGTTTAGGAAAATATAAATTATTAGACTCATTTTAATTTATGAATGCTATTTAACCATTTTGTGAATATGTAGCAGTGATATAATTTTGACAGATACTGGAAAATTCATCTTGTTTGCTGTCTTACATTCTTTAAATTAAACATAGCAAATACAAAAAAAAGTTGTCAAATAGACATTAATTTTCTCAGAAGTAGATTCTAATATTAATATCTAGGTTTTGCAAATGATACAGCCCATATATAGGTTGCTGTTTTTAAATCCTGAAATACCTTTGGAACATAATTATTTCCCTTTTTGCATTGCAAATTTAGAAGAGAGAAAATACCAATACCAGATTGTTTGGGTTTTCTTTACATTTTAAATCACTATAAAAATAAATATTTTCAAGTGTTAGTCATTTAGTTGCATTTAGTGTGTTTAGCTCAGGAAGAATTTTTCATGCTGAATACAGCTGGGGTTTTGGTGCGTTTTTTCCTGTTTTGTATTTATTCTGTGTCAGAAGAAAATTCTCATTCTGATGGGAGGAGATTTATATATCCATAACTAAATCTCTGCCTACCTTGAGCCAATTTTAACAATATGGCTCTTGTGCAATTTTGCAATTGTATTCAAATGGTAACAGGCTGTGATCTGAGAAATATAAGTATACATATGGTATACATGTGTGTTTCTATGGATGTTTATGCAGAATGTCATGTACAAGTCAGTTCAGCAGGTAACCTGTGCATGCAAGCTTTGTTGCATTCATACACAAGTGGAATTATTTTCTGATACTTTGGTGTCTTTCAGATGTGATGAAATGCTTGACATATAAAATCTCAGTGCAGATCAGCTGTGTAACATACAGATATGTGGTGTCCCTGTTTCTTACTATAACTTTCCTATCATATGAGTCCAGTAATAAATAGTAGGTGTTTGCTGCCAGCCCTGTTCCATCAATCTGAGATCCAAAATTAAAGCTGGGTTCCTCACAAGAAATTGATGCTATTTAATCTGTTACAGAAAAATTTGTTTAGAACTCTGAGCCAGACTAGAATCCAAATCACTCTTTTACAGCTGCACAGACTTTCCAGAATTAAGGTGAGTGGAAAATAACAAAAGTCTGTTCCTCTTGCAAGCAGCAAAGAATTAGAGCCCTGAAATGGATTTCTTGCACAAAATAATTACATCCTAATTGCAGCTGTGCTTTTCAAAGTTGTGCCACTTTTACAACATTCATCATTAAACACCTGGATTTGTGTGTCATGATAGTGTTTCTATGTTGTATTTTATGTATTTGATGAATACTGTAGGAGCGTCTCTCTGTATTTTTATATATCATTTAAGCCAGCTGAATTTAATGCTCGAAAGCTGATTAGTAGCCTAAAGGCATAAGGTTGCCTGTACTGATCCAAATTACTTTCTATTGAAGTGTTCCATAGATGGCAATGGATTTATATCAGGCTCCATGTGCAACCCATGCGTATACATCCACAGACTAGAAAGAAACATTAATGAAGATTTCTGAGGTCTATGAAACTGAGGCGGGTCTATACCATGAAGACTATATTTCAGTGTGCTACAATATTGGCATTTACATTATGAATATAAAAAAATAGTTGCAATTATTAATAACTGAAAGGTGTTTATGAAACACATTTGATGATGTGCTCTTTTCTGTGTGTATGTATTCTATTGTGTGCGCATCCAGGAAGATGTATCACTCTAAGTGTGGTGAAAAAAAGTCCTGTTTAAATCCTTCTAAAAACCGGCTCAGTTTGAGTGAAGAGAGTAGCATGAATGAGGCCCACTGAAACAGCACTTGAAAAAAACCCTCAGCAATCTTTATTGTTTTTCTTGTAGTTCAAGTTTGATGTTAAACATATTTAGGAAGAAATAAAAATGTTTTAATGCTGAAATGTTAAAATGCTTTTAAAGCAAAAACCTAGATTGCATTTCTTTCCAGACTCTCAGTGCTGAAGTTTCCACTTCATTTGGGTATTTTATCATTGGCTTTTCCTTGTTGATCATCTCTGTTGCTTCTGTGTGGCAATGTTAGTTAACACAGCCTCTCTTCCCTTGCAAAGGGCATACTAACCTTCTATAGCTGCAGAAATTGGGGTGGAGGTGGTAAAACTGATTTAAGGAAAATCCTAAAGGAAGTACAGTGCAGAGATGGAATAAAATCACTGTATTTCAGTCTGACCTTGCTATTGCAGCTGCAGAAGTTCCACCTCTATGTAATACATATGGTGGAAATTATTTAAAGGGTATAAGTCACAATTTTAATAGGTGAAGGCAGTTCTGTAAGAAGCTTGGGTGAAGCAGGGCCATCCCATAACAGTATGTAATTCCTTGTCCAAATCAGAGCAGGGAATAGTGGCAGTGTGTGGAGCTCCTTTGTCTCCCAGTACTTCTCAGATAAAATACATAATAGCGAAACTTGTGCAGTTGTTGACCTTTAAATGTATATTATAGTCTTTCATTTCATGGTTTTAAATAGCTATTTTCTTATTATAATTTAATAAATGTTATGCCTACAAACCTGGAAAAATTGGCTTGTTCCATCAATTTCAAAAGAACACGAAGTACACTCTGTACTATGTTGTAAAAGTTTTATTAAACTTGATACCATTTAAAATACTCTTTGAGAATTGCTGACACAATGACTCTAGGTTCTTCTTGGCTTATATATAGCCCTAGCAGAGCTTGCAACGAGAAGCTGATTTGCTGAACTGGTAATTGTTCCAGTAGCCCCACCAGACTCTGGACATAATGCCTTTTTAGGTCTCAGTGCATTAGATTCAAGAGAAGGGTAAAGATCATCTCAGGGAACAGTTTGCCTGGAGGGTGGGATTTCAAGTGAGTAGATAAGAGCATTTAAACTGTTCTGCAGCTGTTGAATGACAAGCATATTTTGTAGGGAAGCCTAGAGTGGTGCTGGGATGAATGCATTGACATAAATATAAGGCACATAACTCAGCTGAACCCATCTGTAAAGCAACACGAATGGACCTTTGGATATCTTCTTGTATTAATGAATGCTGGGGAAAAGAAATACCAAATAATACTGCAGAGGAGTGGATCCTCATCTAATAATGTAACCTGAGTTCAGTTTTCAGTGTGGGGGTTGCAAATGGCCATCCTTACCTTACTAGGGAAAGCTAGCTTTTGGGAATGGGCATCATGCTCTGATAAATATTCATGTCAAACCCAAAGAAATTTGGAATTTGCTTGATTTGTAACAGTGAATCTAATCTAAAAATATCCCTTCAATTCAGTGGTTCCTAGTGTTTGTCTTCCTATAGACCTTTTTGGTGCTGCAGAAGCCCTGCTGATGCCTGTAAGGGTTAATGTGAGTGACTGAAGAATGTAAATGTAGTTGTTTTATAGGACCTGTTAGGCCTCAATGAATTCTGCTAGTTCTGAGAAGATATAAGCAAGGAGTAAAATGCTGGTAAGCCTCTTCCTCAGAAATTATCCAGCGGTAAAACAGGGCTGGAGAATATCCCCTTTGAACTGAAGGGACATCTGCTTGAGAAGTTTTTCACAAAGCTTCTCTACTGATCTCTCTGGGTTAGGATAATACGTGCATTGGGGGCTGGGAAAGACCCTCAAGATTATTTTGTGTAATATGAACTATTAATTTTTATGGCATTTTCTCTCAGCCTCTCCTAAACAAGGAATCAAACCTTTTACTACTTGCCACAGTATAAATAAAGCTGTGATGAAAGAGAAGGAGACAGTGATATTCATCACTGAGGAATTTCTGAAGGATGGAAATACCATCATAGCTGCATTTGACCCATTCTCTTTTAAGAAAATTGTTTTAAAAGCCTGGTTATAATCAGTGGTTAGGCAATACGAAATAAAAATATGCATTAGAAAACCATGCTTATGATTGGCATAATTTTTAAGCCATCATTTTACCTTGGACCTGTGGGACCTGGGGCTTATAATGAAAATGCTTGAGATTTTAAGAATCCTGCAGTCCATCCAAGACAAGCAGCATAACTAAAGTGACTGACGGAATGTTTGGGGTGTAAAGAAGAGGGGAAGATGGCTTTTAACTATAGCCCTGTTAAACATATCTATGTGTGGTGAAACAGCACCCAAGAGGACTCTAAAAAACCCCTGAATTAATGAAGCTGTGTGAGGTGAGAAAAGCCTTGTTGCAACAAACCAACAAAAATATTGTCAAGGGGAAGGGAGAAGAGAAACCCCAAGAACTCATCTCTACATTGCTAAAAGAGCGTAGTAGTCAGCCGGATGGTCTTGTATGCTGTGCATTCCTTTTATTTTTCATTTGTTTTCTTGGTTAGCGTACAACAAAGAACAGTGGTGATGGGCAGAGCTACAAACCCACAACGACTGTATATATTACAAAAATACGGACAGTGCTTACAGGAAAGTGACACAGCAGATTTAAAACGTGTGGTAATGTTAAAAATGTCTCTGTTTATTCTGGTTCCCACACTTTTGGGAGTTCCAGGCATATGCTTTTCCCTTGGCATGAGTCTGACAGAGCACTTAGTGCCTACTGAAGGCTAAGTCAAGTATAGCAGCAGGACTGGGCCCTCAGGCCTAAGTAGCAGACTTCATCATCCATCATCCCCTGACAGATGATTTTCTGGCTCTCTATTACACAGGGAAAAAGTGTTCACAGAATAACGCTAAATGTAGATACAAAGGAGGAGAATCTCCTTCAGGAAAAAAACTTTTGTTCTCATCCATGGACATATTATCATTGTTATTATAAACATTTTAATTAGCTTATTTGTCATGAGCTGCAGAAGGAAATTCTAATGTGGTCATTTCTAGAGAAATAATTTCCTTTAGTATCCGTATGTTCAGCATGTTTGCCCAGTTCTATCTTTGGTAAACTTGTGGCATTGTTTATTAGGGGAAAGAAGATAAAACGTGCATAAAGATAAAACTTTTTGGCCAACCTGTTTGAAAACAGTTGTGGTGGGTTCACCGTGGCTGAATGCCAGGTGCCCACCCAGTTGCTCTATCACTCCCCTTCCCAGCTGGACAGGGGAGAGAGTAAGAGTGGAAACAAAAAAAACCAGCACAAATCGTGGGTTGTGATAAGGCAGTGTATATTGATACAGGAAGCAAAGCAAAGCAGGGTGCGCGCGCGCAAAGCAAAAGCAACAACTAATCTCTACTTCCCATGAGCAGCAGGACCCCCCGACCGCGTCTGAGAAGCAGGGCTCCTAGAATCTTGTTAGCCAGAGACAGAGAGTGCCTCCCCTTCCTGCTTCCTGCCCCAGCTTTTATATCTGGGTTGACGTCATATGGTATGGAATATCCCTTTGGTCAGTGCAGGTCAGCTGGCCTATTTGTGTCCCCTCCCAGGACCTTGCCCTTGACTGAACAGTGAGTGCTGCGCTCAGGGGTAGCCAAAATATGGGTGTGTTATCGACACCAATGCAGAGCACAGCGAGGGCTCCTATGGGGAAACAAATTCTGGCTCAGCCAGACCCACCACAACAGTGTATCATTAAATGGAGCAGAATGCTCAGTTTGCTGCGGTTATGGAAGCAAGTAAATTCTGCCTCTCCTGTCTTCCCTGCACTCTCAAGCTTTCAGCTAAGGCCGGTGAGGGGTTTTTTTTGTTGTTGTTGTTGTCTTACCTTCCAAGTAACATATAAATTTCACCAAAGGAGAACCCTCATTTGGAGTGATGTTTCCTAACTCTCAGCTAAAGCCAAGTAAATGAAACCAGCAACTGCTAACCCACACTGTGCCAAATATGGTGCTTTGGTCCCATCCTGGAGTGTGACATGATAAACATTCTCATGTTTTGGAGCACTATAAATGGACTCCAGCTGGCTGTTTTTCAATGTATGGCATTTACAGATGCCTTTTTTATTTCTTTCATATCTGCTAAACTCCAGTGGACTAAACATGTACCAGCAAGAACAGTGTATATAACAGAGACCTCAGTGAGTTCCTTTTTAAAAGCACTGTATGTATTGAACCCACATTATGTATTTCTACTGAGGTTAGAAGGAAGCATGGGGTCTGAATTTGGCCATGAACATGCTACTCCTCTTAGTAGTTTCTCTTTTGCTCCTCTGTTTATCAGCTTATGTGTGTTGTAGCTGATGTGATCGCATGCGTTGTCTGGTGTCAAGTCCCTAACACAGTAGATAGTAAGGTGTAGTAGAGACTTTAAATGGCCTTTACCTGGTGCAAGTCAACTCAGTTTTGAGCATGGATTGGACAAAATTACTCCAGAGGTCTCTTTTAGCCTAAGTTATTTTAAGATTCTGAGACTGTGTTTGGTTTCCTTGTGTTCAGCTAGCAAGAGCTCATGAAAGCAAGCTGGTCTGTCCATAAAAGTGCAATGGCCTTGGGGCATGCTGATCCACCCAAGTTTCTTCTTGGCAGGAGGAGCTCAACCTCTGGTTCCCGTTTTGCCTCCTTTTATAGCTGTTTCTGCATCTGGTGTGGGGTTTTGCCATGATGCAGAGGATTGCTCTTCTGTGTAGGTACTCATTGCTGCTGTGGTTGAGTAGCTGGCACAGTAAAACAGAGGAGTAGAGCTTTGAAGAAGTTTGCTGTGTGTGCTGGCATGTTAGGCAGGCATAGTAATAATGATGCAGGTCTTGCTATGCTGTCTTGTGGCATGCTTGTTTGTGAACTTGGGCTGTGCCTGGCAGCAGTGATCCTCCACATCGGGTCATCCAGAAAGAGAAAACGGAAAGAATAAACTGAGCTACAGACAAGGGCCCACATTAGTGTGTTTTGTACATAGCTGATATGAGCTGAGTACATGGCAGGAGTGATATAGACACAGCTGTACAGTGTTCATCGGTGCTCTAACATCTGAACCCAGAGAGGTATAAAGGGGAATCCTCAAGACTGTGATAAAAACAGATTATGGTTTAAAGCAGGCCAACAGTCAGTAATTAATCCTGGCTGAGGAGCTTCCTATGCTGCCTTGCGTTGACCTTTTGCAGCCTGAGCTGTGATTGCAACTGATTTGAAAAGCTTTCTGTTGGTGTTTTATAAAACAGAATTTTTGTGATAGTTTCCAACTAAGAGGCCTCACCTGCAGGCACAGGCACATTTCCTTTCTCAAATACAGAAAAACCCTGACATCTAAGGCCTAGGAGATGTGAGGATCCCTTTCCAGAAAGCAGATGGTCAGAAGGAATGTTCTTGGCAGTGGTAGTAAGAGAGGTCTAAAACACCTTCTCTCTCTGTATTTTGTTTTGCCTATTTGGGGCTATTTTTCTTTTTAAAAAATCAGCCAACCAACCAAACACAGCCACAAAAAAAGCCCAAGCAAACAAAAAACCCCCACACAATGCCCCCCCGCCTAAGAAAACAAAACACCCCTCACAAAATATCTAAGGGTATAATATACTTGTAGTGAAGCAGGAAAGTCTTGGTAATACAGTACCTGTATCACTGTGATGCAATTGAACTAGTCTAATCTAAAATCTAATGCTTGAAGCTTGTAGATCCTTCTACATCAAAGGAGATGGGAATAAAGGATTTAGCCAAGAAGGACCAATTTCTTCATTGTGTTTGTGAATGAGTAATGATTTGTCTAACTTTTGCTATATTTGGGGAAAAAAGACAGCTGTTCAGTGAATTTATTTTTTTTACTCTTTTGTCCTCTGTCCCTCTAGTGAAGTTGTGTTTTCATTCACTGGCAAAGATGAATGTATCATTCACTGAACACTCAACCAGTTTGGTTCAATTTTCCTAGTTTTCTGAGAAGAGAGCCAGAAATCAAACATGGGACCTGTTGCTGCAAATCAAATAATGACAAAGAGGTAAGAAACAATCTCCTCTGTTTCCCTTGAGTTTGGGCTTTGTCCCTGCTGCTCACGTAGTATTTCCAGAACTTTGCACATCATCTTATTGACCTACTTCCAGCAGAAGCTGAGAAACATTCTCAGTGTAAAAGCCACACTGTTACCCGTGCAGCCAGTTACTGCACCCAAGACTTAAGGCCAGCAAGAGCATTGATGGGAGATTCATGCATGTTTTATACAGCTAGATTGGGAACATTCAGAACGTGGTTTGGTTTTGGGATTAGTGTGTGGTGTCAGGTTTTATACCACGTGTTCTACTCTAGTGAGTTGTAATAGGATAAGAGAAAATGGACAGGCAATCCCAGCTCCAGATTTCCCACTTCTGTCACTTTGTACTTTCACTTTTTTACTTTATTTTTATCTTTGACTTATTAGCACAGATATTGCTGAGGACAATCCACATCAGCTATTTATGTTCATAAACCTATTTCAATTTGTTCCAGCAATCCCAGCCAAGAACATCCCAGAAGTGACGTTTTTAAAACCTTTTGTTTATGGGAAATTTTACACATAGGATTTTCTGAACACTCAACTGGGGAGTGTTCACTGCAAACATCTGAGAATACTTTAGCTCTTTTAATTCTCTCATGATGTCTTACTAATATCCAAAGAGGGAAAACAACTGTTTCTTTTATAAACTAGTGTGCCAGGTTTCTTCAAAAGTTTTTACGGTCCCAATATTTCTAAGCAGACATGTGTCTTAAATACATTTTGTTTTGCTCCTCCCTAGCTAAAACTAGTATTTTCTCTTCATGTCATGTGTCAGGACTGACTTTTTCAAGCATATAAGGTCTGGTTTTGAGAGTTTTTGTTGCTTAATTTCAAGTCTTTTGCTAAGAGTTAATTTTGCCCTACTTCGGTCTCTCTTTAAGAATATGTAAATTGATCACCACACTTGGAATTCAGCTTTGTCTTTTAGTTCTGGTAAAAATAGATGCTACTGAATTTTAAAAGTTCAAATGTTCATCAAAATGCATACAGCACTGCCTCTGGGATAATACCTAAAGTATTTGTAGGTAAGCAATATTAATATACAATTTGCAAAGCAATAACCCATATCCCAAGTGAAAAGGAAATGCTGTGAAGCTAGAAGATAAATATTAAATGCTGATGAACAGGGGGTCTGGAAAATCACAATTGGAAAAAGTGCTAAATCCCAAGGTTTTAGTTGTTTTGCTCTTGCTTATTAACATAGGCACAGAGTTTTGCTGTTTTCTACAGGTGCCCTGGAGGAAAGGTCTTTGTCACTTTAGATGAAAAAGGTAGTTTTCAAAATGTTAGCAACATGTTCTGCCCTTTTCATACAGGCTTATTGAAATAAGGAGGGGGCATTTTTGGCAAACATTGAAAGTAACAAAGGAGAGGCTTCTGCCAAATTGTTGGTAATTATTGACAAACGATTTGCCAGATGCTGCAGGAAAATCACTGAATAAACTATGCATTCTTTTGTTAGTTCATGGTATAGTGATACTGATCCCTTGAATGTATAGGAAAACCGGCAGGCTTTCTGGGGCTACCCTGTTAGAGCAAGGCTTTCACATCTCATGGTGGCTGGCAAGGGCTCCAGTCCAGGAAAACATGGAAATTTTGAACATATGAAATTTCCCCCAGACTTAAAATTCAGCACAAGCAAAAGTGCTTCCTGGAACTTTGATCGGGGAACTTGTTTTGATCAATGAATAAATCTATGACTCTTAGCAGAGATGCTCCAGTGCAAGAATGATGCCAGTGATTTCAATCACAGTGCCTCTGCGGAACTAGTGATTGCTGTCTGACCTGCCAAGGAAAAGGTGACATGAGCTAGTGTGCTCAGAGAAACCACTGCTTCAGTTACAAAGAGCAAAGACACTGGGACATAGAAATGGTAAATGGCTGTGACCTGCCTCAGAAGGATACCGGGTTGGCTGGAAACCACTCTGAAAGTAGGGAAGTTAAATTTTACAGGGGACAGAGTTCCAAAAATGGCCAAGCAATTCAAGTCTAAGACTACTATGTAACGGATTAAGTAATGTAAAATATCCAGGCTGAATAGAAATGACATCAGTGGACAGAAAAATTAGGTGATGAAGACAGTACATGAAAATACCAACAGTAATTATGGCAAGAGGCCTATAGGCTGAGTAATTGTGTTTAAAACACTGAATGCCTTGTGTATTTCTTACAGAGGAAATCTAAATGTTCACTCTTAGTTAATGGACAGATTTAAATTTATACATAGTAAGAATTTTTCAGAACTATTTTTTAGTAAAGAAAGTAGCTTAGATAATGCGATATTTATGTATGATTGAAATCCTAAAGTTTTCATGAATTCATCTCAATTCTTATACTTTGTTAGTAATTGGAAATACAGACTTAGCACTAAATGTGTGGTAGTTTTATGGGCTGAATTTGTAATAAGGAAGGGAAGAATTGTAAGGGGAAGGTGTCATACCAAAATCATGTCACCATGTGACCTCCCAAAATTTTACAAGAGAACCAGAATCTCCTCTGTGATTCAGCACTTTGTAACATTGAGGCGAGAACTAAAGAGGACAGTGATGACTTGAGATTAAAACAGCATCCTGTACCCCCAGTTCTAGTGCTCCAGCCAAGGGGATAGATGGACTCAGAGACCTTTGATAGAAAGGACAGAATTTGGTGGTTTACTTCTTTCAATCCAAAATACGGAATTCTGAGAAGAAAGGACTTGTATTGCATATATTTATGAAAATGCTGCCCACTTTGTGTTCTGGTTAGTGCACAGATTGGCAGGTCTTCTTTGTAGATTGAGCTCAGGTGTTTGTGGATATGCTGGGTCTTATTTGACTTCTAAACATAAATTTTCCTGTTTATTCTGCAAATGTTGGTATGTAGAAATAGTCCTACTGAGTTATAGGAGTATGTATGTACCTTGAGGGAGAAGGGCTACGTTATTAACCCACTCCGTGAGTTGCACACTGAAAAAAGTATGTCTTAGAAAGTAGCTCCTATCATTCCTGAGTCAAATTCAGTTGCTTGCTGAACCACAGCATAGGCTCTGTGATGAAAAGAATTACCTTTTTATAGACAAAGGCTCAGTGTTTGGCTTTCTAAGCCCGGTTACTTTATTAATAATAAAAAAGTTGTGTGGGCTGAGTATAATAGAACATGAAAAAATATAGTATGTGCACATCAGAACTAAAACAATGCCATTATTGAATAATAAGACTCCTCAAAAAAATTTACACCTTGTTGACATCTCTGAGTCAAGAAAAGAAAACCAGTTCTAAGACACTGAACTAAAATTCCCTTCCCAGCCACAATGTTTCCTTAAAGAGAAGAACCAATTCTATGTGTAAAGTGGGGAATATGCTACAGGGCTGGCCAAACTAGCCTCCAGTGGATAGTTAGTTTACGGTTATAAAATTATATTGTTCTTTCTATTAGTATTAAATTACTTGTACATATGTTCATTGTTTTCAGTTTAGAAAGTACAATTGTGAAACTTTGGTTCCAAATGCTAAAACATTTTGTCATGTGAGAACTGAAAGCAGCCCAATTTCTTCAGCATTTGCATCAAGCTCTAGATGGCTGGTGTAGAAAGACGCCTTTTTTGAGCATTTTTCACATGGAAGCAGTAGGGAAATCTGTTTAAAAAAACTATTTAACTCTTGCTGTTCTTGTTTGGGAAGAAACCTTCAGATGAACTGACCTGTATGTTGTTTTTATTGCAAAATTAGGTGGCTACTCAGCTGCTGGCTTATATAAACAAGTACAGTCTCCTTTCAGCAAATAATCAAAGTAGTAAGTTGGTTTAAGGATGGTCTAAAGAATACAGTCAGTGTGAGTTCTTTGAAATTGGGTGTTCTACCCAGTAAGGGTTCTCTGTTAATCCAGCCTCTGGCTGGGCAATGAGCCATACTAATAGTAAGGTCTGTTGAAAAGATGAGAGGCCAAAGCTGGTATAGTTTTTAGCCCAGGTGACTTATTTTTGTGTAGTTCCCCAAAGGGATTTTATTTTTCGCTCCTGTAGAGGTCTGTCCTTGTACTGGCTTTTCTTCCTGGGAGTAGAGCACCCCACCTTGTATTTCCATTAGTCCTTCACATGCAGAATGAGCTTTATGCTTAGACTCTCTTTACATGCTCTATAATTTTGCTGCTCATCTGAATGTGCAGAGGTAGGCAAATACTAAAATTGCTTTGTAGGTACATAGTTAAATCACCTGAGTGGAAGGGGTCCCATGCGAATGGCATCAGGCCCAGTATGCAAGCATAGCTGGCTATTAGACTCCTTTTCAAAGCAGTTGCTCGCATCTGTTAGACTCATGGCTTCAGGTTATGCCTGGCACATGTGATGCCCTGTTCCACGGCTGCAACCCCTTGCTAATCTTGTAACAGTGTTTAACAATTAGTTGTTTTGCTCCTTTAAAATAGCTAAAAGGTCTTGTCCTAGGAGAAGTAAATAGTTGCAGACAAATTTAGGCTTCTTTCCCATTTTTAAGAGATGTACAGTACTCCAGGTATGGAAAAATTCTGAACTGAAGTTGAGTGTTCAGTATTTAATACAATATAAATGGCCATATTAGAAAATATGTGCATGTAGAAATGAGTGATGACTGCAGTGGTGTCATCAGCTCAGCTGTTGTGAGAAATGAGGACTAGTTACACATAGTTTAAAGCCATGGAAGAAAACACCTCCAAAAATGTAAATTTCAGACTTTATAAATGGCTCAGGCACCAATGAACTAGTATTGCTTCCAGGCTTGTCATGATGAGCTTTATTTCAATTCCAAATAGCAAATAGCTTTGCATCATAATCAGTCTTTGGCCAGCATTGTCCTTTCATCTGTGTGCCTCTGGCCCTTGGTGCTACGAGCCTTCAGGCCTGACTGAGAGTTGTTTCGTGTACCACATGGTGGGTAATAATACAGGAGGCCTCCATCTCTCTAAACTAAACCAAATTCTTTATTAAGAGTGCAAAGGTTCTGTGCCTGCAGACTGCACTCAAGCCATGTGCATGCAGTGTAGCTTAACTGGGGTCCAAACTCCAAAAAATCATGTCCTTTCATCCAAAGTTGGTC